>JAOTQP010000251.1:42427831-42480312 GCA_026413545.1 Cichladusa arquata
TGTCTTCTCTATTTTTAATAAGCTGAGAGAAGAAAGGCACGGATCATGACATGCAAAGGCTTTAGTATCAGACACAACCAGATTATATAGGTTCTTTGCTGCTGTTTATTTTTGCCCTTCTGGAATAAAGAAAGAATGAGACAAGCATGTGACACCCAGACAAATACAAATTGCAGCCACAACAACTTGGTTGTGTTAATTTTCTTTAAAAGTCTAACTGTATTGTCTGCACTAATAATGTTAGTTATTGTTTAATAAAAAGAAGGTTCACCCCTGGGAAGGCACAAATAATGAGAGGATGCTCCCAAGGAAAATATTTAAAATCAATGCATTCAAAGAGGAAAACTACATGGGAGGTCACTGGGGAGGTCTTAACTTGGGATGCTGTCTATATTTCTGTGTCATATTGGATTACGTACATGACATGCACTGAGGGAGATTTGGTTTATGGTAAGGTTTATGATCTTACAAGGAAATAACTCTGTAAGAAAAAAAATTATGCTATTCAAAGGGCCAGAGAATTTGAAATGAAAAAATGAAAAATTTAATATTAAAACCAAGCTGTGTAAGTAATAATGGGATAAAGAAGTAAAAGGCTGATGACAGTGACATCACTCAGAAAATGAGAATAAAATGTGACTACTTTGATAGACTTTAGAGACAAAGAATCACAGAATTCACAGAATGACTAGGTTGGAAGAGACCTTCAAGATCATCAAGTCCAACTGGTGCCCTAACACCTCAAGATATTGGAGTGAGGGTGGTCAAAAAGACACAATTTCTCAATTTTTGTGGGATTAAAGAGACCAAAAATGGCAACTTCAGACCCATTCCTGTAAGAATTTTGCAACCTCTGCTTGTATTTCAGTGATGTGTATAAGAATGAAAAAAGGCTAAGTGAACTTGCTTGCGTGCATGAAGATCAAGGCCAGTGAAAAGCCACTGTGCTGGTCAGACGGCAGTCTTTAATGGCAAGATTTACTGGGATTGTGAAATAATTTCCCCAAAGGAAGCTGCTGAAGCAGATCCATTGCTTGCCCCATTTAAAACAGGGCTTTCAGGTGTACTAGGGAATCTTGTGTAGAGAGCAATCCTGCTGGGGCCAAGGTAACCATGATGTGCTGGCAGCCCTAATGCACCTTCCCTGTTCCTAGTGTCTGCTAATCTGCTACAGCCCTTTGTGTAGCCCAGTTGGTTTGGGAGAAAGTTTTGAGTACGTTTTCTTTTGTCCTAACTAGTCTCGCTGCTTTTCATGATCTTCCATTTCATTGCCTAACAGCAGCTTCATTTTGACAGTTGTGATTCATGGATTTCTTTAGTATCCTCATGTTCCATTGTTAATGCATCAAGAGAATATATAGGCTTCCAGCACAGCTGGAAAAAAATAGTCCAGTACTATTTCAGTCTCTTAACATTCCTTTGACATTGTGAGAAATTATGTAAAGAGCCCTAGGATTCTTACTTCTGTTGCCAACAGCCTACAAGACAGTTTAGACTGGGATTGGGAAAGTTATGATTTGTGATGCCTCACTATGCCAAAAGAGGTGGGAAACAGCCTTCACTGGCACCTGCACTTGGTCCAAAAATTGAAAAGGAAGAGACTGGGTCATTATGTGCAAACCATTTGTATTACAGGCCTCAAGTAGCTGCTTGTGCTTCAGCTTAGGTTTGGAAGAAATAAATGAATCCCCAGAAAGCTGAATGCTGTTGGAGGAGACAGTTAGATTTCCTCTCTTCTTACATCCTGAATGGGATCTCTTTAGTAATGAGCCTGCTTATTCCACTCAGTGCAAAACCATAAATGTCATCAGGGCTTTCATACAAGGAATGTATCCCCCCTGCACAACAATGGAGGAAACAAAAAATGTTTTCCGTGTCACAGTGATGAGTATATTAGAAAATGCTGGGATAGAGAGCCTGTTAAATGCAGCCTCAAAGCAGGGTCACAAATTCATGGTGGTGGGTTAGCTCGCTCACACTGCTTCCTGCCATTCAGGAATATTCAGGCAATTTCTGGATTTCTGAAGAGAGACTGCTTCTAAGATGATCACTGGTGTTGGGTTGTGAACCCGCCCAGCCCAGCCCAAGCCCAGCAGCAAGGAGCCAAGCCGAGTACTGCTGACCACAGCCAAGCCCAGCACTCTGGAAAGTGAGAGATGCAACATGGATGATCTGGCCTTTTTGGGGGTTTATCCATAATTGTTTTTCATTGTCTTAGGCCTGGAGTTGGGGAATGCCAGCTGTGGAGAGCACTCACCATCTTGTCTTTGTCTCAGGAGAGCATGTGGCACTAGCTGTGGAGAGCATCGGGTGTCTTGTCTTTTGTCTCAGGAATAACTGACTGTATGTCACTGCCGAGCTGCAGGAATGTTGTCATCTTGTTTTTGTCTCAGGCAGAACTAAGTTGAGGTGATGAACACCTTTTGTGTGTAAAGCACCTTGTCTTTCACATGCTTTTGCTATAAATATTGTTGCTGTTACTGTGTGTTCCTTATTCTCCATTGCTGTTTGCTTTCAGTAAATTTTTATCTCAGTCTATAGTCTCTGCCTTTGTCCCTCTCACCAGAGAGGGGTGGAGGGGAAGGGAGTGTCTTACCTGGAGCTTACTTCCCAGCTAGTTTTATACTACCACAAGATAACTAGCTGAAGTACACGGAGTATGTCAGGGATGCTCTTCTGTGCTTTAATGATCCTAGGGTTTATTGTGTTGGCATTTTCTCCTCAGTTTGTATTAGCAGTTTGAAGATAAATTTTAGTAATTTTTATTGGTAGAGTATTGTGTCTTGGCTGCAAGAATGAGGGTCACTATAGCCAGAAGCTGTGAAAGTCAATTTTGACTTAACATCAACCCTGCTGCTTTAGCTCTGGGACTCTGCTGTTCCAGACACACATTTGTAGCAGATTGACTGGAGGGTTGTGAGGCAATTACAAGAACACTTAAATACTTGGCCAAAGCTGCCAAACTCTCATTACTTTCCATCAAAACCAGAAACCCCAGGTGGGATGCCATGAGCTTGCAGGCAGGTACCTTGTCTCACATATATCTTCATGCACACTATCTGCAGTCCTGTACTTTTGTACAAGGCAAAATCTTGTTAAATACAATGTTGATTTTCTTTCTTTTATTGCTGGAATTACTAATGACACTTACTGACAGTAACAACATTTTCAAGCTTGTGGAGAGGCTGGCATTCAATGTTTCTGTGGGTTTTCTCTCTTGACTATACACAGCGATTATCCAGGGATGTCGTCATGAATCATTTTTGGACAATTACATGAAAGAAAGCTGGCAGATATGATAATGAATTGGAAAATGTTTTTATGCCTTTCCTACATGGCACATGCCCTCCATGGTGAACAGCTGGTTGAGATCTTTCCTTAACATGGGGACATTTGAAGCACATGCATATTTGTTTAAAGTTTACTGCTACAAAAGAATTTGGGTAGACAAAATATACAAGAGGGATAAAGGGGAAATTTCTGAGTAAGCATGAACTCTTCAGTGAGTGGTGTATTTTCTCTTGTGAGACAAGAACATGTTTGTGTTTAGAAAATTAATTATTGACTGGAAGAGACTTTTATGACAACATTTACCACATTCATGAGGCATACATGACTAAATAATTCCCTTGTTGACATATGAAACAGTGCCTTCCTTTCTCTCTGCCATCAAGCCCCATATGTATCTGTCTCCCACAGACACTTTACTAGGACCTTCACCATGAAACAGACTCTAATGTTTTTGTGAGTCAAGGGATAACAAGAATGGACTAAGGCATTAATGTATTCAAGACAGATGATAATTTCCTGCTGCTGTATAAAAGGCAAAGCATCTATTGTCAGAGTAGGAAACACTGATCCTCTGACAGTGCTGTTTTATCCCAAATGACGGAGGTATTTCCATCTGATGATGTGGGTACATTAGAGTGACAATTTCCCTGTGTCTTACATCTATTTTGTTTCCTAAGAAAGTAGTGTTCATTCTCAGAGTACTGTATTTGCTTCCATAATGGTATTGGTTCCCCACAAACAGAGTTTGACCTTAAAATTTGTGTGTATTGTTCATCCCTCTTGTCAGGCTTGGTAGTGGCCCAAGAATATAGTTCTTATTTGTGCACAGTGTCTGTAAAAACAAACAAAAAAAGAAATACTGGGTAAAAATTGTGGATTAGGAAGACATACTGGCTTTATTAATTTAGAAGTCTCTAGTTGTAAAGACTGGATCATGCACATTCATTTGCTAATATGCTGCATGTGTCTCTGAATGCCTTACTTATACTTTGAACAGTGCAAACCTCCCTTATTGAGATACTTCATTTTGGCACCTTAGTTGTCTGCAAAAAAGACTCTGCAAGCAGACTTAAAGGTATAAAGTAAATATTTATTAGATAACACATTGGAGAGAGAGAGGATTGAGGGAACTGCAGGGCAAAATGCTGGCAGGCTCACCACCTGAGACAGTATCCCAAGAGTCTTTCCTTACAAAGCAGGCATGGGTCAGGGGGGGAAGGATTGATTTCTTCTGCTCCCTCAAGCCAATCCTCTATGATTATGAGGTGCCATTTTTCTGGTTTTTCCCTTACGATTCTATACCTTGCCACTTCAGTGGTTTTTTTGCTTGAATCTCAGAGCTACCCGCTGTCCCTGGCCCAGGGGTAATTTGTAATTTTCCCTTTCTTATCTTTAAGGTTTGTTTTCTGAAGACTTTCTCACAACATTTTCCAGAGGTGATTTCCTCAGAGCTCCATGCCAAGATGACAAAACTGTGTCAGATCAGAGTTGGGTCTTAAATCCTTGGAGAAGAAAGCTCCTTGCCACAGGCTGAAAGTTTGTATATGTTTGATGTAAGATGGGATATGTTCTTGCAAGAGGAGTCCATTGAGAATCATCATATTCACAAAAATGCTATTTGGCTTCAGAGGTCTCTGAGTCTCACATTACAAAAAGCTTTGCAAGAGGCACTGAGGAAATCATATTTGCTGTATTCTTATACTTCTCCCTAGGTATTAGCAGAGAGTGACCTTTCATCTGATGTACCATGACTACTGTTATAAATTTCTGTATAGTTGTGATTGCTCTGGGATAGAATAGGGACTGGTTTTGAATGAAAAGCAGTCCTTATTTGCTATTGATCAGCATGAGAATACTGTGGTTTAGGGGGACAGCAGTTATGGCCTCTCTTTCCTTCTGTTTTTACTCCATTGCTCAGGAGGTCACCAATTCAGGTTTCCTTCTTCACAGTCATGGATATTTGGGAGATGGTGATCCTTAACATGCCGTTTCTCTAAACTCACCATGAACACAGGCTGGACCCATGTCCTTTCCTCTGCACACCTTGGCACTTTCATTCACTCTACCAAATGAATGTGGCAGGGGGAAATCCAAATTGTAAGGGATAATGTGGGGCACTATTTTTTGGAAAGCAGCTGATTATCAGTGGAGTATAATCTTCATATGGAATGAAATAATTCTGAAAGCATGTATGATCCTGATCTTGATTTTGTAATCCATAAAAAGCTGTTCTAGGACTTCCCTATCTCCCTTCTTTCCCTTAGTAAGGCCTCCATTTCCCGACCACTGTCACAAGGGTTTCCCACACACAAATAGAACTCTTTGTAGAGATCTGTTGAGATCCTACGTAAACCTTTAAAACAATGACAAAATATGCCACAAACAGAATTGTGAGCTCTGTTGCTTATAATGTCCTACTCTTTAGTTATCTGCACCCTGGTTACAATGCAGTAGAAAGATAAGAAATAATTCCAAAAAGTACTGAGAGATTTCATGTTCCATGGGCTTGACTTTAAAAGCTCCACATTTCCACTCTCAGTAAAAGTGTTAACACTTCCCTTTTTTGAGATTCACTGCACTAGTGACAATCATAACTATTGCCAATAGAGTAGGTTTTCCTAGGTCTACACAATGTGAACAGAAGAAGAGAATGCAGAAAAATGAGGTAGGATTTGACTCTGTAAGTAAAATACCTAGAGACTACAGGTAAGCATGAAAAGAAAGTTCATCAGCACTTAGATTTGCCACTGTTTTCACTTTGATGACAATTTGGCAATCCTACTATTTAGTTAAACTTCAGTGAAGACACAAGGTGCCCCCAGGCTAGTAGCTCTAGCACATATTTACTCCATTGCCCTGCCTGTGTCTTATGGTGGGTTTAAACTGCACAGGAATTCTGTCAGCAAGGGTGGGTCTCCTCACCACCATGCTTTCTCTGTTGCCTCTCAGAGAATCTGTGATTCTCAAGAGCTGTGTCAGCTGGGGCAGAAAATTCAGGGGGAAAGGGGAGTCTTTGTCTGCAGAGACTTTTGCCATGCCATTAATAGTTCCTTGTGACAGAGGAAAATGACTTGTGAGTGTAGAGGAGATTATGTTATCTTGAAGTTATGGGCCCAGGTCTGGAACACTGCAAAGCCATGAGACAGAAGGTGATCAGAGCACAGCCTTGGTTCTCACCACAAAAAACATCTGGCTGCCAAAGGAAACAGTAGCTGTTGTCAGGGTTCTTGTGAGTGCTTCCAGATGAGCTCTAATGTTCTAGTATGTACAGTGGGGCAGGTGACAGGGCCTATAGATAGACATGGTGCATTGTTTTCTTCTGATTAGGCTAAGTTCCAGGGTGACATTTCTTTATATCACCAGAAAAATGTGAGGATATGTACTTTAATCAGTTTATGAGCTGTTCAGCTTCTGTGGTGAAGCAAATCTGAAATGGCTTAGTCAGTGCCTTTTGTGGCTAACATGGTAACATGTATCAGAATCATGGTATTCCTACATAAGCAGAGAAAAATCTTACAGCCCAGTGTTGCATATGTGCACATTTTGTGGCTGTGGGAAACACCTGGAAAGATGGGCTGCTGAGATAAAGCTGAAAATACTGTGCTTCCCAGTGCCTTGTAGCAAGAAAACTGTATGTTATCTCCCATTGTTTGACCAGCTCACTTGGGGAAAAAAAAAGAATAGAATAAAGAATAGAATAGAATAGAATAGAATAGAATAGAATAGAATAGAATAGAATAGAATAGAATAGAATAGAATAGAATAGAACAAATCAGAACAGGATATTTCAGTTGTAAAGGATCCTCTACTAGGCTTTTGCTACCATGTCATTACTGTTAGTGGGTGACAGGGTTTATGTGCAGCCAAAGTGTGATGCTGCTACTCCATGTAGGGGATAACCTACCAATTTCACAGCTAAACTAAAAATTTAACAGAAAGCAGGCTTTTTCTCTAACACCTTTTACAGACAACTGTTGCTAGAACACCTGGAAAGCCTGGAACTTTCTTTCAAGTACTTATGCTCATATTTTTCAGATGGAAACCAGAAGGGTTGAAAATCACATCTGAGCTTTGCACTTGAAAGTGACTGGGAAGTTTGAAGCCACTTGTCTTGGATGGAGCTCATTAACATTTCACTTAAATAACAGTTACTGTTGTTTCAGGATCCTTGCTAGTACTTCATGGTGAGTGAGTCCAAAGAGAGTTAAGCTCCCTTTTCTAGAGCTGTGTTGTTTCTGCCATGCTTTTCTGCCCCTTCACTGGACTGGATGTTGTGCAATTAAAAGGCATACGCTTAGCAGATGTGTTGAGAAGGATGACCACTTTTTCCTTGCTTAGAGCCACATTCTTGGTGTTTAAAACAGGAAAAGCAGTGGCCTTAGTTTAAAAATGAAAGACTGGATGCATGGGTTTGAAGATGTCTATGTCTTAGATTCACACACTAAGCACTTAACTGTTGTTGACACAGGCCTCTTCATTTCCAGCATGGACTTGTTGAGCTTGGTGTAGTGTGGGACTTTGGAGTATGAGGTGGTTGCAGATGCGTGTTTTGTATGACATCTGAGGTCAGTGTGTGTAATAGTATCCATTGGTATGTTTGGCCCAGGATATACTTTCCTGCTTCCCACTGCTGTGTTGATCTTACATTTTATGGCCTGATTTGTCTGTCCTAGATTTCCACCTTCCATTATGGGACTTTTTCTCTCCCTTTATAGTATTTCAAACTTTTTTCAGTTCAGCAAACAGTTTGTTCCCCCCTCTGTCCTTCAAATAAAGTTTTCTTTGGCAATCTCTCTTAGGATAAATTCAATAACTGTTTAACTCAGAAGGATCCCCGAGGAGGAAGCCAAGAGTCAAATGCTACAATTATTCACATTTTGGTGAGAGGAATCAGACTTCTCAGGAATCATTTCAAACAAAGCGCTAACAGTTTAGTCCTGCTGGGTGGAAGCAGGAAGTGTGCTGGAGGGAACCTGACAGCCTCCTGAGCACCATCAGGAAGCATAAAATGGATGGGCAAGCAGAGGAAGAGAGAGAGGCATTAACAAAGAAAAATGTCTCATTTCCTCCCTGAAACTAATTGGAAAAATATGTTACTGGTTGTGGCAGTGGTAATCTCTCAAGGTGGCAATATCTGAAGCCTGTCCAGGCATGGGGCTGGCCACAGGTTGGATCTCTACTTGAAATGCCTGTGATTAGTGCAAACTATAGTTGCTTATTTATAGTATAAATGGACACACACATATATATGTATACACATATAAACATACCAATATATACGTATGTAAGGATTGGGGTTTTTTTTCCTGAGGACCTATGCTTCATTTCTAGTAATTCTTGACTATACACACATTTACAGGATACAACATAGCAGAAAACATTTTTTTTAAAAAAAATTGTATTAAACTGTACTTTTATTCTCTGCCTGTTCTCTGTTCTCATCCCCACTTGAGGGTAACTTCCTTCATGAAAATGTAGGGAGAGATGGAGGGAGAACAGAAATTATGTAATCATATTGGTCAAGATATTTTAGAATTAAAATGGAATCGCTTATAAATATTGATACAGAATACTGTGCTCAAAAAATAGAAAGACAGAGATTTCCTTTAACACATCAAGGAATGCTGACATCACCTACCCTCTGTAATCTTAATGCAATTTTGATAAACCTGTTTATGTTTCCTTTATGAGCAAGGCCTGTCCAAACTCAGATGTTGCTCAGCTGTGCTACTCTAATTCCACTGCTTGGCTGACATCCTTTAATAGCCTCTGTGCCATCAAAAATGCATAGTGTAACTCCTCTTTGTCACAGCCACTGGCCCTGAGATATCATCACCTTTCCCAGGCCAGGGAAGAGGCACAAGGCAAGACTCAGCTTGTGATTGCTGAAAGGGTGTTTCCTATGAACTGGAGAGTTTTCTGATCATGGGTGTTTCATGCAGCCACTTTATGCTACCTCAGCATCACAGGTCTCTTGCAAAGGGAGGGAGGGAGAGCTGAAAAGATGCTGGGCGTGCACATTCTTGACCATGTGGTATCTGGAGAAAGCACTGTTCAGATTCTTAGGTCTAATTTCGTATAAAAGCTTCATTCAAAAATATTCAGTTTCACATCTCTTCAATTTTTATGCAGCTGATGCTAAAATCAAAATGTACAGCCTGAATGTAATGCAGAGGTTGTCTTCTGAATAAAGGGGTTGGCACCTGTGTCTCAGCAATCTGATTCAAAATACTCAGCCTCTCTGGATGTACTGAGTAATATTCTGTCATAATCTTCTTGACTCTTCACCCTCCTGAGACAGACAAATGAAACTATCTTTAGTTTGCTGTGTATAGATTTCTTTTAGGCAAAATATTTTAATAAGGATACAGAAATTGTCAAATGAAAACATGAGTAGTGGGCCACGCCATATACCTAGGAATGTTAATGTGTGGAGAGAATCTAAAATTACATGTCTGGAGCTTTAATCTGTAGAGGTTTTACAGAGGCAGCAGTGTACTGAAAATTCACAAAGCACCTACCTGTATTCATAGCATGATTTTGATTTTATTAAAAAAGGAAAAGAGATTTCAAGAAGAGATCAAAAAGCACATCTTTGTTGCAAACTTCCCAAGTGCACTGAGAAGCCAGCACCCTTTTAACACCTCTATCCACAGCCCCTTTCAAAATTCAACATATGTGCAAATTAGAGAACACCTTGCAATACTGAATCATCTCTCACTTTCCTCACTCTCTACTAGTAAATGTGAACACATGACACTCAGTGTAGAGCATGCAAATACACAAAAAGACGGATTAATTCTACAGGTATTCATATACAAGCCTTATTGTATAATATTCTATAAAGTCAATATGGAAGAAAACCCAGAAGGAAAGTATGGATATCTCAGCAGCTGAGGAATTAGCAAATTGAAACAATTCGATTTCACTTCTACACCCCAGTGGCTATTTCACACCATCTAGAACAGATCTGGAGATGGAGATAAAGCCATTGATTAGGATATTATCTTGGAAGAGTGTAGAAACTGTGTTCAAATCTTTACTTGAAACCAGCAGACCACTGCCAGCTATGGCTTCTACTTTGAATCTGAATACCAGTGGTTAATAATTTGTAAGCCATGGAACAGTTTGTCTCTACTGTGCTCATTTTAAGGGCAAACTTCAAGGCTCTAAATCAGATGAATTGTTTTAGTGGTTTCAGTCTCTTGCCATCTGATATCTCTTTCCCCTTCTTTCTCTGAATGGATGATGTCCTTTCTGTTTTCAGTTTTACATATTATTTACACAACTGTGTATTTTATATTTGCTCAGACATGAAGACATTGATTCAGTGTCTTGCATTCTCTAGGATTCAGTAGCCATGTCTTTGCTTCTACAGATTGCAACAATGAGGTCACTGTGCTGTGAGCCTGGTTCAGGCACCCAGAAAACAGCCACTTTGGGTGTGGTGTGGGAAAGCTATAATGGATGTTTGGAAGAGCTTGACCTCTACAGGTTCTTGGCCAAGCTGTACACTTACTCTCTGTGGGCTGCAGAATTGCTCTTTGCTCACCAAAGCAGTTACCTGGATGGTAAATGCAGTAATTAAGATGGACAGAGAGATGTAGAGACATCTTTGAGGGGGTCAGAGATATTTGCCTTCACATTTTCTTCTTCCTGTTTCTTTCTGTTACATGGTGAATCATCCACCTGAACCATGCTCTCTCACAGAGACATTGCCTCTCCTCTGTGCTGATCCATGCTAATCCTCTTGTTTAATGCACTGTTAGCCTGAAAACATTTTGTATATGAAAGAATATATTAAAAAAGAAGAAAGGAAATAGAAATAAAAAAGACACTTTAGGACAGATAAGAAAGGACGGGGTACATCTGTACTATTGTTGATTTGGTTTTTTAAATCTGTTATAAAATGTTTTCAGTTACTTGGTTATGCATTTCAGTGTTAATTCTACCAGAGGGTTCCTATAAACCCAGAATTCCTGGGCAGCCTCCACACTGGGTGATTCTTTCTGGGTATCCTGTATAACACTTGCTAGTGGCCCTGCCTGCTACAGCAACATGCATGCACAGAATGACTTTGTTTCTGTTTAAGGGCAACATTTAAAGTGTGGGATGTATGGGGAATGGAAATTATTCAAGCATATACAACATTTGTTGTTAATTTGATTTTCTCTCCACTGTTACACAGCAGAACAGTGGAAAATATTAAGCCTTTCCCTGGGTGGCTGTGTCATGATATAAATGAAATATAATATATAAATAAGATCATGTCTCTTTTAGCTCTAGTCTCAATTATTTCTTGTTCTGAAAAAAAAAAAAAAAAGAAGAAGGGAAGACAGTGATTATGGTGATGAAGAAGGTTGTTTTACTTTTGCTAATGAAGGTTAGGGTGGATAAAATAAGGTTTCGATTTTTTTTTCTCAGATTACTCATAACTTTTTTCTTTTCTTTCTTTACACAACTAAAATCCAGCACATCTAGAAGATGTTTCTGTCTTGCACAAAACTGAATTCAAATGCAGCTGGTGAGACATCAGTGCATCACTTAGCTGGCTGTGAAAAGTAGCAGGGGCTCTGAGATCCTGTCAGTGTTTAAGAGGGCAACGTGCTAAAAGAAAAATCAGTCAAATTCTCAGATTCACTATGACCTATAAACTTCCTGCCAGAAATTAAATGCCCAGTGGAAGTCAGCAGAGTGTGCCTGTGTGTGAGTGTGTGTGTGTGTGTGTGTGATGGAAGTCAGAAATACCGCACACAGAGCAGGGGGATGTTTTCCTCTCAGAAGCAGTCACTAACTGCAGAAGGGAAGGTCAGAGCCCTGCTGCAGCCCTCCAGCGTGTCCTTGCTGCACAGCTGGCACAGGCAGGCACCCCCATGAGAGGCAGAGAGAGCACTCATACCAGCGTTCACCTTTGTGTGGATCTTTGGATAGCACTCACAGACACTGTCCTGCACCCAGGGGTTACTGCATCATCACAGTGGGAGCTGAACAGGGAAGACCTGCACAGCACTGAAATCTGGTCCCAGTATCAAGTCCCTAGGGTTCACTGCTCCTGGTCAGTCAGATGTATGTTACAATAGCATGCTATGCAGAGCCTGTGTATAAAATATTTTCATGAGGGAACGTTCATTTTCCATACCCTGTTATTCTCTGTCCAGTTTCCTAGAGCAAAGGGAGGGATGGGAGATCCCATCTCCACTACTGGTAGGGCAGCTTAGCAGTCAGCAAATGAAATACTTTCCCTGGCCCCTGTATAATTATCTCTATCTTGAGTCCTGGCCAGCATGACTCATCTCCATTTCAGTAAGGAGACAGGCTGGAACTGGGAATGGCAGAATTAATTTATCACATTTTAATAGAGAGGCAGTTCAGGAAGAGAGAGACTAATGAGATACTTTACAAAGAAATTAGTAGGGTTCTGTTACAGGGTTGTCTTCCATGAGGCAGCTGCAGTAATGACAGATGGCATCAGGCATGGCCTCCTGATACCTCCCTGCTTCTTCCCTTCTCCCTTGGGGGGCTGCCCTCCCGTGCATCGTCTCCTCTGATTATTTCTCCATTACTGGAGTGATGGAGGTGTCCAGCTCATGGGTTCGAGGTATAAAGCAACTGGGGGTGTGTTGCATATCTTTAGCAATGAAGAGTTCATAGGTGAGACTGGTGAGATTCCTCCCACCTCTGAGGGCATAGTAGAAGAGCTCATTTTTGCTTGTTTTTGCCTTGATTATGAAGAAGCAGGTCCAGGAGTCCCAGCAGCTCTGCTTACTCAACATTCACTCAGGACTCATTTGCAATGACTCAAAGGTCATTGTTGAATATTTGATTCAGCAATGCACTTGGAGATGTAGGATTTTTCCCCCCTCTATTCAGGAAAGCATGTGAGAACATGCTTAGATTAAGTAGATTATTAAGGCTTGTTGCCTTTAAAAGTACAAGTAGATTCTCCTGTTCGGTACTGAATCAAGTCAAAAGACTGGTTTTCTTACAGGTGTGTTAGTCTTTGCCACCTCATTTAGGTATATGCAGACATTTTCACCTATAAATGTTTCTTGTGGTTTTGCTTGCACATTTTTGTCTTCAATCGTTTTCTTAACTTTGCTTCAAATGAAAAAAATGCAATGGAAAACAGTTCTTGTAACTTTTGAAAACAGTAAATTCAGTTCAAACCTCACAGGTTTCAGATGTAGCACTCAAGTCTGATGCAGAAATTCCTGAAAGACAGTCAAACCCATCTTCAGTTGTGCTGCAGCTTGCTTATCTAAATAAATGCTAAGTTTTCTCTTTAGTTTCAACATTTATCTCCCATGTGCTCAGTTTATATCACAGTGGATTACATTGTCACAGTTTATACTTGCTTTCCTACCCATCAGGCATCATGCAGAGCTCTGCAGCGGTTAAGGTAAACAGATTTTTGTGTCTATAGACAGAGTAAACAACTGGTGACAAAATGACCTGATCACCTCTATAGTCATTAGCTTCAACTCTGTATCAATCATTCCATATTGCTGGATAATAATCCCTAATTATGAGCTGCTCCTGGTGTTAGCACTCTTTCCATTTAAATGCAGATATTTCCTGACCTTCTGCTTCCTGAGGAAAGGGAAAGCACTCCTTCTTTTCAAAGTAAAAGGAAGGAGACAGCCTGTCTTTGTAAGCACTTTGGGGCCATTTTCACCCCAGGAAAAGGTCTCCCTGGGAATAGCAGGTATTTTGACAAGGCTGGACAATGCTCTGGACTGGTTGGTCAGAGCATGATTCCTACACTAAATTGGCATTGCAGACACATCACTGCTGGTAGGGTGAACAGTGATGATGTTGCAGTAGCTTGCTGGCCATCTGTCAGTACGAGCCAGATGCTGGGTGGTCAGCATGTAGAGGGGTTCCATTGTAGGGGAGTGCAGGGAAGACCAAAAATCTTTTGCCTTAGGTCTTGAAGTAGATGGGACTCAGGCTGAGTTTTAAATGCAATCAGGCATTTCTTAAATATAGAAATTGGTACAATCCAGTGACAATGTGTTTGGGATTATCAGGTTTGCATTTTTCTAACTTTTCATCTTTTTGTCTTTTGTCTCATTCCTGCATTATCCTTGCTCATAGTTTTCTCCCATTTGCAAAGGGGATGAAATATATATTATTTTTATTATCTTGACATATATGTATGTATATATATATATTTGCTTTTTTAAAATATGTCCCATGAAAGAGAAGATTACTGTCTCTGTCTCACTTTGATTGATGTGTTTTGTTTGATTTTTTTTTGCAAAAGTACACAAAAATTTATTAATCCCAAAGACATAACTTTTCTTTCTAGAGATGCTGAAAGAAACAGGGCATTCTCATAATATAAGGTGCTGACTTCTTTCTCTTCAAACTTAAATACTTCTAAAACCAACATTGTTATAAGGAAAAAGTACAACAGAAAATCTTTTTCTGCTGCTGCTTTTTTGTCACGGTAGAAGGAAGAATAGGAAAGGTAGTTCATTTGCCAGGGCTGCTTCACACACTAGGAGATCTTGTCACCAGGATGCTGAATGTGGCCATGCCTTACTATGTCATAACAGCAGCTGCCTGTTTAGTGGGAATGGTATTGGGATTGTATGACATGCTGCAAGTGTTCTGTCACCAAATCATTCTGGCAATGAGAACGTACTTGTGGTTACCATGTGCCACATTCATCACTGATGTGGTCATGGTGGAGTTTCTGCTTTTGCGGACATTGAGTTGGCCCACAGAAGGTCCAAAGGTAGGAGTTTGAATTTTAGACACCCTTATTTCTTCATCCACAAACTTCTGATTTTTGTATTTTATACATATGTGAGTTTATGTATATATTTTTGTAGAATTTATATTCTTGTCTTTGTGTAAGGTGAGCTTCAGAAAATCTGCACTCCTTTACAAATATTGTCCCTTGAAAAAGAAATCTTTAGAGAGTGTGCAAAAAATCAGTTCAGAAAGAAATAATTTGGGTCAATAATTTGGCTTACAGGTGAATGGAAACAAGTTATTATAGGAATACTATTGTTAATTTTGTTTTATTTGCATGTAGGTTCAACTTGCAATGCTGTTAAATCAGGAGAATTAAAAATAATTTCAGTTAGGTTCTTGAGGGCAATAATTTGACTTTTCACTTTGTTTTAATAAGCAAATGAGAAAACTTTTGATAACATAGACTGTTTCTTTTTTTCTTCATGGGCATTTGCTAGCTCTGGACTCAACACACAAATATATTAGCATCTCCTAAGCAGTCACCTGAAACATAGGACTGGGTAGGTTAATGAAAGAAATATATTTCTTTGCTCTGTTATCTTTGAAAAAGTAAATACACTTGATTGTTTACACATTTTCTGAAAGTGATTCCATCAGTAAATTTACTTTATTTCTTTGCCATGTTTTTCATTGTCAGTTTAATTTCTGTTGTTACAGTCTTGTGAGTTATAAGGAAATAGCATACTTTTGGAAAAAATTATCATGTTCCTCAATTGCTATCATTACTTCAGTTGAAAAAGGAATAAAGGGTTTTCAACTTTACCACTTTTCTTTAACTTAAAAGTCAATGAAATCCATTTGAAATAATGGCTTGCTCTAAAAAAACCTGCAGATAAGTGGATAAAATGTTACAGAATTCCTGCTTAGCAATTTGTTCAGATATATAGATGATTTTTGCAAGGCTTTTTTTTAAAATTTCTTTTCATTGTTAGATTAGAAGCTGTGATTTGTGTTGTATTTTCATTAATTATGTGAAAATTCCATAATACCGAGTTTATTTTCTTATAAAACTCTGACTCTGATACTTACTGTCTTCAAATGGACTGAAAGACTCCTAAGACGCTTTTTAAAAAATTATTTTTCTAAATAAACAGCTTGTAAAAAACCGATCAATTAACATAACTTGGAAAACAGATTATTACCAATTTTTAAAATTTGAAGTAGAGTTTGGATCAGTTTCTATATAGATTGGCGTTACATGTCAATGAGTTCTTATTTTATCCAGTTCTTCTTATGGAATCTACAAAAACAGTCACTTTCTTTTATAATGGGAATCTTTGTTCCAATGTACGTTGTTGCTTTGTGAGCAACACTTCATTTTGACAGTGAAGCTAAATATATGTGAGAGATGAAGTTTTGTGCACCTAAGTTCAGCTGGTGTCTCAGAAAGTTTGACATTGAACTGGAACTTGGAAGACATTGGCTACTGAAAGTGGTGTAAACCCTGATGTTAAACAGAAAAACAAACTTGCTTAACGATGCAAAAACAAAGGCCAAAATAATCTCTAGTTTAAGGAAATTCAATGCATTCCACTCAATAAATGGATTCAAGAAAATTCAATTCAATTTCTGCATCCAAACACCTGAGAAAATGATTAGGCTTAAAACCCCATCTTCTTCTCTACCATCCTTGTTTGCTTTCAGTGCTGCACAAGATGTGAAGAGTTGCACAGTTCATGAATATGTTTCCAGTGTCTTCAGTGGGCTGTTCAAACACTGCTTGGAGACTAAAGAACTGGTGGAGAAAAAGCTTCCTTCTCTGGTTTAATTTTTAAAAGATGTAGTTCAGATGAGTTTTTTGGAGACAGCTGTGCTGGTTTTGCACATATTTAAAAGGTTTAAAAAATTCTCCCTAGGTGAATTAAATGCTTGTAAGTAATATTCTTTCTTGGAATGCAGCAATTGTCCCTGAAATTACTTTGATGAATATTGAATTGTATCTATTTTTACTTCATTGTTCAAAGCTTTTGCAGCCCTGTTCAATACTTTTTCTTCTTATAGTGGTTTTTTTAAATACTGAGATTTTGTATGTCACACCATGGCACAGGGTAGAACAGTATAATTATTACACAGGGTTTAAGTTTGTATACTGACATGCTTAGCAGAGAATACACCCACACTTTTACACCTGCCTGTCACCAATGGTTATTACTTCTCTTCCTTTCTCTGTGGGACCAATCTGTTGTTCCATAACATTGGCTATTTTAATCTGGGAAAAAAATGCTAATTTTAATTTTTTTGCATGATATGAGGGGAATTTTATTTTCAATAAAAAGTTTAACTTGTTTGGCTTCCTCGTCCAGAGCCTGGGCTTCAAGCATCTTCCCTTCTGAGACAAATTTACCACATCAGACTGGCTCAAGGAATCAGGCTTTCCAGAGGTAAACGTGAAGATTCCTGACTTCCAAGCTTGGGGTCTATCTCTGGATGCTCCTCCCAGAGTTTGTGTCCACATGGTTCCCAGTCTGTTCCCTAGGTCCAGCACCAATGGAAATGGAGGTGAACTTTGTGCCCCAGTGAGAGTCTGTAACTTCCCGGAAAATTCCAACACTGAATGTTTTGATTTTCTCAGCCAACTACTTACGGATTTTATTTCTCATTCTCTCATTTTGGAAGCTAGAATGTTCATTCTGAAATGGGTAAATTGTTTTCACATCTTCAAATTTTCCCACTTCTGACTTTCAATTACCTCCAGTCCTTGTCAAATGTTTATTTAGGTACATATGCCAGGTAATAGCTCTAATCTGTCATTTTCTGATCATTCTGAACTGTTTAAGATAAGACTGATTTTCAATATCTAATATTCAGTATTCCATAAAGCTTTTAGGCATATTGCCTGTTGTGAGCCAGCTCCTTGGTTTTAATGGTGACAGCAAAACACCTTTTGCTTTTGCGAGTTACTCTACTAAGCAGTTTCCTCAGCAGGTCAGCCAGATTCTTATATTTCATTGCAGTTTGACTCATCAGGTTGATACCATATTTTCTTTTCCAACAACTCAGGAAAGGGTCTGAAGTAAACATCTCCCTGATGCCTTTGCCTGTGAAGACTAAATGCTTTTTCTGCAATGTCTTTATTTTCTATGAATTATCCCTCAAAATTCTCTCCTTCTAAAAAGACTGAATAATAAGAACTGAACAGTGCTGTTGTTTACGTCTTCCTTCTTGTTTAATTGCTTTTTAATTTCCCTTTGCCTTTTATTTCAGTCTTCCATACATTAATCTACCTCTTGGTAAACAAAATACCACATTTGCACTGCAGGCTGCCTCTCAAAGGCAGGAAAAATAAGCAAAGAAATTTTTAACTAATAAAAAACCCCAAGCAAAAATAAAGATTGATTCTCTCTATTTTTTATGTAGTACTGTAAACATCTTTTAGTAATGATGAGTGAACTCTCCAGTCATCTTGAATTTTTACATAGATATATTTATCTAGAGGCTTTGACAATTTTCTTGCAAGAGAAGATTCTTTTTTCCTTCTTGTGCTTGCATACAGTTAGGAAAATTGTCAGGCTAGCTGTAATGTGAATAAGGGGAATAAACCTAAGAACATGTATTACTCTGAGAACAAAAGCCAGGAAGCAGGAGGAAACCAGCTTTTGCCCTCTACCTTCACCAGGATAAATAAGAAGAATTCAGAGAAGGAAGACACAAATACTAGGTATCAAAATCATTAATAATGCAGTTGCCATACAATATATTACTTGTAAATTCCATTTAAAGGGCATGTCACACCATTTAGTACAATCCATTAATCAATAGCTTACAGAGAAGGAAACCATCTGTCTTGGTCTGTTCCTCAAATCTAAACTTCCAAACAAGCAGAGATTTGTTCAAGTTAAGTATTAACTGTTCCAAAGCGAGGCAAGAAGCAAGATCATCCAAAAGACAGCAAATCTGGTTGTTTACTTTCAGCATAGGTTGATTTCAGCATGAAATTAATAATCTGATTTAACTCTTCACTGCTTACTACCATGAATATGTTACAGGTCCCTGTTAAAATGCAATCTTTCCACTCACAAAATAAAATTAAAATATAACTCAAAGATACTTGTTAAGAGTGAGCAGTGTTAAATGGTTATCTTGGAAATGTACTGTAACAGAAATCAGTGTGGAATTATTTGACAGTACATTTGGCTTTCATCAGATTCTAATGACAGTTTTATTAGAGACTGGGATAAATTTCTTGCAGTGTACCTAATAAGAGGAAGATAATTTTTCCTAACCTAATTGGCTAAGTGGTCTCAGTGCTGAAGTGCATCTGTCATTATCTTCACATTTTTGAACTTGCGCTCTGGAATATGAACTTTGTCATCTTTGTGCTTGTTTGTGGACCCCTGAGAAACTGATCTACAGAAAATTGGGAGACTGACTGCAAAACACCTGCTGGAGTTGCAGATTTGTAGGACGTCATGTCTGAGGCAAGGTGGCCCCATGCAGAACAAGTGCTGTGAGCAGTCATGTGGACAGGCGGCTGTTTAAGGCTGAGCTTCTCTCATTAACAAGATGCTAAAAGACATACATTTGTCCTCCCCTCAATTGGTTGTGAGATAGTGATTTCAGGAGTTAGTCCCTCTGATGGTTCTGAATCTTCAGAGGCATCATTGGTTCTCTTTATCTCATACTGTGAATATGAGTCCATTCATGTGTCCAATGTGAGAAGACAGCTGAACCTGCAGAATACTTACACTAGCATGTGATGAACCCGAGTCTCCACTTTAAACTCAGAACTGGGGTTTCACTTAGCTACAGGAAGAGGTTTACAAGGGACTTGTCTTGTTCTTTCTGCTTCTCTATATACCCTTGGCTACAAGTTGGGACAAAAGTCAGATGTGTATGTTGCTCTTGGTATGGATGCAGTCACTTTGGTTGAAGCCCATCCCAAAAAGGATATATCTCCAAATCCCTGATGAGACTCCCACTGATCCAGTCTCCCAAATAGCTCTGAAGTGAACATGAATTAGTAATCTGAAGAAAGAATGGCCTAAGCATTTAGCTGGATCTTGGACTTTGGTCTGGAAGCAGGCTGAGATATAGAAACCTGGGCCATGGTATTTGTTGTCATTTGCTATACACCTTTCACAAGGAAAAGGCTTGCATTTGGATGATCTTGTGTCTTTTCTTTCATTTACTTTGAATCCTCTTCTAACCCAAGAGTAGAATGGGCTGAGTCAGAGAGGGTCAAGGGTTTGCTCCTTTACTCTTGCCCTTTCCCACTTCATTGGATGACTCCTGGCATTTTATTGAGAAAGCTGCATGGCATTTTAACTTCTTATTGATTAAAAAGGGGGAAAAAAAGAAAAAGGAGAAGAAAGAATCCATACAGTGAGGTCTATGTATAGATATTACTGTGCATCAGCACAGGGAGTACAATTAACCTTAGAGAGCAGTAGCAGTAAAAAGGAGCAGAACAAACTGAAATAATAAAGCTGCCTCTGCACTCTGCCATGGCGTCACGGACAGATTGTGCTGAAAAGCATTAGCACTGCAGAGCTTTTGGGTGAGGAGGGCTAATTATCTCTCTGTGAAACATTCATTACAGCACCTGGAGTACGTGGAACTCACTGGGCTGCAAGTTCGTTGAGAGGTTCATGATCCTTTGTAGCAAACCCTGAGACATTCCAGTACGAAACCTTTTCACTTTGCTCCCTGTGCATCCAAGCTCTGCCTCCTACATGTTGCTGTGCTGATGCTTTTTCTCTGCTTATTCCTGTAATTATGACTTTGGACTTTTGCCGTGTTTGTGCAATATGTAGCACAACGGGACCCTGATATTTATGTGAAGCCTCTGGGTGGGAGTGTGATACAAATAATGATGCTCCTGAGCAGCCAGGACATTTTCACTGTGCTGTCTTTCAGACTGGGTCATTTTTTCACACCCATCTGGCCATACTCAAGAGTGAACTTAAGCTTCTTTTCTTAACCTTTACACTCTAATGTGCTTTTGCCATTTCACCCGCATCCTTGCTCTTGCTAGTTTGCATTGCTCTATAAAGCTGGCTTAATTATCTGAGTTTTTTGTCACAAATACTCTATGTAAATTAATTTGCTCATCTACACTTTCACAGAGTAGTTCAAACCATCAGCAGAGACTTTGCCATTACAGCCTTTTCTGTTCCATGTTCACTCTGACGCCTATAGAATTCCCATTTACAAAAATGGTCGGGGAACTGGGCAATATATACATAAAACAGCTTAAAGACAGACTGGCATTGTACAAGTAAAGCCATAGCTATGGGGTATTTCTCACTTTTCCTCCAACACTTTAATTTTATCTCAGTAGCAGAAGGGGCTGCTTTGCTCTGCTGGATGCTCTAAACGTGTGTGGGGCTGCACTGCAAAAAGGACCATTATTCAAAAAACCCTCTATCTTTGTTTTCCTAGTCTTTGTTCAGACAAGGTTTTCATCCTTCCTAAATTATACAGCAGATTGACTGCTGTGGTCAAGTGTTCATGTCTTCATGACAGACAAATTCTTTTAGAGCAGCCTCTGAGGGTTGGGAAATGCAGCTTTGTATTCTTTGAGATAGTAGACAAAATGTAATGTACTTATTACACCTCTTGGTATTATTAAAAAGAAACTGATTACCCTCCCCAAAACAAACATAAAAATGAGAAACCAGTATTTCTTTATTTAAAATGAATCCTTACAACCTGGAATTTGTGATCTGGCCAGCTGCTTCTCAACTAGATCAAAGTTGCTTGAGCAGGAGAGGCAAAAGAAATATCCCATATATGAGTCTTCTCGTAGTTAGTGGCAAACCCACTCATCTGAGTGGCATAAAACTTTTAACTCTTGGGAAGCCCCACATTTTAGTTCATTGGCACCCGGGGAATTTGTTTTCTTCCAAATTTAAGTCTCAAATGGCTGGTTATTTTGACAAGCATGTCTGAACTTAGACATGTAAATCCCAGTAAATCTTTCTCTGCATGTGAGGTCCCTGCACTTCCCCCCTGAAGTCAAGAGAGAGAAAATTGAGACACAACAGGGAGAGGACTGGCAACTGTGTGAGGACAAAGATGAGATCTGCTGTGTCAGTGGGAACTAGATTAGACAGGATTTAAAGTTGTAACTCCTGAGGAAAGAGACGAGAGGTTTTTGTCAAAAGTCTGGGAGGCTGTATAAAAAGCGAGATGTGAAAGATTGTGAGTAAGAAGAGACTAAGGACTAACAGGTGGAGCAAATAGTGGTAAGGAACAGAAAAACAGTCAGATGAGAGACGAGGTAAAGAATAGGTCAGAATTGAGCTGTGACTTGAAGGTAGCAGGAAAAGTAGAAACTCAATAAATATGGAGAAAGACATTCACTGATGACATTCCAAGGGAATTGCTTAATATCAAAGGCCACATTGTATGCCATAACCTTGTAAATAAGGCCAGTAATCCAGCCTGAGACTGCAGACAATGGTCCATGTAAGGGAAGATTGCAAGCAATGGTGAACAGCTTCAGAAAAGTCAGTGGTCACTGCTAAAAGTTCAATGGGCATAGGAGAGGTGTTTGAAGGGATTAATCCATAGAATGGGAAAGACAAATTCAATGAGAAAGTGAAAAGGATGGAGGAAAGTGGACTGAAAAGAAACATGAATTTTCCCTCCTCATTTTCTGGATCAGTAAACATGACTGCTGCTGTTGATGCCTTCCCTCAGAGCTGAGGGCCAGCCCTATAATAGCTGCTGATGGCATGCATCTGTGGTTGTTAAGAAGGCCCAGTGATGCCCAAATTTTAAATTTTCCCCCTAATTCTCCTAATTATTTTCTTGTGTAAAAATAATGGATTCTGATCTTCATTGCAGTTTTACTCATAATGTTGAAAGTAAATTAGATCCCAATCTATTTTTTTACAGTTTGTCATCCAAACTGGTCCTGCACAGCAAAAACTTGGCTTTTGTTTTGTACTTTTAATGGAGTAATGGCAGTGTCTTATTCTTCAGCTAAAAATTGTCCTAATTTCCTCTCCAATCCAAAACTTTATGTAGCTGCAGAGTCAATAAGTAGGTCAAAGAGTGTGCTGCAAACCCCAAAAGATTTTCAGAAATGCTTGTAACCTAGCAAATTTCCTGAACTTTTAGCTACTTTAACACCGAGTCCCCTTTGCTGAATGGCTGATTCAAAATGGAATGTTAAATCTTTATCGGAAAGTCCCAACAGTAAATGCAGAATTTATGCTTTGATGCAAAAATTATCAGTTAGATGTTGAGTGTTGATGATGGTTTAATATATTATTACTGCTATCTGACACAGTTTGATTGTATAAATGACCTCAGAATACCTTCCAATGCAGCTTGATTTTGGAAGACTTTCATGCGGACATGAGGGAGGCAAGCTATCAAAAAGGAAGTCAGAAATATTAGAAATATTAGCCTGGAATACTTTAGATTATGATGGTGACGTTTTTTGTTATTTGTCTTCAAAATCCAGACTAAATATTTTTCCTTCTCTTGTTTCATCACATCCCTTTAAAAAACATTTCTACGTCCCCAGGTTTGAGGATGTGATTGTGCTAGCACTTGTAACCTTGCCACAATGGCTTCAAAACAAGAGGAACCACCACGAATGAGGAGGAATTATGGACTATGCTAACATTTGCACTGCAATACTTAAACCTAAATCAACCAAATAAAACCATCTTTCCCCCCAACCCCAATTTGCATTTCAAGGCCAGGTTGAATGGAGCTTTGAGCAGTGTGGTCTAGTGAAAGGTGTCCCTCCCCTTGACAGAGGAATTGGAACTAGATGATCTTTAAAGTTCTTTCTAACCCAAGCCATTCTTTGGTTCTGTGATTCAATGAACCCATCAGTTAGCCAGTTCTGCTCTGTGTTGCAGTAGACTACAAGTCTATGCCTAGGCAATGGGTGCATTCTGCTCAGGAAAAATCACAAGTTTTTATTTAATGTCTAGCTCGGCTAATATATTCAACTTGTGTCAAAAAGGTGTCTTGAAAGTACACAAGAAGCAAGAGAACTAATAATTTGCAGGTGAAGTCCCCACCTTTGAATGAAGTCTGACTTGGCTAGTAACTTTATATCTAGTTTTCAGAAAAACACCACTATGCTAGTTCTAAAATTTTTATTTGTAATTTAGAGTTAATATAACGTTCTAAACCCATTGCTAAGTTGTGAAAAAACATTTTTCATTGCTGTGGTGATGATGATGATGATGATAGCAGGGAGAAATCAATCAAGTCTTTATAGCATTTGAATTTTTTTAATGTTATTTTGCAGGCAAAAAGATGCCACTTTCATTATTTGGAATGACTTTGTTTCAACTGGCATGAAATTTCAGCAGAAAAATAAGAAAGGGAGGTTCAGTGCTCTTCCTCTCTTGCTCCAGCTGAAATGACATCACAAGGATATACCAAGTGAATGTAGGTAGTGCAGATAGAAATTTCCGGAGGCAATATACTAATTTCATTTTTTTTTTTTCTGTACAGTCTAACCAATGACTAGATGTATGTGTTAGATCTACTTTGTGTTTTCAAAAAATGTGAAAATCACATACTTAATGTTTTTAAAATCACAATATTTAGATCAGTTGAATGGCTTTTCCTTCATTTGTCACAATCATAATTAGTTTATTGACTAGAATAATGCCACTGGTGAATGCCCTATAATTCCTTTTAATTAGAAGAAAACCTTTTGGTTAATAATGAAAATAATCTCCTTTAAAGAAAAGACTAGAAAGAAATAAGTTGCTTGATCATGAATTGTGAAAAGTTAAAAAAAATTAACAACAAGGTCTAAAGTGAAAGTGAATACTATCTTCCTTCTCAGTTTTCAAGATTATTTTCTTTTGTCTACAAATAATTTATGTCAACTTTGTGGGAATAATGTCATTAAGACAGCTTGCATTTTGGGTAAGAAACATACTGAAAGCATTCATTCAGCCTGATCTGAGAAATCAATAGGAGTAGAAGGTGCTTAGGAAAGAAGCTGCACCTCTTATCTGTCAGTTTGGCATCTGAAACTCCATCAGTGTAACAAATTGGTTAAAAGCTGAAGTTCTGGTTCAAAGCTTTTTTAAAAGTTGCCACAGATTCAAAAGGATTTTAGATTGGGCTTTGAGACTAGCACCCTTATTTAAGCTGTACAGTGGTATTTCCCTCTTGGGTAACTACAGTGGTGCTGAGGATTATGAGTGATTCAAGCTGCAGAACATGTCTGGGGTCACAAGGCTGTACTGGAGTTGGACTAGCTGGTTCTGAGTAAAGAAAAACTGACTCAGAAATTTCTGTGTTCTGTTTTGGTTTGAAATTCTTTCCCTTCTTCTTTTCTAGTTACATAGATCAAATTACTACTTGGGTTGAGACGTGAGATACCTGATCTGTCACAAGGTCAGATGTGATTGAATTAGTTCTAGTCCAGCTGTAGTGAGTGTTAGAAATTTCATTATCAGACTTTTGTTCAAAAGGCAAATTGGGTCAATTTGTGCAGACTAGGTGTCAAGTTTGTAAACACAGACATTCTGAAGAGGTTTGATGGAATCAGAAAGTCCTATCTCATAAAAAGTTTTAAATTCGAGATATTGAGGTGCACTGAGGACTCATGAACATGCTAGAGACTTTGCTGCTCTAAGGAGTTAGGTTATGTGCAGAAGGGGCTTACGTAGCCATGTCAATATAAACCCTCAAAATTAAAGAAGTGTTCGGATTGGTTGCTCTTCACCGTACTGAAGATGCAGAAATCTTTCCTTCTGTAGATCACACAGAAATACAAGTGGACTCTTTCCCCATATTCAGAAGTTGGGTGAGGGTTGTTTTATTTATTTATTTTTTCTTCACAAGCTTTTTCTTAGCTGTGAAAAAAAGACACTCTTATAAGGCAATACTCACAGGTATCACTATGCCTATGTCCCCGAGCCTTTTTTCATGATGAAAGTCAGTTGGGTTTCCATGTTTGGGCCAAGTTTTTTTTCTGTACTCACAGTGATAACATGAACCATTCTGACCTCAATTCATCAGTTAATGGGGCTTTACAATAAAGTGAAATTCTCCAGCAGAGAATAATGCTACTACCACTGTTAGTGATGTGCAGTACTATGGTTTATTCTCTGTTGTCAAGCAGAGAAAGGGATGAACTCTTCATCTCATCTGTAGGAAGCAGGGTGCTTGGAAGCCTCTGCTAAATCGTTTATTTTGATGAACTCGTTTTGATTTGAGCCTGCAGCATTTGATATCCTTCAGTTACTCCCCTACTGAACACTGCTGAGGCTATGAGTAAATTGCCATTTGTATCTTTCAAGTGATATGTTTCTGCACTTGTGTAGCATCTGCCATCAAGGATCTCAAAATACTATACAAACTTTAATGAGTAAGCTTTCACAACACTCCTGGGATACGTAGAAGTACTGTTAACCCAATTTAATAGATAAAGAAAGCAAGATGCAGAGAAATCAGTAGACATATATTCAGACTCCTGCCTCTACCTGCATATATATTTTGCAAACTTTTGTTCATACATAAAGAAAACATTCAATACCCCTAGAAATGAAAATTGAAAGTAGTGCTTACAGGTTCCCTTTGGGATAAAAGGATTTTGTCAGTGTATATTTCAGTATTATGGCATCTAGAAATGTTCCAAATTTATGAGTAGGCATACAGGTATTTGCAAGACAAAACAACACAAAAAAATCCCAAGTACATGCAAAGACTGATTTTTTCTATGAACACCTGGAAGCCAATTTGGGGCTGACAGCTGTCACATAACTAAGAGAAACATGGGCATATGTTCTGTGAGGGAATAGGACTCACTGGGAGAAACCACAACAGCTCAAGCCAGTCTGTTTTAAATTAGCAAGTGTCTCTTGTGGTCAAAGCTCCTTAGAAAATTGCTACTCCAGTCATTGATATTTTTATGGTGGTGAAATATGCACTATTTTGAATTATTTGGGCAATAGCTTTCCCTTAAAGAGTCACCTGTGAGTCCCATGGGGGCACTAAGTCTTTCCATTTCCTCACTGCAGCCCCTGCAGGTCCTCTGGGAGCTGCCCTGTCCAGACACCTGGGAGGTGCCTTGGGAGTGAATCATTACCGTTCTTAAAAGCAGCAGTAGGGGATGCTGCCGGGTTAAAAACCAATCCTCCTCCCTTCCCCCTCTCCTAAGGCCTTTCCAGGAGACCCCACAGCAACTGCCAATTTTAGGAACAGAAACCCAGCAAAAAATCAAATCAGCTGTGTTTTAGGCGAGCGCAGATTACTAATTAAAGCCCAGGTCACTGTTGAATAATTATTTTCCACTTTTATTTTCAGAACGGAAATTATAATTTTATATAATTCCACTGCAAAAAGTGATGTGAAGGAGCCAGGTGGTAAGAAGTTTATTTGGATGGTTTCTGATCTCTTAAATGAAAAGATCTGAAAAGTTCAACACTGTAACAAAGTAGATATTTTCCATGTTTGTAACAATTAATTAGTTCAGAATGAGGGAGACACATAATGTGAAAAAGACTTTCCTCCATTTATCAAATGTCTGGAAACTATGAACTAGCTATGTCTGAGAAGTTAGGATCACATCTAAAATAAAATTGCTGTTGACAGCTTCCCAGAAAAATAATCTCCTGAAACTCTAAGATAATTAGTTATTAGAGTCTACATATTTATGAGTGATTTGGGCTAGGAGAACATGTTCCTTTAATAGCCTCTTATTACTGAAATCTAGTTCATCTGGATTACCACAGAGGTTTGTGAATGCTTTACTGTTCCTTAACATAATCAGAGATGTGATAAGGCTGTTGTAATCCTGAAAGAATCTCTGATAATGGTGTTTGTGGCTATGCCTGGCAGATAACCCTAATCAAGTGCGCTGTTTTAGGGCATTAACTGATTGACCACAGAGGTCTGAAGAAAATGTTTCCTCTCATATGCTGTATTGCAACAATAATCAAGGTACATAATGTATGTTGGAGTGAGTTGGTGTATGAAATTTCTTTGAAATTTTATTTATTTGTCACTTATTTATTGCCATCTGGCAGGGTACCAGACCCACTGGACCATGTAACGAACTTGGTATAGCAAGTCTTATGGGAAAGTAATTCTATTCAGACATGCAATACAATGTTAATCCTTAGATCTTGACAACAGACAATATGTTCTGAGAAAAACTGTCTTATTAACTCTGTTAATAAATGTGGCTGTGCTGGAAATGAAAAATAGATTACCTCGATACTTGAAGTACTGTTAGGGAAGAATTACACATTGCATGCTTGAAGAGGATGTGCCATGTCCTTTATGAACTGATTTCATATTGTGCCCCATGCATGGATGCCACAAAATCATGATGACTGGCAAAAATGAAACTCTCTCCTTTCCTAGATGTCTTCCCTATAAAAATTATTCAGTCACATTTACATGTTTAAAAATGTCATACCCCAGCATTTAAATGAATAATACATCCCTTGAATAAAATTTGCTCCTGATATAGGTCTGGTGATAGCAGTGCAGTTTAATCAGTCGTGCATTTGGATAGCTGATTCATTCCAGAAGATAAGAAGCTAGAGAGGGAAATTAGCATTCCAGCTCCTTTTAGACTAGTTAAACCTTGTCACCTTAGAAAACCCCAAGACCCTGATCCCAGTGATAGTAGAATGACAAGGATTTCTGTTTTGCAATGCTTTTCTCAAACAGTGTTTGATTTATATGCTGATCAAACCTTAGTGCTCCTGTTGCTGCAGACATCAATCTTTATCTTACCAATTGGCTGTAAATCTCTCCAGATTTTATGAAATAGTGACCACAGACTACCATACTCACTGTCTTTAATTTTTGTAGTGCTGATACCGAGCTGAAGTCATTGCACTGGAAAGAAAATTAGAGCATTTGCTGACTGTCACTAAGTAAACACTTAGTCTTTTTTATAATAGACATGGCAGCAGGAATGAGGCAAGCAGAAAAAAAGTGTTCTGTTTTACATAGCATGTAAAAATGTACTATTTTATATCTAATGTAGAACTCATTGCCATATATAATACATAACAGGCCTTTGGATAGGCTTATTGGTGTTTTTTTAAATCTGAAAGCCCAATGTGGTCCGTGGTGAAGGAATCCTTTTCCATAGCTGAGGGAGTGCTCAGAATGACACCTGAATCAGCAGCTGCCCTTTGTGCAGCCTCGCCCTTTCTGCCCAGCTGGGGAGAGAGCCTGCTAGAAATAACGAGGTGGAAGAAGAGGAAGAACTTCTACGGTTAGTGTTTGCTGTCATTAATGAACCAGTAATGAAACAAATGCAGGAAAAGTGAGAAAAGGAAGAATATAAATTATCAAAAAGGAAGCTTGTAATGGACAATAGTCAGGCTTGAAGCAGAATTCAAACAATATCATATCAAATGTGTGTTTATTCCAATTAACTTTGTGACAGGCCCATTCGTGCAGATTTAAATGTAGCTCTTAATTGGTGTACTTTCCAGGGCATGGTAGGTGTTTGATCTTTTTCGATAACAGAACAGCAGAAGGGAAAATTAAACTGACAGAGTGTAGAGAGAGAAGATGAAATCTACATGTGGCATGGAACAATAAACTATTATTACAAATGTTAGTAATCAGATCAGATCTATTCATTATAGATTTATTTTTCTGTCTTATAATATTTATTTATTATAATTGGCTTTTGCAGCAGTATTTCCCAGAGTGATACAGATTAAAGCCTGATCATAAGGGCTTGGCTATACTAACTTTTTTTTTTTTTTTTTGTACTGGATGGGAGACTAGATGAGGGGCTGTCCCTTAAGGGCTGTAGCAAGGGGGTCATTGCTCATGGAGAAATGAAAGACCCCAGTGCAGCAGAGACCTTTGCAGATGCATTCCTACCCTGGCAATCACAAAGCATGCACTTGCTTTAGGTGCATACTTATGTGCTATTGACTTTGAGCAATTCAAGGTTAAACATGTGCTAAATGCTTTGCTTTGCATGCTGTGTCTGAAGCAGAGGCAGGGAGCAGTGACAGGTTCGTTAGCTCTGCTACCAGGTGCCCGGCTCCCCCTTCATCGCTGTGTTATTATTTAGGCCAGCAATGATCAGAACAGCCACACTTTCAAGAGGCAATGTGAAGTTCCTTAAGACAGCTCATTTCAAACAACTCACGTGCCTGGAAAATAAAGCTTTTGTATTTGCATTTTCCAGAAGACTGTTTGCTGCAAGAATTTGAAGCAATCCATGGACCTTGCCTGTTGATACCTACTGAGAACATTAATTGTCTCCAGTCATTGTTAGAACATCTGTTTCCCATTTTGACAAGTACACTTATCTCCTTCTTCACTCCCACCCCTCCCTTTCACATTGTCTAAAGATAATGAATAAATTACAGAGAGATGACAAACGTGTTGATAATCAAGATGAAAAACAAATGAACTAGAAGCGGCTATGTTTCTACATGAAGTTGTAAATTGCTTTCTTTGCTTGTGCAGTGAAACTTCTGGCTTGCCATCTAAAAATACCAGAACGTGAGAAAATTATTAGAAGTGTTCTGAGACAGAAGGGTTGCTCTTAAGAGAGGCAACAAAGCCTTTGGGGTCTCTCACCTTTTTGGGGAGAAAATGGAGATGAGAAAAGAATCCATTAAGGGTTGAAAGCAACATGAGAACCTGGGTAGATGGGGAGTCAGGATATTGAAGATGGAGTTAAAGAGTTTAATTTTAGTTAGGATTTAATAAGTGGTTATTTTGCTTATGAAAGCAAAGGACTGCAGTGAGGCAGAAGGCACAGAGCAGTGGGACACCGGGCAGTGGGACAGGGACACCAGGCAGTAGGACAGGGACACCAGGCAGTGGGACATTGGGACACTGGGCAGGGGGACACTGGGCCAGTATTGGCCCCTCGGCATCTTTACTGCAGGTGGCCTTCCAGAACCTGTCACACTTCCCTCATCTGCTCGTTTGTAAACCCACATTTGCTACTAGCTTAGAGAACATCAAAGTATTTTAACCTTCATGCTCCTGAGGTGTTTAATGGACTAGAACCCCTCTCATCTTCTGTGTTCTCTGCTCTTCCAGCCGTGGGTCTGCCCACAGCCCAGGCAGTGCAATCCTCCCCCACCCAGAGTTTTATTCTTCCTATGAGCAACTGAGTCTGCTCACAATTCCTCTGAACTTACAAAAGCTGTTGTATTAGCTTAGTGTCATGCTTTTGTAGGACAGGAGTATGACTGCACTGAAGAAGAAGGAACTAAATATATGTTGGAAGATCATCTTTGGCACCTATAAATCAGAATAATTTCAGAATTTTCAGGAAAATTAGGGTAGTTTATATAATTTTAACACGATTGCTTAAGAATATGTTGAAAATTTGCATAGTGATATCAAGATTCCCAGCCTCTTGCATTTTAATCACTCTCTTTCTTGAGCTGAAATGAATGCACTATATAGTTAAATAATTAAATGAAATGGGTCATTATTTACCTAAAAGTCTGCACAATACCTCTTTCCAGAACATGAAGGGCTGTGAAGTGGATTAATCTAATTAATCTTTTGGTTTTAAAAATTTCATGGATGTATGGCATTCTTGTTCATTAAAATTCAAAACTGAATAAATATGAAATAACTTCACCTCACTGAATTTTTATATTTGGAGAAGACTGAGACATATACAGAAAACAACCCCTTCATAAATAAATTGTGCTATTATTCCAATACAAGCACTTTTTTTTTGCTGCAGTGTGATAATTAGTTGGGGTGGGCATAGTCATGAGAATTATAATTAGCATTTTTCAGCATTGTGCTATTTTAAAAGAGCATTGCCAAGCTGCTGTGAGGTATACTTCTGAGAATTATCAGCCTTGTTACACAGATGAGGAAACTTAGGCAAAGGTGAGGTAACTGCTCCCTTTCAGCAGGAAGATCACTGAGAGAATTAATCTGGGGCATTTACAACCCAGAAAGTAACATTTTCTTCTTTCTTACCTTGGAATATGTTAATTAACTTTTGAGTTCATTAGTAACTCAAGTCTGTAGTTTGCAGGCTGTTCAGTTGATTGTCTGGCATGACTGGTTGTCTCTCCCTGGCTCCCACTGAACTTACCCCTGCAGCTCAGAGGAGCAGCCTCACAGCTGGCAGGTGCAGCCCTTCTTAAGGCCTCTGCACACCTCTTTTCCTTCCTGTCTGGACTGTAACTGTTGTCATTCTGGGGCCACAGAGTGCTGCCCTGGGCTGAGGTCAGATTCTAGCAGGTCAGATACAGGAGCTAAAAGTTCCCACCAGTTTACGCCAGTTCAGGCTTCTTTCTGCCCCAGACCATCCACAGCATGTTTCAGACTTGGCAGCCTATTTTTTTTGACTCCTCTCAGATTTTAACAGAGAGCTAGCTCCCTCATTTGGAGGTCTTTGGTGGGGACAGGGGTCTCAGTAATAGCCCTCATTCACAATACGGACATATATGAAGTGTAGGCATTGTTATAACCCACGGTGGCTCCCTGGGAGTGTGTGTTGCTCTTTGACCTGGCGGCATTGCTCAAGAATATTCCTGATGGGGCTAAAGACAGTGCATCACTCCATAGGGTCTTGGAAGATGTTAGGTGGGATATTTAGCAGGGGCAGAGATCAATACTGACAAGGGATATTGCTCCAGAAATGAGTATAAGAAAGCAATTGGTGGAATGATCATAAAACACCTTATCCTCAAGTCTCACCTGATTCTGCAGCGATGATACAGCGACAAGCTGTCTGGTGCTTGCTCTACAGAGATGAGCAGTAGATTCTGCCAAAGCACAACCAGCATGATAGATGTTGCCCTTTGAATTCTCTTTTATACTTTTTAGTTTTCTGTGCAGAGCTGTGAGCCATGATAACATAGTGCCAATTATACATACAGCGAAGAATCTGCAGAAAAAGCCTCTAATCACCCTTGAACTCTGACTAGGACCAGAAGTTTCAGATAAGACTAAACACATTTCCTTTGAGATTATCCCCTTGATAACAAGATCAAGGAGGTTTCCTAGAAAAACAGGAACTTCAGAGTCCTCATTTGAATGCAGTATTTTATGTTTTTTTAACATTCATAAATACTACTATAATTCCCCTGCTACTCAAATATTTTTATTCTGTACCTCTTAGGAACATGTAAAAAGCACAAAATCCACTAAGATTGGTTAACCAAATGTGATTAGATCAAAACTTGTTTTCACGTGAAAAAAGTACTGAGGATTTCCTCCTCCCTTCCTCTTGAAGCAAGAGTTCAAAGAAACTGTACTTTCAGACACTATAATTAGGTTTGATTGAAAAAAAAGAACTTTTTCTTCTTAATTAATATAAGGCTTCCTTGAGAAAATTTCAAATGCACAAAAGAGTGATTTTCTTTTCATTTGAGAAAGCTTCTAATTTAAAAGTTAAAAGGCCTTTGAGGCCAATAGTTGCAATGGGAGCACAGCTGAACTTTTTGGGGGAGAATAATGCTATTATAAGAAACTTATTAGCAAAGAAGAATAGTTCAGTAGGTAAGAAGCTATCTTCAGACTCAGAATAGAGAAGTTTCTTTGGGGAGCACCAAGTTAATGAGAAGAAGTTTTCAGAAAATATGTGTTTGTGAGTATAGCTTCAAGCAAAATCTTTTGGCATATTGCAATGATATTTTTGAATTTTAAAATTAGCTGAAATCATAAAACATGGTAAATAGCATTTAATTTGGCTTAAAAGAAAGATTTCAGTTAAAAGAATGTTTGGGTCAGCAAAACATGTACTCTCTCTCAACACACATAGTGCACAGCCGTCTGCATTCCTGAAAGCCTTTAACAATTATTTTTGTGGTCAGGATAGACTGAAAAATGTGTTCAATTTTTCTGAAATATCCAATATTTACATAACTTGTTCTTTTTTCAGAGTTAGGGCTTTAGTTTCTGGCTCTGCAACAGAATTCCTGGATAACCTTGTGGACTTGGATGCAGGTTTATAAGAGGAATCACAAGAAATTTATATCAGATTTAGGCCAGGAAGTTTTAGATTGGATCAACTCTGTTAGTGGTGCTAAGGCTCCAAGAGTGCCTTAGTTTTTAGGTACTGTTTGCCTAGGTGCTTGATGAGGTGCTGCATTGCTGGTTAGTCTGAAGCTCTGGCTTCTCTCTAAATGCAGAGTTGCCTCTGGACTCTGTCTCTCAGCTCTCTAGCCAGTTGGATTTGCTCTGGAAGGCGTTCTCAGTACATGCTTACAGATGCTTCAGACAAAATGTAGTGCAGCTCCTGTTTGCCTTGAAAACACAGATGAGGTTTCCTGAGGGAGGTTGTCTCCTTTTCCACTGAAGTGTGTGTGTTCTGAGTCCCAAGGAACAGAGGGTCAGTGGGGTGCCTCTCTGTTCTCTGTCCAGAGAAATGTAACTTGGAACAGACTTGTGTTCACAGGGAGGCTTCACAGAGAATTCTTTTGGGATTTATTATAGTGACACAAAGAAGGAAAAAAATTCAGTCCTTGATTATATCAACAGATTGTTCCTGTTTCACAGATATGAAGTGGCATGCTTTGAGTTTTCAAATCTAGTTATTTTCAGACTGCAATGCAGGACTCGTGGTCAGGTTTTTTTTTTGTTTGTTTGTTTTGGTTTGTTTTTTTTTGTTTTGGTGTTTTTTTTTTGTTTTGCCAAGGATGTGAGAGATCCTCCAGGCTCAGTTGTTTCTCTTAAAGGGCTCCCATCCACATTAAATGTCCATCTCCATGGCAGTGCCTGAAATCCCAGACCATGTTCTGGCAGGAGTCTGCTCTTCAGGACTGTGCTGTCAGCTCCTGGCCACTAAGTGCACAAAGCTGCTCTGCACTGAGCAGGCAGCTGATGGGATTGTGAAGAAAGCCATGGGTTTCCAGTGCTTCACTAGTCTTCTACTCTCTTGGCACTGTGGGGCTTTTGAAGGTCAAGACTGGTTCACTGTTCATGCAGATGGACTACCAAATCAGGTTTGTCTCGGATTTTTTTGCAGTGGGTATTGTATTTCACTTAGAGGGAAGAAGGAATTCTGATTCTGTGGAGAAAGTTAAAGAATGGTACTCTATCCTTTGCCCTGCCAATGAAATATAGAATACATTCTCTGTGTCCCTCGTAGTGTACGTTCCTTTAGTTTTGTGCCATAGGAAAGGCCCAAAATTCAGAAATATGACTAATCATCCTGAGTGATGGAATAAAATTATTATCTTTTTCTCTTCAGGCTTAATTTAGATCCTGTGAGACTACTGTAAAGCATTCACTGAACTCACTAAAGAGTGGCTAAAATTCTTAGTATGTGGAATGTAGGTCTCATGCATGAGCCAGCTTATTTCCTGTTGTGTGGGATGAGTGCTTCAGCCTTGTTCTCCATGAAAATTTCAGTTCTAACCTCAGCTTTTGCCTGAGGTTAAAATGTATAAATAAAATAATATAAAATGTATGCTTTGGCAGGTATAAATATTTTTATATGTTGGTTCTAGGAAACTGTGGGACAAAACTCAGACACAATCTGACACAAATATAAATTGATAACTCTTCAATATATAGACATGTTTAGAACAAAAAAAAAAAAAACAGCAAAAAATGAGGCAAAAAAGATTTGCAGGAATCAAGATCAGCAGATGAGGATTTGTCCCTAATAACATACATGAACCACTTCTTCTAAGTCAGCACTTCTCCTTAGACAATGAATGCATAGATAATTTCACTCATCCAGAGATTCATCCCTACGTGTTTGCCTGGATATTCTAATTTAGAAAGATGCATTTTTCTTTCAAATTATTTTCCAATTCAAGGTAGTTCTTGTATCATTGTGGAGGAACACCTTCACTTAGATGCTGGGCTAACAGAGTTTGTGTGGCTTCTAGACCATCATTCTCTGCCAGAAGAAAATTCAGATTGGTTTCTCACCAATGGTGCCTAATGCTGTAAATTATATTTTTGCCATTTGGCAGCTGATGCTATTCATGATTCAAGTAGGAAGATCTGAGAGCTACTAAATTCTACTCATACATGTCAGAACATGCCTTAGTGGCCTCCAGAAGAGGAAGGCAGTAGAGTCCTCACAATGTTGTTAAAGCTTTGTGTCTGGTCTACTGGACAGGTAATCAAGTCCAATCTTTCACATTCATACTCACCTGCTAGGTAATTACTGTGAGGCAGATACCCCATTATTTAGCTAAATAATATGGAAGATACATACTCTTAAATAAGATATAGTCCTATCAAAACATTTATTTAAATTAATTTGCTTAAATTAAAATTTTAAAATTAAGTGGGTTCAAAACAGGCTAGATAACCTAGAAGTGAGTAATTTTTTTTTAAAGTCTTTTGAGAAGATTTTTGAGAAGTTTGAGAAGGATTTGGAAGAGAGAGGCTGAGGCACAATAATGTGAAAATAACTAGGAACGAGTGAACTTGATATGAACCGGAAAGAAGAGAGCCCACCTGTACACAACTTGCAGCAGGCAACCCTTTATTACAGGAAAATTTAACATGAAGATTAAACAAGACTGGAAGACAAAACTTCTCACTCAGAAGTGGTCCTACTGGGAAACACGATGATGTGGAAAATGTTTGTATGGCATTTTACGTCTTTTATGTGTGTTCTGGGAAAAGAGAGACGCTTTCCCTCTGCAGGACTGCCCATAAAGCATGCTTCACCTGTGTACTGATCGCTTAGAATTAAAACAAAATGCCTCATCAGTTAGGATAACACCATACTGCATTGTTAGTGACTAAATTCCTGTTGTTAGGTCTCTGTTTGAAGTACATTATGTTTTAATTACATTCAGAGTATGATCTAGGCTTAGTAGGGCAAAAAACCCATAAAATCCTAGGACAAAACTATTTCAACAGAATAATCTCTGAAACTAATTATGCATAATAGCCAGTAAGGGGAGATGATTTTCCATTTCTTAATATTAATATATTAATACATATTATTATATGTATAACACATATTAATATATCTTCTGGCATGATTTTTCTCTTTAAAGTATAAAATATTTGAAAGTGTGAGATTTAGAAGACACTACATTACTAAAGCAGACATAATAATTAACATTTATATAATGCTTCATCATACACTAAAAATTTATAGTAACTTTACTATGTAATATATATTTATTAAAATGTTCAAGCACACACATACTTTTTTTGCCAACATTATCCTTGCTAATATTACTTATTAGCTCTACTAGCTAACAGTACTTAAATGAGATACTAACAGCTCTTTCATATACTTTTTTTTTCATCGAACTTTTCACTGTTTTCAAAAAATTTAAGGCTTGTCAGCTCACTTTTCTTATGTGGTGAATTCTACTTAAAGTTGTTTCTAGTGGGGGAAATAAGTAATGTATTGTAAATAACTAAAAAAGAGAAATATAAGAAGATAAGAGAATCTCCATCAATCTTTCCTCCACTTCTTTTCCCTTTCTTAGTATTTTCTGCAGGTTTTGTTATTTAAATGCCATAAGCATTTTTGAAATTCAGGTTTGAAATATTGTTTGTTTTTTTAGTGATTTTTAGTCAACGTGTGGAACTTGTAGTCTTGGGGAGATTGTTAAGTCAGTTACTAAAACTTGGCTGCAAAAAAGGCTGGATAATGTATTTGTATTTTCAAAGTGAAAACTTTTGGGCATTCATTTCAAAGTAATGTCTTAAGACTAAATGTAGTTTTGTTTTATTTTTAAATAAAGGCGTGTGAAAACAGTATGTCAAAATTGCTGTCTTTATATAAAAATTATTTCCTTCCACTGGCAAATCTGGATCACAATCAAAATTCGTAATACAATTCTGTTCCCAGCAGAATATTTCTGTCAGGAGTAATCTTAGTTTACTGTCACCAGCCAGATTTCAGCCTGTTTCCAAGATCTGGCACGTTCAGAGCTGTTTGTGGGGAAGCTGTGAAAGATAAAAGGAGAGTAAGTCCATGTAGCCAACTGATCATTTATTGAAATTATGAAGGAATTTTTGACCTCAAGCTACAAAGTGGAATTAATTCAGAAATGTGTCTTTTATTCTGCAAAATAGAGTCTTTCATACATACACACATATATATATTTATAAAAAGAAATATATTCACTTTCAGAGGCTTAGTTTGTGGAAGCAGGATTCCAGACTTCTTGAGTAGATGGTCCAAACTCTGACTACATATTCTTCAAAGTAAAATCAACAATACATCCCCCTATCTCACCAGAATTATTCTGGAAATGTTTAAACACTGATAAAAGCTTTGCTTTCCTCTGCTTTATTCTTTTTGAAAAAACAATTTTTTTTTTTTTTTTTTTTTAATAAATGAGGAAAAGGGACATATTCTCAAATAAAATTTTCACCCAGAAACTTCATATATTGAGTAACTGGCCTCGTGCCTCCGCCATTACCAATCAATGGTATTAATACAAAATTTTTATCTTGGATCAAAAAAACCCCAAACCGAAGCAGGCTCCAGGATTGACATCCTCTGGAATAAGACATTTCCTGAAGGAAATAAGGATTGGAGGAGGTTACTGGGGCAGATCTTTTGGAATTCTGATTTCTCAATCAGTCATCAGCTTCCAGGAAGATCTTTTTGTTTTGACCAATATTTGTAAGTTCTTACTCTGCATATTCCACTCCTGTCTTTGGTATGTTTTTTTCTTTAGACAGGCTATTTTTTTTTCATTTTAGCTATCAGATAGGAGGAAAGATATAGCTGTGGGACTTACAATACTTAGGCTATAATACTACTTATACAGACTTTCTAATTTTTATTTTTGTTTGTCCTAAGCACTGTGTATCTCTTGTATCTTAAACTGCATTGCATTAATATCCAAAGTCTGAATTGAACTATCAGTTGTCTTTTGCTAGATGTTCTACAAAGTAGATAGGAAAAACCTACAAGTTCTTCTCTTCTTGCAGCTGACAGTTAAGGAAAACATTCACCCTTGGGACAGCACTTGTAAATATGATTAAATTTAAAGCACATGCTTAAGGTCTGTTGAAAACATGAGGAGGCTATCTACTTAAGACAATTTCAGCTTCAGAAGTTTGGTCTTGGGTAAATGCTTGTCAATTATCTGTGAAATGTTATTGAAGCCGCTTCTTTGGGAAATGATGAATATTTATTTAAAGGTTTTGTGGGTGTTGTTTGGTGACTCTTCTTTCAATTTCACTACACATACTTTTTCTAGAAGTTGTTGAATATATTTTCATATATTTCAGGCAAAATAAAGCAACCCACAACCCTAGGATAATGTATTACTTAAAGGGCTGCTTAATAATATAATTTTATATTAACACGTATTCACAGGTACCAAAACACTTAAATTTAATATTTTTTGTGTTAATTTCTCAGTTTCATATACAAGGAGTAGAAAGGTCTTGCTTTTAAAAATGAACTACCATAGAGTATATCAAGAATATTATTTTCATTGATGGACAGAATTCTCGCCTATATTAGTAAGGAAAAAAAAAAAAAAAAAGTACTGCAAATAACTATCCTTTTTTAAGATATGAACAAGAGAACTCTCTCACCTTTCTAACTGATTTGGTTACCTGTCGGATTCAGTACATGAAATGTAGCTGTCCAGTGATGATTAGATTAATTTAATATATTCTTTTTGCACCAGAACTGAACAGTTTTAGATTTCAATTCTCTTCACCTCAGTTGCATTGCCATAATGCAGACCAACTCTTTGGACACTCAGACAGTCAAGGTCAATATGCTTCTTAAGAGAAAAACAGCAATGAATATTTTGATTTTAGGTCAGGGTGACAAAATGTAATTCCTGAAAAAAAGAAAAAAGGGTGTAAAGATTGCTAGAAGAATTTTTCTCATCTTTGAATTACTTAGCAAATCTCTCAATGACCGCAGCAGGGTTTTTATCCCTCATTTTTCCTGGGGGCATTGATTATGTGTAGCATGGTCTGACCACTGTTGAAAACAATTTTCTTGAAATGGATCTTGGTTTCACAATACCAGTCAATCCTTCTCAATGAGTCGATTTGCCTACAGTTCTTCACCTTCTTTTCAAGGCACATTAACAATTAGTAAAAGGCTAACACAAAAATGTCATCATCATGTTATCAATCAAGGATAATTACAGAACAGCACAAAAAATAAAGTTTCTTACCTGTTAAACTTACTTATAGAATTTAGTTTTCTATATTTTGGAAATTTGGTTATTTATGAATAAAAATATAGGTCAGCTTCACAAGAAGTTAATTAAAACGACACAGACAAACCATTGTATTCACTAACAGAGTATTGCATCAAAATTACTGTTATGGAGTCCTTTGAAATATATTCTCAGACATCTGAACTTTTTTTTAGAAATAGATAACAATTTACACATGAAACAGAAAGGAAGGTATGAGCACAAATAACAAAGTGCCTGTTCATCAGAAAAAAAAGCAAATTTGCTGAAGCATTTATGAGAGCCAGGGTAATCCATGTTAGCTTTCTTTCACAAAATGACAGGAGAAATTCATATTGCTCTTTCAAGATTAATAAATCCCAGTGAAGTTCTCACTTCACTTCTGGACTGCTCATCTCACTTTATGACTATAGACAGAGCACATGCCTAAATTCAGTTTTTTCTTTAAATGATGAATTTCAGCTAAAATTGCAAGCAACTGTTTGTAAGCCTTTTCAGTCAAGAATTTGTCTTTTCAAAAAAAAAGAAAACCATATACATTTCATCTCAATGTATTAACCAACAGTTTTTATAAAAGGATAGGATGTACTGACACTTTTTTAAAAAAAGTATATAAATCAACAGGATCTCACTCCTTAACAATTCAGTTCTGTCAGGGTATGAGAACAGGCACTTTGACATGATGAAGATGCTGACTTCCCTAAGGTCCTTCTGATCTTCTCTGCCCTCTAAAAGTGCTGCATGAGAAAACCCACCTTCAATTAATCAGTGAGGAGATTGATTTGTTCCCACTCCCCTCCCATACGAGAAATGATCTTTTCAGAAAGTGGTAATTGAATAACTGGATTAATTTCATCCTTGCCTCCTCCAAGAAGGGTGGCAAAATACCCCTTTTTGCTATAAAGTGAAACAGAAATTCTTAAGAAATAAAACTAGAACTGTGTAGTACAAAGTATTAATGAGCAACAATTTAAAGTGTCAGTGCATCCTTTGTAAAGCTGAGATCTAATTAATTCTTTGAAACCTTGCCCAAGTCAACAGATACTGAAAATAAATTTCCAAGGTACGCAGCAATGAAAAAGCCTCAGCATACATCATTTTCCTTCTTAGCTTATCTATAGCCATACTGCTAGAGAAATGTATGAAATTGTATTGTATGATGATGCTGTGACAAAAAAATCCATAACATCTCCCCACCCTTTTTTTTTTAGTATTTAAAAAAAATCTGTTATATTTCCTTTCGGTGTAATTTTGAACTCCCAAATTGTTATTCTCCTGGGATGAGTCTTGTTGCCTGTGCAATAAATTCATGTGCTGGCTTGCATTACAAAGGGTTATATAGAGTTGCTCCCTCCCTGCTGCTTCCATGCACACAACCTCTCTGCCTTTTAAAAACTTCTCTGATCATGGATCAAAGTGGAATGGTTTAGTGAAGTCACTTCGTGGTCTGTGTCTGCAGAGGAGAGGGAGCTGTGTCTCTTCCCTCTCTTGGGACGTTCAGTTGTACACAGACAGGACAGGCTAGCCAGGAAAAGCTTATAGAAATTGATGTTTTGTTTCTCAATTACAAGACAAGGAGTAAGAAAAGAAAAAGAGAAGGGAAGGAAATATGGAGTGAAATAGAAATTGGGAAGTTACCCTGTGTCCTTTTCAGAATTTTCTCTGATATGCATGAACCATATTTAGTTCTGAAGTCAGCCCATCTCTACATTAAACTAAAAAAAATAACTTAAAAATTGATTCCTTTTTGCTATATGCTTTTTAATATAAAAATATCTCATCCAGGAGCAAATGTTTTTCCTTAAATTGAGACAAAATTCATAGTAAAATTGTAATGAATTACATTTAACTTCTTCTTGTCTAATGTTGGCTTATTTGAATTTGCAATAAACTGACAGAAGTCACAGGCCCTTCTGCTATATTGTATTGTAGCACAACCCAACTAATGCTTTAACTACAGAGTTAGTGGATGTAGGCCTTAGAAGAAGACTTGGAACACAGTTTCTGGCTCTTTGTTTCATCCCTGCTACATGCAGAATGTGATATTTAAGAATATTGGCTGGGCATGTCATAAAAACAGGGACAAAATTTTGGCTTTGAATCCAGCTTGAATCATAAAATATCCTTTCTTTTCCTGCAAATATGATTATTTTGGCTTGCGTCCAACTCTATAATTTTTTTTCCTGAGACGTAGAATACCACAAGTAGTGGACTGATTGGCCAGCGGTTCATGAGCTGAAGTAGGAAACTGAAAAGAGGGGCAGCAGAGAAGCTGAAGATTAAATCCTAGAGGAGGGGCAGGTATCCTTAGTGACAGAGCTGAAAATCATGACCAAGGCACAGAAAATCTGAGAATAAAGCCCCAAGTGACTTTTTTATATTTTTTAAACTGTTTTCGGGGAAATAAAGTCTTGTGTTCTTCCTTCATGAGTAAATGTCCTTCTCTTAAAGAATATCTTGTAACATTCATTTCCCCTCATATACATGATCCCAGGTTTTGGCTTATTGCTTGAACCAAATGTTTACAAGACTATAGGCATAATCTGGAAACATTAGACTGCATTGATTATCTACTTTCTTGATGTTGTTATAGAGTAGAAAAAAGCTTATTTTAGAGTCAGTATGTCTCGGGCAGAGAAAGCTTGCTGCAGAAGAACTGCAGCTCAGCAGTAAGCACTTGGAGTTACCAAGGAAGACATAATCATTATTGCAATTTTAAAGCATGTTAAACAAAAGCATCAGTAGTAATGGTTTTATTTGTGGGAATCCAGACATACGGTTATGAAGGAAAATGAGAGAGAGAGATGTGGTTCATAATGGATGACACTGAAATCATAATATATGTATAAAGAAAATGCTTGCTACACCTCATTGTCATTGCAGCCATTCTGTACCAAAACAGAACTAAAGGTACAGGTAAACACAGCATCTGCCCAGATGTGCACAGCTGTAAAGAGCTATCAAAACCCAGCTGCAGCTTAGTGGTTCTCTCCAAAATCTTTCAGGAAGCAATTGCTAAAGCCTATATTGACATCTCTTTTGACAACTGCATAATCTCTTACAAGTTGATGGTAAATGCTGCTTTATATCATCTTGTCACATGTTGTCGGTGAAGAGGGAAACAAGCATGTATTTCAATGTCTAGTTCAGGTTTGGTTTATCCCTGAAGTCTTCTATGCAGCTTTGCTCTTTAGATCAAAAAATATTTGGCAATGGCAAGACTTTACTGATGTCTCAAATCCAGAGGCTTAATATTTTCTAAATAAATCTAATTTACAATTCCACTGGGTCCCTTTACTTGACATTTAGACACCAAGCAAAAATTTAATGTTCATTTAGATACTTATGTTTCTTCTTTTCTTTATGGTATAGACATAAGAAGTCACAAAATACGGATATATGAACAGGATTCTGAGTGATCCAAAAGGAGGTTTGGATTATAGTCTGTTCTAGATTATGAGGTCCAGGCAAGTTGCTGAATCAAATTCTGAATTTTTAACTACATAAGTGTGAAGCTCTTCATATCCAGGGCTTTGTTTTCAACAGCTGCAAATTTCCTAGCGTACAGTAGCTTCCTTCTCTATCTTCTCTTCCCTAAGCAACATGCTCCTCTTATCACTAGGTACCAGACATCTTTTTGTGTCAGCCTCTTTCTTTAAATAATGTAACCAGGTAGGAAGCTGTTCCCAACTGTGCTTTTCTTTACTACTTTTATCTCTTCATTGTTTTAGACCTGAAAAGTGGCTTTCTGTCCCAGAAAATCTGTCTTTTTGTCATTGTGACAATCTAATATTAGGTCTCCTTAAAAAATTCTCATCTTTTGTGCATGTGTATAGGTACAGTCCAATACTTAAAAGAAAATCCAGTTTAGGATATGCTACCATATCTGTCAAAAAGCTTCGGGGGTTTTCCTTACCTGTCCTGACTTGCTAATTTCTCATCCCTTTATGTTTCTTCACTGCAGGAGTTAAGTACAGGGTTACTTATCCTGTTGCAGACTGTGGTGTTTCTAACGTGCGTTAAAATGTTAGAGTCCTGCATACATTTTGTTTTCAGGATTCTGTGAAAAGAAACAAAACAAATGAGCTAACAAAAAAAAGAGAAATAACCCTGCCTCAAAACAAAACAAAACAACCAAACCAGCAAACAGCTCCTGTGATCTACTTAGAAAGACTAGTTTACAAAGTGAAAAAAAATCTTTAGAAAAAAACTCCTGCTCATAATAGCTAGTAGTTTACTAACTCTGGCATATTTCTCATGGTGTACCAGAAGCTGGTGGGAGAAAAGGCCTTTTCCTCTATCTGATCACATCACTGAACTAGTAGTTCTGCTGGTGATATATATGATTTTCCCAGCTATTACTTTTTGTAGAGGATCAGCACAAACAACTTATTGATAAATACCATTATTGCTGTAGCCAGAGGACTTCTGATTCTTTCACTTTGGTGGAGGTTTGTAACAACAGAGAAGCAATGACAGGATTGCAGGCTTATATGTAACCCAAGAGACTACCTGGAGCCAGCATTTTATTTGCTTCTACTGTTACTCTACATTTTAATACAGTAAGCAGATTCAGCCCTAATTCAGACATGCTGACAGACATGGGAGTGGCTGAAGTCAGAAACAGAAACGTGTCCTCTGCACCCTTGTAGTTAATCCAGTCAGTGTTTGGATTTTTAAGAGCTTTAAAATGAAGTTGTTAATAACCCTTCTGGCCTGAAAATGTCATTTAAAGTATTGGAAGGAGAACAGAACAACTCTCCAAACCCCAAATATTATGAATCTGTTCTTTTAATGTGCTGTTTCTCATGTGTCTGTCAGTTTGTTTGTTTTTACAGTTTCTTAATGATACAGTACATAGAAAAAACCCCCAGATTGGTCAGGTTTTAGTAAGTGAGACCATTAAAAAGATCCCTTTATAGGATGCAAAAGTTTATAAGAAGGAGCTGAACTCATTCAAGTCAAGCAGGAAACTGGCATTGTCCTTTTGATTCTCAGTAGAAGAGTTTTTCTCACTGGAGAAAGATCCAAACCAGAGCTCCAGCCTTTGCTTTCTTCAGTCTGTGGAACCATTGAGTGTAAAATCACATCATGGTACAGACTTGTGTGCTTTATGCAGAGAATTTTATAAATACAGAGCAAAATTTAGTTACTTAAAGCAAGCAGTTGTGTTTGTAAACTTTGTTAAGAAATATATCGTGTTAATCTGAGCACAGTAAAAATTATATAAAGAGCAGGAGAAGTCATATTCTTTTTAAAACACTGACTTATATGCATTTTAATTTTAAAAAACATAACTTTATGCAAAGACAGGGAGGACAAAGGAAAAGTTCTGTTGAGCTGTCTGAAAGCAAGTTGGGGTTTGTTTTCTGTAAATCCACATCTTAAAAAAAAGAAAAATTAATTGGGAAAGTGTTAGAGCAAATTCTATTTTTGTACAGTAATTGGTGCATCTGTATCACAAAAAAAAAAAAAAAAAAGGCAATTATCCCTGGAACTGCTGTAATATAGTTCAATTCCCTGTCTAAAGGATCTAAGATAAATATGTATCCTTCCTATTAAAAAATTGATCAGAATATCTTAGAGAGTTTTCCTAGACAGAGATGTTCAAATAAAGTCCTTTTTTGACTTGGAATCTTTCTTTGTAGAAACCAGAAGTTTATTTCTTTTACAGATGCCTGAATATAAGAATGCTTTGCAGCTTCTGAAAAACCAGGGAGAGAAACAAACACAATAGCTCTGGGCATATTCTCTTTCCCTGACATGAAATGCTGTCTAAAAGAATTTGGAGGTTCTTTTTACATTGGTCTACATAGGATTTCTAGATGTGTACTTACCACACAGTAGTTCTAGCCCTGATGTCACACCTGAAGACCTCAGATGTCTGCATAGGTCATACATCTGTCAAATTACTGGTGTTACAAGTGGGTAACAACTTTTGTATGTCCCAAAAACATTTAATTTATTGGATAAGAAGAGATCATCAAAGTAGTCTAAGCACAGTAGGTCCAAACCTTCCCCAGTATAGGACACCCCACCTAGCTGGGATGTTTGTCCTTTGGTGACCTTTCTTAAGCTAAAGTGAGCTTTCACATTTTTGTGGGTTTCTCTTATTCCAGGCTGTTATCAAGATTGTGTTAAAAAATAGGAAAAGGAAGACAAATAGGATGTATTTCAGTGTTACAATCTATTGAAGGTTTTTAGAGGTATTCAGTAACTTACTGAGTTTCTTAAGGCATGTGAGTCCAAAGACTATGCAGTGAAACAAGAGAGCATCTGTTTCTTTGCCATAGGATCCTTCAGGAATCTGTTTCAATTTCCAACTTTTTTCCAACTTTTATCTTCCAACTTTAGAAAAAAAACCCTAAAACAATACCAAAAAAACCCCAAACCAAACCAACAAAAATCCCAACCCAAACAAACAAAACCAGCAACAACAACAAACAAAACTCAAAACCAAACAACCAAAAAAATGTCCTTAATGTCCTTTCTCATCCTATCAGTTCCCATTTTGGCCTAATTTCTGCTGTATCTAATCTTGTTCCTTTGACTTTTTGTTCCACTCCAGCCTTTAAAAATCATCTTTGGAATGTTTAAAAATATTGCTAGGCTCATTTCACTCTTTTTGAAGTTTTCATATCCATGTAAAATAACAAGATGTGTATAGTAATGAAAAGACACCATTACGTTTTTTTTCCGAAATGGAGCTCATTTAGAGTAGACTTTTAATCCCCAGTTTTGCAGCACTATGCCAACATTTTCTAAACCTTAAAAAAGCTCAAGCAGAGCTTGAGGTTTAAGGTTTGTTCTTACCTGTTCTGGACCATCCCTCCCATTTCCTTTTGGTGTACATCAAACATTAGGAACAAAACAGAGTATCCATGAAAAACACAAACCAATAGCCTACTGTGCATTTCTGAATGCTCCTTAACTGTTTCTATTTCTTATGAATGGGTGATATTTTGACTTACTCAAAGCTCTTGCTTTATTGCAAGGTCAGTAAATTTTATTATCTGGGTTATAAATTCACCAGGAGAACAAATTGGAAGACAATAAATCTAAATTTCCTACATTTTGCTTTTGTATGTTCAATTATTTAAAAAAAAAAAAATCCATTTGTTATTGAAAGTGTGTTTCCACATCTGACTATGGCAAGTCCCATTGAAAATATAAACTGTTGCTGTTACTCAGGAATAGCAGGTGACCTGGGAAGTCTCTGTGGCTGTCACAACATCTCATACACCTTTCCTTTTTTCATGTTACTCCATAAGCGACACAGGATGATTCTGTCAGGAGGGCTTGTACTCAGTGTCTCCTTTTGCTCATCCCAGGAGTGGACTTAAAAAAAGGACTGCACAAAAAGGAGATGGGTTATATGATAAGGCCTTTTTATCTGAATAAATGTTTTTCAGCAACTGACTGAAATTATGACTCCTTTGACAGGCTTGTGCCACTCCATCTATTCTCTTGTCTGAAAATGCTTGTTGCCTGATTACAAAATAAATTTTTCATTCTGAATAATGCAGGGATATGTCCTGACATCCCTGAGCCTGGAGATGAATCCCATGGTAAGGCAGGGGTAGAAGATAGATAAGATCAGGTATCAATTTCTTATTTTCCAAAGACAATTGCCATAAGCGTGTTGTTCATTTTAGGATTTTTGGAAGAAAAAATTTTAAACCATGTATTTTAGTATGCTTCTTAGTCATCTGAAAGCTTAAAATGTAATTACCTAAAATCTTTATATAATCTTGGTTAAAATTCACCACCCATGCAATTTTAAGCCTGGTGGGGCCAGGTAATTGAACAACAGCAAAGCAGAAATTATGGAACAAAGAAAATTTTCTGATTCCAACTTTGTGAATGTTTTGTTTATCATACTGAAGATCAGGGGGAAAATTATATTTACAAATTAGGAAGCATAATTTAAAAATATTCATTTAACATCTGTTCTGCTAATCATCCAAACATCAAGTCTCTAAAGTGTCCTGTCTGAATGTATTAGGCCATGTATGGGCCTCTCCTGGTTTCCATAACTTGGGCAATATACCTCCACAATTAGGCACTGGCAGATTGTTTCTGCAAACTGAAATGCTTTTTGACTAATTATGTCAGAGTGAAACTTTGTATGGAATTACACATTTCAGTCAAAATGGACAGGATATTTCTGGGATATACAATTAGGCCAAAGGAAACAAAACTAGTACATGAATCACTGTACCTGGAGCTTGTTAAATGCGGCAGTGATTTTTACTAGTAGGAATAAATACATCAAAAACTCAAATGGAAATCCATCTTTAACTAATAGTAGTAAAATAGTCTGTTACAGAACACTGATTGTGCAATTGCTTCTGAGTGCTTTACTAGTGCCAGTTAAGATTGCTCTGGCTATCAGTACTATTAATTTGATGTAATTAGGAAATGAAAATGTCGTTTTTGTATTTCATCTAGATCTTATTTCAGATTGTGAATTCCTTCCTTCTCCTCTCTTCATCTGATTCAGTCATCTAGCATTTTAGTTTGTCTCAACTTTTCCAGACGTAAGGAAAAACAAAAGGTCGATTACACCATTGATTTCCATCAATATTCCTGTGCTAGCAGACAGACAAAAGCAGAGACTACCCATAAGATTCCACATGAGCAGTAATGAATACTGTACTTAACAAATTGAATAAAATATTGATCCATAGTAGAGAAATTGTGGTGGAGTTATTGTGAAATCATATGGACTGTAGTCAATAGAAATTGAGACAAGATTTCAAATGTCTAGTCAAATATTAATGAATTGAGAATTTCATATTACATTTAGAAAACAGAAACATTTTTCCTGTAAATGGCATTTTCATTTTACCAGGGATTAGACACTGTGCTTCCCCCTGCACTACTGCATAATGTAGTCTCCAATTCAGGTTTACATCTTGAGGAGGTTAACACCTCCTCTATAAGGTTTCTCAGGGTGAAAGGTGCTAATGCTTTTGCACTCTTATTGATGCTGACAGGCAGCTAAAGAGATGTCACATCAGTATTTGGAAAAATGACTATTTTATTGTTGGTGTGGATTCAAGCTGAGTAGTCAGTAAATTGGGTAGTGGTACCTCCTCCTCTTAGTAGCTTCATAAGAAATATGTAATCTCTTTTCTCAGCTGAAACACTCTGTGCTGAAAATAAAATGTAGCACCTGATACAGACAGACAACTACTGCTCTGAAAAGTTTTGTGTGCCTGTAGGCAGGAGACACGACAGAACAGCGTTGCTGATTAAGCATCACCATGTGCAGCTTGGGCAAACAAGAGAAAGCCTAGAGAGGGTGAATGCAGGTCGAAAAGGGGCACTGGAAAATATTTTAATTCATCTGACGTTAATATGAGTGAGTTCTATATATCTTTGTGCTTATGCTTAAGACTATAAATGCCTTGATAGAGTATTAATTTAGTATCTTCTGTATTCAGAACTCAATGACAGTAGCATATCATTATCAAAGAAAATAATCCAGCTTCTCCAAACCAGTTCTGATCCTGAATCTGAAAGCCATCATGCTAATAAAGAAGAAAGATAAAACTTCAGAGAAATCAGGAAAAGTGCAGAAATGCATTAGCTGGTCATTCTCAATAGCCTGCAGTTCTTTATGAAGTGTAAAGCTTTCTACATAATATAGAGTGAGCTCTGACCTGCACCAGCTAAAATTGGCTTCTGTAATTAGGGTTAGCTGCTGTCCATTCATAGACATCAAATTCTGTAAATAGTGGCCAACAGGCACCGTTAGGGGCAGCATTAATTGGATTAGCTCTGGTGCACAGGTTACCAAATCTGACCCTCTCTCAGACCCACAATCCCCAAGATCAATAAATATGTTGAGAGGATAAATTTGTAGAGAAAATTCTTTTGATGATCATGTAAGGGAACAGAAACATGCTAAGCTTCTTTCAAGATCAATGTTTTTCTGTCCCAAGATCAGCCTTCTGATATTTTAAAAATCTTTAGACATAGTTTTACCTAAAAATAATGTCAATAGTACTTTATACCAGCGCAGCAGCCATGAGAAATTATAATCTACTTATGGAGTGTTATAAACAATATTAATATCTGTGAGTCTGGTATTTCATGTACCTTCTGGACAACTCTAAATATGAAAGAACATGTAATTTTAAAATGGTCTATAAAATTTTTTACTATAGTGATTTTGCTATGTTAATTCTCCTCTTCTCCTTAATGACATAACTTTAATATTCATGTGGGCTCTTTCTTCAAATTTAATGAATATACACAGTGTATTTTGAAAAAAATCCAGCCACAGCAAGTCATAACAGAGCTGAATTAATTTGGTTAGTCTGATTAACAAGGGTGTTTTTGGTGTACTACAATAGTGAACAGAGTCACCAGATTGCTACTGGGGGATAATCTGGCATCTGTTAGAATCTGACAAAGTGGTGGCTGTTCAAAATTCTTGCAATGAACTCCCTTTGCCCTCTTATTTTATCCATATTTTTTTCTTAATGAATATATTAATAGAAAAACCAGCCTAGCCACCGTACTACAAAATCAAATATAAAACACATGCCTGATACATAGATAGGAAAGAATCTGCTCTTTTTAGTGGGTTAACCTGGACTGTTTTAAAAATCTGTAGGAAAGACACTGAGGGCCTATGATGGCAGCCCGTGGGATCTCTGCAGCAGCCAGATGTTAAATCTTGTGCTATGCACAAATCCCAGGGCAGCAGCTACCTAGCCTGGCCCTCTGGCTTGTGTGTTTTATCTTCTGTTCTAGACTCCAGTGCTCTCCTGGGCCTTTTAAGTACTTGCTGCATTTTATCCTTGAGGCTTCTGCTTCCAGGGAGCAACCTGAAGATCTACATCAGACTTCAAACTCACTGAGTACTTCCAGGAAATCTATGATGAAAAGTTCTAAGAAGTTTTTTGTTGCTGTTCTGTTTTTTGCGACATATTATCTGCATATATATAATTAAAACAATCCTCCTAAATACAGAACCTGCATGAAAATGACTTGATGCTTATAGCTCTTTAGTAATGTAACATCAACACAAATATAATAATCTTTTTCATTTCAAGCTGCTTAGCTCTGTCCTACCTAGAATACATCTTACTTTAAGTGATATATTTGCTAAGTGATGAACCTAACAGAACCATCATTTGACAGTTTTTGAAAAACTCTTCAGTTGAACTGTGCTTAAATTAGGCAGTCTTATTTCAATATTTAATTCTTAATTGTTCCCAGGACAAGCATGAGAAATTCCTCTGTTCATTTTTTTGGCCTCTGTAGACTTTGATTTACAGAAACTAAAAACAGAAGGTAGAATATTACAAAGCTTCTCTTTTTATTTTTAGAAAATAAAAATGGAAATAAAGAAGAGAGAATAAACTAGTAGAAATCAATTTTAATAATTAAAATCTGATATGCTTTTTCTCAGATGTTACTCCCAATCCCATGCTTAATTAAAGCCAAGGATACTCTGAGGTATGTAAAAGCAATGACCTCAAATGCCTAAATTTATTTTTGGTTGTAAGCCATTTTTCATCTTTGGAAATATATTTGTGCCAAATATTTCAGAGAGCAGTTTATAGTCTATACCGTAAACACCTTCATATCTGTAAATCTAGGGTGGCCTTTTAACACAGGAAAATGTTGAATAGCACACAAGAAACATTGCAATTCTGTGCTCTAAGCCCAGACTTCCTTTATTTCACCCAGGTGTCTCACGTTTTCCCCTTTCCCCCTTTCTGTTTTTGTGAAATCAGCTTACAAGCTTGACATTTCTGGTACTGTGTGTGTGTTACAAAGGTATCTGAGCCTGAAGGTTATGTATTCACCCATACATTTGGCTGTGCTTTTAGGCCCATATACTTTAGGTAAAAAACTACAGAAATGTAATTATTTGTCACACAGAATTATATAAGTTTTCTTTTTCATTGTCAGGTTGGTTTTTGGTGTAAGAAGCCATTCACACATTTCTTTGAGAAAGAAGAGCTGTTGTTAGTCTGGAGATCTCTACCTCTTCAAGAGTGATATGATTGTTAAAAATCTGGTGGTTCTTCCATACTAAAACCAGGTTACACTATAGTCACAACCAAAGCCTGTGCAGATGAGATGAATTTTTGGTTTGCAGGCTTGAATTGTTGATTCATCAGCATTGATGTACTACTCTTCCTTTTAGTACTTCTACACAATTGAGTCTTAATTCCTGATGCCAACCTGCAACCCTATGCCCCATTTGCAGGGATGTCAAGAGCAAGAAGTGCATTTATTTGTGTCTGTGATGGTCCAAAGATGAGACAAGCTACCTGCTGCAGATTAAGATTATTTTTTTTTGTACCCGACTTTAAATGGCCCAAACCCCCCGAAAATGGTGCAAAAAGTGGCCCAGAAACTCCTGGAATCTGT
>JAOTQP010000251.1:42480322-42492911 GCA_026413545.1 Cichladusa arquata
CCTTTTATTTTTTTTTTTTCAAATTATGAACCTAACAGATCAGTACTAAGTCAGAAAAACACCAGTGTTTAGTACATACCTGGAAAAAGCTATGTAATCATGTTAGCTGATGACTGTGGATCCTTAGACCTCAGCAACAAGAGATTATGAGAATGCATATATGGGAAATATATTTGGTGCCTCAAAGAGCAGAGAATCAGATTTTATGTGGCCACCACACCAGTAAACTCCATCTCAATATTTCTGTTTTGTTTTGATTGTGCAATCTTGCTCTACTGCTGAAGTAACTGAGAACTCAATATCATCCCAGGCATCACCCAAAGCTGATGGCACAGGCACAGATGGACTACAGGCTGTGGGTAAATTGGACAATACTTATACAGCATGACCATCTTATTTACCTTTGAAGACATACACCAGCATTAAAAGGTTCTCTTCTGAATTCCCTTCTTTCCAATCAAAATACCAAATCAGTCTCATCCAAAAAAGAGTTTGGATAGGTTTCTATTACTATAGATAAATCATGAGAAGAAATTTTCTTTTTTCACTTTGAACTTGAGACTATGGGTCTGAATATAATGTTGTCAAAGTCTCTATTGACTATTGAGAACTGAGAGCGCAGTTAGGCTCTTTTTACTAACTTGATCCCTCAGGAAAATAATTCTGTGTAGAGAATAAATAAATTTTCCCATGTTTTTTTTTTTTTTTAAAGCTCTGCAGGAATATCTTCTAATTCTAGAAATACACAAAATTTTTCTTTGAGTCTGCTTTGACTTTTGCACCATTTTTAGCTTCCTGTCTATTTTAGCGCTTTAGATGTGTTTGATTCAAGTGCCAAAACTACTAATTAATGCCTGACAGATGGCCCATAACTGACTACCTGCAATTCTGTTGTAGTCAAAGGAAGTGACAGTAGCTCTTCAGACAGCACAAGAGGAGCAAGAGCAGTGTTTTCCCTCCCAACCTCTAAGTGGGTACTGCAAGTTCTGGAAAAATGTATTGTATTATATGTATAGCATTTTATATACAAGGATTCACTTGTAAATTAAGTTGAAGCCATGTTCAATGTCAAAATGATAAAACAAACAGCTCTAATCTCCTTGCAGGTTTTCAATCTTTTTTGCTTGTTTGTTTGTTCTTGTTCATTTGTTTTTCTGCCTGGACAAGAGATTATTGAAAAGCAAGGAATGTTATTAATCCCTTCCAGTGACAGAAAATTAAAGCACAGAGGAGCTGAATAACTTATGCCATGACTATGGATTTCACACCTCCCAACAGTAATCACCTGAATGTCCTCTATAGTTAACAGTTATCTTCAGAGGGCAGTTCATTCTATTTTAGGAAGGGATGAATCAGCTGCCACAAGTATCTTCTTTGTTTTGAGTACTGGGAGGTTTGGCAGGTAGCTCAGAGGAGCCATGTGCTTTTTGGATAGGGATAACAAGGTGACCTGGGATACATTTCAGTCTTCAACAAGGTTGGGAGTAGACTCTAGAAATATTGGCAGTACAGTGTCTGTATGGGCCACTGAAATATTTTTCCATCCAGAACATAATATTTGATTTATTTTTAATGACCCCCACATATTTTTTGATTAATTTAAATTAATTTTTGATCTCTAGTCTGGACGTTTCAGAAGGCTCGTTTTTGTTGTAGCTATAGAATTTATCTAGTTTTAGTAGTTATAGAATTGAATTAACCATACAAAAATATAGGAGGGTGGAAGCCTTAAGAATTTATGACTCAGTGCTATTCAAAAGCTCAGTTGTCCCTTCTAAAAACAAAACTGCTTGTTTCCTTTCTTATTAAAGCAACTTTGTGACTGAGGAACAATGATGATGTAAATAAAACTTTTTTTCATTTTCTGCAGAACTATTTAATAGCAAAGAATCTGAATGTAATATCAGTAATAATATGAATTCATCTGTCCTTTGCATGACCTAACTCTATCGAAATAATTCTTTTTAAAGCATGGTAAAATTGTATGATTTTTCTAAGTTTTGTCTTCACACTTCTGAATAGAACACCAATGCCTCCTACATCACTGGTCATTTATTTAGTTCAGTTTCAATCTCTATACAGCTCATGTTCCAGTTTTGGTTTTGATGTAGTATTCATTACAATTATGATGCTTTTGACGAGGCTGAGATTTTTAATGGCTTGTTGGTTCAGAGACAATTAATCGAATATACACAGACATTTATTTTGGCATTCTAAATTGTTTATTATTTTGACTTTTCTGCTCATAGAAAAATCCTGCTGCTACAATCTCTCTGTTATGGCACTTCATCTTTTTGTTTTTGTATTAATGTGGTTTTACCTCTTCTTTTACCTTCAATTTTACAACAAATTCTTTCTAAAAGTAGTAGCAAAATCTGCCTACAATGGTCATGATAGCAGTGTGATATTCATAAAGTTTAACAGGGGAAAATAGTTTAAAGATTGTTTCTTAACATTTCCCAGAAGCATATTTGTATATTGTGTACTTCAATTTTTTTGTAAGTAGATATTGTTACTACAAAGAATATCTCCTTCATGTCATCCTTCTAGGTCTTTTAACAAGATATATGTGAAAATATATTATTACATGGGTTTTCTCAGCACACTATAGTCCCCATGTTTTCATTCCATTTCTCCATGTCTTCTTTTTTATCTGTTTTTTCAGTCAGGCAAAGAAACAAGCCTTTTAAAATGCAAATATTGATATTTAAAATAATAGAGTCCTCTGTGTAAAAGAAATGTGAGGCTTGAAAGAAAGCTGCAATTCACGACTTTGGAATCTCTAGGAGACTGTTGTTAATATAAGCCAGAGTAACGTGGAGAAACAGTAATGGGAGCAGAAAAACAGCAAAGATGTTCCATTTATTTTCAGCTGTTGCTTTCTGAACAAATACAGATACAGCTGACTGTATCTGTATTCAGTATTATTCAGCTCTGTGTTAATTCTCTAAGCATCATGCACCTGGCATTTTAATTTAGTGGGTGAAGTGACTATCACAGATTAAAATTTGAAAGTTCTTTGAGATCTTTTTAGAGCAAGAACACCTTAGACATGTAAACCAGTTTGTTTTTGCAGTGTGTCTGTGCAGTGTGTCTGCACACTGATCAGTGTTTTAATCAGGTTGAATGAAATTCAAAAAATGAATTTTACTTCATTTTTTCCACCCTCCTTGTCAAAATAAATTTTGAGTTGTGTGACAGGACCTGAAGTCAGTAAGAGCTCTGAAGTGAATGTTTTCCTTAACATGAGAACAGCAGGGAAAAAAAATAAGAGTTTCAGTCTTTAAACCTACATTTTGATGGAACAAAAAGCAGTGAACTAGAACAAGCAATTCTTGGAAGAATCAGAAAAAAAATCTCAGGTCTATCTAAGAATTGAGACAGACTTAATTTAAGGATCTGAGGTTCAGTCTTTCCCCTCATGTCTGTGTCATTGCCATTTGGACCCTTTTGTTTTTGGTCTTGATGTGCTTCACGTATTTTCAGTAGCTTCCTAGTTGTGGTAAATCCTGAGTTGTGAGAGAGTTCTCTTTTCCAGGTTACTTTCCCTGCCTCCTGGCCTGAGGAGGCTGCTAGTCCCACTGAGCCTCCTGGGCCTCCTCTTTGATTTGTTCATCATGTCACCCCCAGCTGGCCACTTGGCCCCAGGGGACATCTTATGCAATGTACAGCACCCCAAGACAGGAGAAACACTTGCCTGTAACTTCACAAAAAAGCCCTGGCTGCAAACACACCGTAGCCTGGGAACAAAACAGCAAGACATAAAATACCGTTCAATTTCTGGTAATTTCTTCTCGGGCCAAGTTCCAAAAATCCCTCTTTTTTGGCAAACAAACAGGTATAAAACAATTTTTTGGTCAGAAAAATTACTTTCTTTATATGATATTTAATATTAATCTTTTCATGATGTTGATGCTAGAGTGGCATAAAGATTGTAGATTTTCTTTGACTTTATTATGATGGATGTGTTATTAAGCCTTTGTACATGACGTAAACTTCCCAACCACATAAAGAAATAGAGCTTGGAAGGTTTATTGCCAAAGACTCATATTGTGTCTAGACCAAAGAAAACCACAGTGAACAAAAATTAACCTGAGTGGACTCCAGCTTGCAGTAAACACAAATTAAATTGGGACAAATCACCATAGTTAAAACTATTGAAGGAAAGAACATAAAGTGCAGTCTTCAATTACTTTTTCTGCAGTCTACAGTTGAAGTTATTACAGCTGAAGTCCACTTTACAGTAGGAAAATGAAGCACAGCTGGTGATGGCTTCGGTGTGGATAAACAAGGAATGCAGAAAGACTGATATGGTAACATGGGCTTATATTGCCAGAGGCAAGGAAGGAACTCCTTTGCTTCCCAAGGTATTTAACTGAGCTCTAGATTTGTTTTAAGGCACTAGGCATTGGAAACATTTAGCAATAATCTGAAGTGAGAGACCCTGATAATCTCTTCAGCATAATTATCTGCTGATTGGCTGATAAATTCTATTTGTATGTTCAGGGTTAACACGCCACTAAGGACTGTTTTCATACAGGCAATATTTGTATTTTCTCTTCGTGGCATGGCATTAGCTTTGAACTTTTGCTATGATCTTATATTTTGTTACAGGAAGAATGTGTGTTCTGGGGTTATGGACAGCAGATACATTTAAACTCTTCAAGACTGCCATCCTTTTAGCTGGGGCTTGCTTCCATAGTTTCATCCTACCTGGCACACTTAAATGCTTTTTGTTCATCATACTTTCTAGTGATTCATAATTTACATTTCTTCTGTAAATGAAAAACTGTCTGGCAGCCATCAAGCTTTGTAAAGGTTTAATTTCAAAGGGTTTCTGGACTTCAATTGGCCCAGACAAATGTGGATGACTTAAACAGCAAATAATATGGGATTTGCTCATATAGCAGAAAAACCCAATTTTCCCATTTTAAACTCTAGGACTTGTAAACAATTTCCTAAAATCTTGATAAATGTAATTCTCTGTCCTTTTCTGAGTCTGTTTCTTCTTATTTATATTGACTTTTAGACTCTGCTATCACAATATTTGAAATATTATTCTTTGAAATAGATTTTTCAAAAGCAGAAAATCATAGATATTTTAAAATATTTAAATACTAACTTGCTTTCACTTCAGTTGGAATTAAACACTTCAGGGCACAAAAAATTAGACTCTGACTTTAACTGAATACAGATATTAATCTCTTGGTAAGTCTCTACAGAGAAACATTTTTCCCTGCTTGCCCAAGCCAGGTCTGAGTGAGCTGCCACACTTGCATGGTTGCAGGGAGAGACTTGACTCCTGTCAGCAGAAGTGTTGCTTTACCTGCCAGAGTTAGCTAGCATCACTATCTCTGTGTTCTCCTGATGCAACTGAGTTCTGGGGCCAGGCTGCTGACCATGTAGGACCCAGCCTGTAGCATGTACACGCTTTGATTTTTCACTGGGCAGTGAATTTCTTAGGAAACTTTTTAAGTGAAACCAACAACTCTTTCGAACCCTCAAACTCCTTTTCAGACATCACTTTTGTTCTCATTTATTAGCTGTTTATTACTGTTCTTAAAGGAGTTTGTGGATAAACAAAACCCCCTCTTTTGATGATTTTAGTTATCTATTAATAAATTCTTTGTGCCTCAGATTGGTCTGATCACTTAATTATGTAATCAATTGAGGCAGAGATTGTTCTTGTAGCAGCACTCATATTTAATGGAACAGAGTCAAGACACTAAAAGCTAATGTGCATAAGAAGATTATGTGCTTAAGCATTATGCACTTGGAAAGTGTAGAGTTCATGTTATATTCACCATGGGTAGAAATGTGCTTCCTCACTTTAAAAAAAGGAAAGCTAAGTCCTTCAAGCATGGAGAAAAGCAAAGGAGTTTTTTGCAAATGGCTTTCTTGACTGCCTCCCTACAGCTAATTCACTGCAAAGAATGGAGGAAATGGCCTTTCTTCTCCACACTAAACAACTGTATAAGAAATTGGTACTTACAAAGAGCATCTTTAAGTATCTGCTAAGAGTACCTCCCTTTGGGGCTCACTGTTGGCTTTCAAGGAGCAGGGGGATGCAAAGAAAGGAAGTTTGAGTGGTATTTAGGCAGACACCCCTGCAAGCAATTGGATGTAAGTCAGAATGATCATTTGAGTATTTAGACAAAACTGCCTTTGCCCACCAAATAATTTGGAAATGTGTCACTTAGAGTGAAACTGAAGTCATCCATCAAAGCTGTACAGCCTGCAGTCCTCACTGTGCCAGCTTGAACCTGCCAGTCATGGTTTCTCAGCTCCTTTAGGAAAGTGCTGAGACTTTCACCTACTTTGATTTTTCTGAGCCAAATTGTCATCTGGTAGATATCAGAATAACTTCATTACAGTCATTGGCACAATTCCAAGTCACTTCAGCTGAAAATCTTCCCAGAGCCCAGTGTTTAAAGGCTGGTACTGTATCTGTCCTTCACATACAGTTGTGAGAAGAACTGGAAGAAAATTCTACTTAATGCTTTCTCCATTTGAACTGCAACTAGAACCAGCCACTAGCTATTCCTTGTATATGAAGGCTAGAAATTTAGAAATCAAACATCCATTTAAATGAATTAAATTATTTCAGGCTCAGACTGCATTTAGCTATCTTTGGTGGCACTGAAATTATTTGAGATGGTTCTGCTTTGCAGTTACTCTAATGAGCTCAGATTTCTGTAATACGTAAACATTCTCTTAGTGCTCATAGTACCTTCTCTTCTTTTTAACCCTGATTTCCCCATCTTTCTTTCTTACCTGTTCAGCAGTAATCTATTATAAGAAGACTCTCACTTTCTGCTTTTCACAGAAAGTTGTATACATCCATTTTATATTTAATACATCTGGATTTATTAACAGGTTTGATTATATATTTGACAGGCATATACTAATTTTTCAGTAACTGACTGTGCAAACAGCATGAATTAATATCTTCTCACTATGTTTACAAAGATGGCCCTTCCTGATATCACAAGATCATCTGGAAATTGGCTCCAGAAGAGAGAGAGAGTTATTTTTACATTATATTTCACCATATGAGACTGTTTTAATCTCTACATCTGTAATATCCAAATGACCCTGGACCACTCATGTTAGATTAAAATGGTAATGATCTCTTTTTCATGCAGCAACAACATTTCATCCTTCATCACAGTGAGCAACACAGCCATAAAGGGGGCATAATAAGTAGTTAAAGAAATTTGTAAAAAGAAGCTGGCATTACAAAATAAACACATTCAGTGAAGTGAGATTAGTGTTGACATGAAACCTCTCATCAATTGCAAGACTAGGTACAGAGAACCAGATTTCATCTGTGGTGTCACCTGCCAACGACCCTTGATTCCAGCTGGAGACATGGTGTGCAGAATTCAGCATGTGTTCAGTAGTCAAACTGCTGGCACCACATTGTCAAAAACGCCATCTGAAACCTGACAAGTGAGAACATAAAAAGATGTATTCCTGTGTGAACTACACTGAAGCTCCTTGATCTACCACCTGAGAGGTGTGGAAGCAGCATTACTCATGTGGAGGCTGAGGCAGTTTCCCCTCCGTGCCCTGGAGCCAAGTCAGTCTGGACACTGAGGACTGGGATATTGCTGCAGCTGATGGTCAGTCTCACATGGACCTTCCCTTCTGGTGTGCTTGTCAGCCCACCTGACCTCCAAACATGTCTGTGAACGTGTTGGGACATACTAAAACTCTAGCCATGGCTGGGCTTGGAGTAGGAGCCAAATAAAAAATCTATTTTGATATAATGAGCACAACCTGAGATTAGCTCAGTTGATTAGAGAATGGTGCTAATAACAACAAGCTTGTGGGTCTGATCCATGCGTGGGTCATTCACTTAAGAATTGGATTTGATGATGCTTATGGGTCTTGTCTCAGAATAGTCTGTGATTCTGCATAACTTAATTAATAAGATATTGTTATTTATCCAAGAAAGAATAAAAACCCAAGGGTTTTGAAGAGTTTCAGATCAATTTCTACTGCTGGAAAGAAAAATCTAAATGAATTAAATAAAAAGAAGAAAAACCATGAGACTATTAGAACAGATATCCCTCTGGTGAACTACTGTCAACTGTATATCTGATGCAAATGCCAGTTATCCCCTTGCCTATCTTTTGCCACAAGAGGAAATCAGGCATGCTGTTCTTCTTAAGAAAGTAAAGGCAGAGACTACAGAAATGCTGCAAAGTGCAAACACTGAACTTAGCTGATATTCACATGCATGAAATGTGCCTTATTAGGGTAATTATTCTCCATGGTGTCTAAAGAATTAACAAATTTACACAGTGTAAAATAATCTGAATTCAGCTAGTGAATTATTTAATGAGTTCTTGTATCCCTAGCTCTCTATTGCCTCACTTTTCACTTGTGCTGTGGATTTCTTAGAAGCCCTTTTGGGATCTGCCATAGAAAGAATGAGACTCAACTGTTATGAGTCCAAAGGTTCCCCCTGAGGTTGTCTGGGATTCATGGCCTACTGATACACCAATATGTCTAAGCTTATAGACAAGTGATATGATTAGGCTAAAATTAATTTAGCAGCTATTATCTTCATCATTAGGGTTCCCTCTCTCTGAAGGATTCTGTGTTTTCTCTAGGAAGCTATGTCAGCTATAAATGAACAAACCTTCATCTTCTGTTATTTTTTACATGACAGAATTCACTGTTAGCTGAATGACACGAATTTTTCCATTATATAAAGCAGTAATTTTCCTTCCCTTCCTAATCCTTAACAGTGTTAAAATCTTGAGTTCTCACCCAAGAGTAAACAACTTGAAATAATCTCAGAATTGCTATGGGGCAGAAGCATGTTGTCATTAGCTGGGAAATAGCCTTTCTCCAAGGGACAAGACTGCATGAATCACCTTGCATTACAGCACTTCAGCAGTAAGAAGAACAAGGTTTGTATGGTAAATGTAACATGATTTAAGGCAGTTTTCCTTCTACACCTTGTGCTGTGGTTCTGTTACATGAATCATCAGCTGAAAAATTTTCCATCTTTCAAACCTCTCTAAACTAACGTTTAGTAATCCTGATTTTTGATCCAAACTGGCATTTTTGCATGTTTCACAAGGAAATTAATGCAACTTACCTTGATTAGGATCTGAGCTGGAGGTCTGTAATGCTTATTCCAGGTGTGTTCCTAGGACACTGTAGCTGGTTTTGATGGAATGCTGTAGCCTGGCTGTACTGAAGGATGTGTGCATTCCAGTGACAGCCCCAAGAAATTTGCATGCTTATTCTGCATTACTGAAACTTAGATACCTCTACAGCAATTTATAACAACACAACTGTGTGCAACAGTTTATGACTGAATGAAAAATAGCAGTTTGAACTGTATGAACGATTTGGGACAAGAGGACGTTATACTACTCTAGCTGGGCATTAACTGAGGGGCTGAATTAATGTCCTTGTTCTTCTCAAAAGTGCTATTGACATTTAGGTGAGCAAAAATTATTTAAGTCACTAAAACCTATCTGAATAGTATTTTCCAGGACCACAGTATCTGGAGATGCTAGTATACTGGAGGGAATAATACTCCTTTCAAATAGGAGTAATACTCCAACATCACTACAGCATTATGATCAGTTTTGGAGTTTTTTGTTTGTTTGTTTTTTGTTTGTTTGTTTTTTTAAATTTTTTTAAAAAACCTTTATTAAATCTGTGAAATTTATGAGATTTCAGATTCAGGAAGCTGGGTAAATGTAAGTCCCACAGACTTACAGACTTTGTAGTGTGACAGCTGACAGTTGCTCTGCTACCAACAATTTATAGACTTCTGTGAATCAATTAATTGCCAGGTGTTTGTCACACTGGAACTAGGTGCTTAATATTCAGGAAGAAAATTTTCCAGTGCCATCTGTCCAGAGTACCCCGCTTTACTTGGCTCCTTATTTTGTATCCCATGTCTTGGGACTGCACTGCCTTGCCTTTCTCATTACTGCCAGGTCCCAAGCCTTCGTGATGTTTTTGTTTGTTTGTTTTGTTTGTTTGCTTTGTTTCGATTTGGCTTGGGGTTTCTTTCCCCTGATCTTGCTCCCTTTGTCCTTCACAAAACCCTTCCTTTTATCATGCTGTGAACTGGGAATGACAGGTTTCTTGCACATTACATGTGGGAGCAGGATGCAGGAGGGGAAATACCTTGATGCCTGTTCTGCACAGTAGCTCCAAGTGCAGTCAAATTCTCCCAAGGTATACATTTTCAGTGTAATGATGGAGAACTGTCTATTTACAGAAGAGATTATGTATAAATTGTTCTTTGCACACATGCCTCTGCTGTGCCCACCTGTCCCTCAGTGCCTTTCCTCAGTGTACTGAAAATACTTTAGCAACCAACAAGAACTTCAGACATGTTTGTGAGACTATGCTCCAGACACAGTATTAATGGAGCTGTGAAATACAGGGTTATTAAAGGTTAACCATATCATTCCTGAAGCAGACTCTTGTAAATCTGATCTTTTCTTGTATCTAGGGAAAAAAAAAATGTTGAAAGTTGTGATTCCTGCTGCTTTGTTGTAAAATAACCCCCCACCGTATAACAAACCAAAATCCTGTAAGCCAACTGTTCAAAACCATCAAATACAGGCATTGGTTCATTTCAGGATTCCAGACTTTGTAAAACAGCTTTTGTTTCAATAAAAAGCAATATATTTTCCTATAGATTTTTCTCTCCCATCTGCAGTAAGTTTACTGGACCTTTTGCTTTATGGAGAAGCAGAATAAATTTCACAGCACATGAGATCTGACCACAGGGAAGCTCCAACCCAGTGGGTCATTTGATTACAATAAGTTCCCTAAAGAACACAACTTTATGTTTCCATCAGGGTGGACATAGATACTTTTCAGTAATTCAAGCAATTCAGGTAAAGACATTAATGTACCATTAATGTACAGTATTTTATTAGTTGCTAACACAAGCAAACAGGCAAGCCCAGTAAGCTTTGCCCTTTTCCACATTTTTCCTTTGATGGCCTTGAGAGAGACTTTGTTGAGCATATGATTTTAAAAAGAATTTCTCCTGAAGAGCTCCTCTCCTTTGAAAAAACATATGTTAAAGCTACTTTAAAGGTAGAATGATTATTGATGTGCTACTGCCCTGCAGTGAAATACTAAAAAGACCTACAGGTACACCTTTGTTCGCCTCAAGGCTCTAGTTTGATGTGATTTCTCAAAGTTATTTCAAATTCTCTCAGGAATTAATTACAACCTGTTGATCACACAGTCTGCAAGCTGCCACAGACAGCTTCTCATTCCTCCTCTGACAACCAGTTATTTTTAACATAGATACATCTCTTGGTCATCTGCCCCTTAGATTTGGCACCAGGATAGACAAGTCAGATCCAACATTTCACATGGCTACCTTTCATTCTGACCTGGTTCCTTTTCCTTGCCATGAAAATATTTTAAAGATCTCAGTCTTTCTAAAACAGGAGAAAAATATAGTTGCTCCTTTATTTTATTGTATTTTATTTTATTGTATTGCATTTTACTGCATATTTTTAGAGAAAAGCTTGCATTTACATAAGGCCACAAGAGCCTCTAGATGACCTAAGAGTGATTATTTTTCAGTGGTGTTGAGTATAGGATGTGATGTAAACTATTATTTCTTTATGATTGTATGAGGCCTGAGAACATTGTGGATCAACTCCTCTACATAATAAGCACGGTCTAGTCACGAACTACAGAGTTTGTTGATATTGGTTTTGCACAAATATATTATATGGTCAATTTAAATAAATGGTAACAGTTTAATATAAGGCCCATAGTTAATGAAAATCTTTAACATATGAAAGCATGGATAGTGTAACAAATGCTAAATGTTATCAAATTTTCTTGTTTATTTGAACTTGCAATAAATCACTAGACGCAAAGGTGATACTATGTCTTGTTTCTTTTATCAGTCTACTGAAATTTCTGTTAAAATAAGAATGTATGTGAAATTCACAAAACAATTTTTAATTGTAAGCTTTCATTCAACATATGGTGCACTAACTTATTTCCAAGTTTATGTTTATATTCCTGCAAATGATACTGCTAGGCAAAATCTTCCATTGCTGTTTTAAAAGCCCTGGCTTGGGTTTTTTGAATTATACTTCTGAGTATATTAGAAAAACCACAATAAACTTCACTGGCTTCATGGTTGTAAAGTAACTACATTTATATTACATGATGTCCTGTTATGCTTTGGTAATAGCTTCAATGACTTCTGGAAAAATATTATTGTGTCTCACTTGAATTGATATATTTCTGGATGCAGAACACAAAAACCAAGATATTCTTCACTGATACTTAAAAGGGGAAAAAAGCAGACTTTTAGTCTAAGGAAGCCAAATAGTAGGGCTGCTTTGTTTTTCTTAGGCACACATATTCACAGACTAAATTAAGTACATAAAAATACAAGAATGAGCTAAACACAAGAAATCTCTGATAGTGTGTTATAATCTTATCTATTTTTAGGGACAAATTGAAAAAAACAGTAATGTTTGTGCCCCTTCCCTTCCCTTCCCTGAAACTTCCCTGAAACTTCCCTTCCCTGAAACTTCCCTGAAACTTCCCTGAAACTTCC
>JAOTQP010000251.1:42493389-42509297 GCA_026413545.1 Cichladusa arquata
TTCCCTTCCCTGAAACTTCCCTGAAACTTCCCTTCCCTGAAACTTCCCTGAAACTTCCCTGAAACTTCCCTTCCCTTGTCTTCCTCTCTTCCTCTTGTTCATTTTTGGCATAAGTTATCCAACTGAAATTTAGCAAAAGAGAACATTTTAATTGGAAAAAACCACTAGAATGAATGGAAAATCCCAACTAATTACACCTTTGTCTTTTTAATTACATTTTAATGTAATTTTTTAATTTAATTCTCTTAAATTACAGCTTTGTCTTTTTAAATGACTTCACATTTCTCATGTTCTACTCTTTTTTCTGTATCCTTTATTCTTCTGTTGCCTCATAAACTCCTATTCCATGGTTTGTCCCAGTCACAGCCAAGTGCTTTTGCAGTTGGCTGTCTGATACCATTGAATACTGCTTAAGAGACCCATTAAGAGATTCCTGTGCTGTCCATTGCAAGATTTGGTCCATGTATGTCAACCTTAATCCAGCAAAGATTACACCTTTACCATGGGTCTGTCTGATACTCAATCTGCTTGAGGCATGCGGTGAACCTGTAAGAGTGTGTTTAACTTACCAAAGCTTCTGGTCTCTCAGGTTAGCATCCTGTGCAAATTCTGTACACAAAAGAGAGGTGCTTGAACTTGCTTTGAAACAAAATACTTTCTGCAGTGGAATTTGCCGTGTAGGAATTAGGGTTTATCGACTTACATAACAGTTTAGAAAAATATGAAGCATGCCCATGATGATCCTTCACTTAGTGTGAATCAACAGAGATGAGACTAATAATTTTTCTTTCTCTGTATTGTTTTCCAGTGGATTCTAGTGAGTTGATGCTAAAAAAGGGTGACTGTTTTGATTTTTGATACTTCTGAAACTTTTTCATGAGTTTCTTAATCTTAGCAATAGATTCGCTCATCTCATTAACCTTCTGAGAAAAGATAATGAAGTTGATTTTACTTTAGCAAGGCAATACAAAATTGAAAAGAAAATGGAAGATGTTTCTGCTGCAGAAATTCTTTTAGTGTGAGGGACAGGTTCTGAGGTCTCTGTGATTAATAGACATAATTAGTTTACAAAGGCTGGAAAACAAGGTTATCTGATTTTGTGATTTACTCTACACTATCGCTGGCCAAAATCAATAGGATAATGATCAGCTTTTGCCTCAGCATGGGGCTGGAGAAGAGGAGAAGAGAAAATATTTATAGCTTTTTGTTTTGGTCACCATCCATGTGATAACTGAGAATTGTTAATATTGGCTTTAGATGCTGTGGAGTGTCTTACTCACAGTACCTATGACTCATTGATTTTTGAAAAGTAGCTGAAAGTCCATCTTCCAAGGCAAACTTTATCACCTCCAGTAAGATGATGTATCGCTATCAGCCTTCAGGGTCACTTTTGTGATGTGTATGTAGATATTCAAGCACAAGCAAAGATTGTGGGGCTCTGTTTCTTCAGGAGCCTTTGCAGAATAGTTGTATAGTTTTAACATGATGGTTGACATAAAATTCTGCACTGTCCATGTAAAATAGCTGTTGAAATAGGAGTCTACAGTATCCATGACAGCATAGTCCTCCTGAAATACCTGCTCTGAGATTCTGAGCAGGTATTACTGAAGGAAATCAGAGTCACACATAAAGCCCAGGTTTATCGTGCTAAGCACTGGATGTAGTAAAAAACTTAATATATGTCAAGTTCAAGCCAATGCCTGAAACATGACTTCTCAGGAAATGAAGACTAGAATTATGTTTAATTGTTGATGGAGCTGACCTGAGTGGAGTTTTATTTGCTTTTACTAAGTTTCCTATTTCATTTGAAGGAAATGGCAGCAGAAATTACAGATTCTGAATGTTGGCCTATTTGATACAGAAGTGGTATCTGACAAGGCTAGGTAAAAGATGACATTTTTCTGTTAGAAAGAAGGCCCTTAAATTTTAAGTGAGAATACTCAAATAAAAGAAAACCTCTGAAACTTGCCGAGTGCAAAGATCTGAGGATTGTGTTTGGGTCAATTGGCAAAAGAAAAAGGGAAAACTTTTCACATTTGCCTCTCAAACCAAATTCCAAGCATTCAAAAACTGTGGGGGTTGCATAGTATCTGTTACCTATCCCCATTTACACAGAAAACACCATGCTTCTATGCTAAATCAGGTTTGGGTGCCTTGCCATTGAATATCTCTGAGATATTTCAGTTGTTATAATAAGTTCTTTTCTAAACCATGTGATGTGTATGGGAGATGTATCATGCAGGTCTACTGCACACAGTACTGCTGCAGAACCATGCTCTAAGCTCCAAGTAAGTTCAAAGGGAAACCTTTTAGCTACTGATCGCTGACAGCTGATTCCCTGTGATTAGACAGCCATGGTCAGCTGTAATACATTATCTAGAGAACTCTCTTTAATTACATTAATTTACATTGCATCATGGTATGAGGTGCTGGATGGTATGTTTTGAAAATCTCATTGAGAGTCAAAATCGTATCAAAAATCCTTTGAAAAGAAGGCTTTGACAACCTAAGTCCTCAAGGGCAGGATCTTTGTGATAAGTGTGCCTGCAATACATTTCTTGCTCAAAGTAAAGCAAAGGTTAAGCACACATTGCAAAGAGCTGTATTGTCCACTAATAAAGCCCCCTGTGCATGCAGCTGTCATGTGAAGCTTTTTCTAACAAACGTGAAGACTGTTTAAAGTATTTTGTGGAACAATTCTTGAAATGGTGAGAAATTTCCCCTGAATTATTCACTTGACAGCTGGAGATGCAGCTGTTAAAAACAGCTCTTTAGGAAGAAAAGAAATTAAAATGGGAAGGGAAAAAATAATAATAAACCAAGGAAACAGGCAAAATGAAAAGAGTTTGTTTGAGTGGAAGAAGTGCGTACAGCGGAAATGTGCTAAGGAGTGTGCCCAGGAAAAGCAACATTTTTCAGCATTTTCTCTTCAATTTTTTTTCTTTCTGTAAATTGTACACATTCAGGGGAGGGGATGCAAAAAGCAATTTATGCAGTTCAATATCACATTGCACTTTCCTGACGAGGTCCATCACCCTCAGAATCTGTGAGTGTTTTGGAAGGTGGTGATGCTTGCAAATCAGCCTGCAACAGAAAGAGCACTGAGCAATCTGACTTCTTTTTAATCAGAAAGGAAATAAAATACCAGACTCCATTTAGAATGGTTTCATGTTGTGTTTTTTAAAGTACTGGATTACATTAACAAAATTTTACCTGGTTATTATTTATATTTCAGATGATGCCATTCATTTTTAGGCTGCATTATTGACATGGTAATACTTCAGAAATCAGTCAAGCATTGGCACCCTGTTACATCAGGAATTTTACTGTTAGGTAACAAATTCTCTATTCCAAAAAACCAGCTGTGAGGCAGAATGTCATAGGTGCATCAAATGCGCTAATGGATAAAAAAGAGGATTGGGGGAGAAAAAAGACCTATAATTTATTAGGACAGTAAAGCTCCAGCTTGATAGCCCAACAAACTTCATACTATGTTTCATATTCATAACAAGCTGCAGCAAGATAGTGAAGGGCAACACTTGGAACATGTCTTATATATCCAAACGTAGAGCTTGGATCTCAGTTAAAAAATGAGAAGCCATACATTGCTTAATTTTTAAGTAAAAACAGCACATAGAGGTGTTTGTAAAGAATTGTGGTGAAAACATTGCTGCTGGGACAGATATGGAAGGGTGACAAGGCTTTAGATCAGAGATCTGCAGTTGCCTTCTGATTCTGCCAAGTTCAGACACTTTAAAATGGCTCCTAAGCTTTTAGCGAAGTTTGGAGATAGGGATGTGGTTACATCCTAGTAATTTAAAATATTCTTGAGGCATTTTAGTTATTGTTTGGCTTCAGCTTTCCACTTAATTACAAAAATGACTCTGCTACAGTAACAGAGGTGCACTGACACCTACCTGGTGTAAAAAAGGACAGAATTTGGCAGTATGCAGATATGAAGCACGTATGCCCTCTGGCTTTTTATATGAGCTGTTTGTATGGGACTGGTGAAGAAGCTTCTCAGCATGTAAATATGTTTTCTTTTCTGTAAAACAATACTTATTTGAAAATGGAGAAATTCCCACAAACTTTAATTACCTGCCCTGGATCTGTGGGCAGCCTCACCACTCTTGCAGGGAGGAGCAGTGACGTGCATGCAGCAGCAAGGCAGTGAGCCTATGATTTAGAGAAACCTTGCACTAATCACTGGATGGAATTGGGGCTGGCATAAAAGAGGAAGTGAGGAGATAGCCAAAAACCTGGCTGCTGATCCAGGGAAACCAAGATCCCTGCATATCAATGTAATGCTCTGGATATTTTCACTCAACATCAGTATATTTCTCAGTGAAAAGGTGCCCGTTGGCACTCACCAACTTTTCACAGCAGACAAAAGAGCTTCCTCTCACTGCAGACTCACAATGATATTGCTCTCTGATATCTGTCTGTCAGCCTTTCTGAAAAGCCTGAAGTGCAGAGAGAGGACACTATTTCTTCAGTCAAGGGATTATTTGTAGTAGATAGACTTAGTGGCAAACAATTAGATACCCAGGCTCCGCTGGTGAAACCTAGTCCTTTGATCCCATAGTTTTCATTGACTCCATAGTTTCCATTGCTAGAGTCAAGAAATCACACTGTTCAGGAGAAGAGTCAGAAAGAGTTGGATGTGAGACTTCTAACTTCCCTAATAAGATATAAAAACAAGGGCCTGCTTCATGAGAGATTTCTCCTGCAGCGAAGGTCCCAAAGGAGATCTTCAGCAAAGGGCTGTGCACTCCATTCACTGAGGCTTTGGGTGGAATCCAGCTTTGCTTTTCTAGACTGTCTGTGTCTGTGAATTTTGATTGCCTTTTCCTATTAAAGTGCAATGTCTAATTGTTACTTGGAGGAATATTGAGTCATTATTTTATGGCTCATTTAGTCAATATGTCTGCAGTCATAAATCCTGCTGTCTCTGCCTTTACTTCTTTAACCCTTATTTGTTGCTGCATTTTAATATTATCTTCCCTCAAACCAGACTGCTTGCTCCTTAAAAGAGTTGACCTCATGACCTCATTCCTGATATTGTCATGACCACAGGGATCATATAGCTTTTATATATCCAGCTTTAGGTGGAAGAACCCATGGTGCTCCTTTAACATATGGTTATGTTCCACTGAAGACATCAACCAAGCTCTATTGTTAGAGAGCATGGTATGCCAAGGTCATAGCTAAAATTTTCAGACCAACAGTGAATGGTCATCAACCTAAATAATCATCAACCTAAATAATCTAGATCTGATCAATCTCAAAATGTGGCATAGAACTACTTTGGAAAGAGAAGAAAATTAAACAGCTGTGGTTCAGGACTAAGGCTTCTCCAAATCTAATACATAGATTTTTAAAACTGAACATTGGTACTAGTCTTCTGGAAAGGCAGCCTGGGATTCAGTATAGAACTTCCCTAAAGAGAAATGAAAACAGTTTTGTTTAAGAGATTTTTTTTCTCTCTTTCTTTTGAAATCCTTTTTCCTCTGAGTTAAATTATTCTTTTTTGAAGTTTCAGCATGGGCTTTGAGAGAATAAAATATATCTTCTTGAACTTCTGATATCTTTGAAATACAATCACAGTTTAATTCTAAAGGTGAATGAATAGAAGGGAATTTGTAAAACACCCAACTGGCTAGGAATAATAGCTTCTACTTCTGACAAATATTTACTTGAGAGACTCCTATTGTGACCTCTGAAACTGGAGGATACCTTCTAGTTTCCTATGTTTTAATTTGATTACAAAGCTTTTCACAAGAAATAGAGACAAATAGAAGCAGTGCCTTGGGAAATACATGGAGACTACAGTTTGTGATCCAATGATGTCAGTGACAGTCAAAGCAATGCTACAGTCAAATTGGGGCCAAAAGCTCAGATGAGGAGCAGATGGGGGCCATTCTGGAAAACCAGAACAGAGGGGTCTGGGAAACAAAGCAGTGGAAGTCTCTATCATCTCACACCCTGCCCTTCTTCAAAGGAGGTGTAAGGTGAACCTATCCCAGAGGTATAGAGCAGACTAAGTAGTCTACCAGAATATTGAAGCAGGGTGTCTATCAGACAAAGGAACAAACAGTTCCCACATGTTTCTCACCCTCTCTCTCAGCTTATCCCAGACCAGCTCCTCATTCTGAACAGATTAGCACCCAAGCCTCTTTTTCCTGTCTGGCAATTTGATGCTTGTTAAGACCCTTCCCTCTGTCTCACTTGTAGTTGGGCCAGCTGCAGACTGTGACCTTCTGGTTCTGCACAGGTTGCTGCATTTGGAAACAGCTCATGCCTTGGCATAAGTTCATCTTTCTCCCTTCTGGTTTGCTCAGAGGCTGAGGAGTCTGGCAAATCTCCTGCGTAGCTCACACCTCCAACTGCAGCAACAGTAACAGATGCAAGTTTTGCTTTCTCTGCTGCTCTCAGCTGCTGAATGGAGTTTAATTGGGGTTCTGCGGAAGCTGGAAGACATAATTTTCTTGTGTTTTGTGTGCATCTTGATTTGCTGCTGAGACACACAAGGCAGCAGGTATCAGTAACAAAAGGGAAAAGGCATAGCCTGTCCCTTTCCAGAGCTCTGAACCCCAGGCATAGATGAATGCATGCCCAACCTTGGGGTCAGCTGAATCAACCTGGAATTGTTCTGTTGTTTGACTAGATACTTTAATTAGGTTCATCTTTATGGCAACATTCTTAATAATGGGAAATACAGAATACTTTTGCCTTTTTTTTTTCCTTTTTGGTCTGGAAATTGTAGGATTATCATTACATTTGAATTTTATATGCTTTCTAATTATGTATGCCTGGCATATTTTCGTGTGCTCTGACATCAGATGATATGCTGGGTAGTTATCATATGAGATCTGTTGATTTTTTTCCTAAAACAGAAATGTTAGATCTAATGTCCTGGATCTGTTTCAACTTGGATAGCTGATCTTTATCCAATAAAATTGTCCTAATTCAAGATGTTCATGATATAATTTATCTTCCCATCTTCATCTGTAGTTATGCTGTCTTTTAAAGAGTCATCCCTGCAACAGCTCAGAAATTATTACATTTCAGCAAAAGATAAAGCAATTCTTAGCTAAAGTCTGTAAATTTGATTGCTGTTATCTTGCAAGTAAATGAATACGAGGTGCTGTTATCTTCACCCTCGTTTGAACCCACATGGCACCAGGAGTGCAGGCAGTGATTGAAGGGCACAGCAGGTGCTGGTACAGAACGTCTGGTGAGCTGTGTTGAGACAGGCTTCCAAATGGTGCTTTCTGGTGGAACTGTTGGAGATACTTGCTCTGTTTAAGTTACTGTTATTAGAATTTATTTCTATGTACATTAATGAAGAGAAATTATCTTAGCAGAAAGACAATGCTTTCACAAAGGCAATTACAATGACCATGAATGTTGAGCCCCATCTTAAGATCCCTTCGAGGACTGTTCTCTCCTTTTCATGATATATCCTGGAAACTGAATTACTTTCTATTCTGGGTGCATGTTCAGCTGACTAGTGAGTGGAATTGCCCAAAGAGGAAGATGGCTGTTGATCATCTCAGAAATTGAGGGAAAGATCAAAGCAGGGAAATTCAGGACAAGAAAAGGGAAAGACAGAAAAGAGAAGAATAAAAATAGGAAAGGAATATTTTTGTTTCTAATCTCAAAAATATAAATGCAAACAGTGATTCTATTGCTTTTACTCATGTTATTGACTGTAGGATTAGTATCTATGTAGGAATGCAGTTTGAAAACCAAAAATATTATTAGATGTGCAGTGGGAAATGTATCTCAAGGTTGATATCCCAATACAAAGGGCTTTGTGTGGAAGAATCTCATTCAAATCTAATTACATACATAAACTACACAAATGGTCAGCTTGAAGAAGACTTGAAGAAAACTTTTGCTCCTGAAAGCTTTCATGCCTCCCTTTTCCCACTTTCCCCCCGGTTTTATGGACTGGATCAACAGGAACTATTGTCCCTCCCTACAGATTTTGCCTTCCTCAATTCACTCATAAACCTACAAGGTAATTAATCTGTGCTATGAAGTCCTGAGCTCTGCTCTGTTTTCAAGCAGTTGCAGTGAATTACACAACTGGCAGTACATTTCTGGATGGCAAGCACTGGAAGATTGTCCTTGATAGTTTTCCAAGTGGACTAAATCAGTATAGGGGAAATTAAAACAACAGAACTGTTTTGATTTTTAATGGCTACTGTTTTTAATAGCCTGGGAAGTTCTTTGAGAGGAAAGGGTTTGGAAAAAAAATTTTAAAAGTTATGTTATCAAATAGGAGCATCAAGTCTTCAAATTCCCAGTGGAAAAGCTGTATGGAAGGCTTAAGGCCAAAAAAAGAAAAAAACAATAGAAAGATTTTTCTGTGGATGATGCTATGTCTGTTAGAGAAATTAAATTAACTGTTTTGAGCTATTAAAAAGCCTACACAAGTGTGTAATGAAAAGTACTCCATGGAATGTTCTGGAGTTGGATCAGAATTCCAAGAATCTAATATGGCTTCTGTCTGTGTTGCAAAATGCAATTTATTGAAGTAGTGGCAAAGGATGCTACCAATTAGATCAATCTGACAGTAAGACGCAATTGATACTTCTCTGTTGCCTCTTGCAACTTGTATCTTCAGAATAGACTTTGAAAGAAAGCATGCATATAATAAAAATGTCACACTGGCATAAATTTGGTTATTGTACCTCAAAGCTGTTTGTGGTAACTGTTTCTGGATTGTCATAAAGAACAAAACAACTTTCAAGATTTTGGGGTTTTTTTTTTTTTGAGCCTCATATCATGTTAGATACAGATTTGTTTGTTTGGGGTTTTTTTAATAAGAGCTGACAGCTAATGCTGTTAGGAAAACACAAATTTTATAACAGAAATAAAAAGAACCAGAAAGAAATCTCCACAAGCTGTCTTTCATTTTACAATGGTATTTGAACCTTTATGTTTATTTAGGATGCCTACAAGCCCATTCCCCCTCTCAATGACTCTCTGCTGTAGTTTAATCTGAATACCTTCTCAAGGTTTTTAGATGCCTCTTGAAATACCCAATACTGCAGTTCATAAGCAGGTTAAGCTGAGAAATCCTGATACTGCTGCCCCAACTTTTACTAAAATCTGATAGCTTTACTTCCACAGTGTTGCCCCTACTGGAGATCCTTGTTTTGGCAGAAGCACTTGTTGCCATGCAAGGAACTACAGCAAGTTAGGATTAACTTTTTTCCCGATGCTCATTTCCTCAGTTCAGCTCACTCATGACTGTCTGTACATTGCTGTGCTGGCACAAGGGAGGGAGAAGATATGGGAAATGAGCTTTTGGAAAAAGGCAGCCAAAAAGACCCTTTGCTTGCAGCAGCAGTGAGGGCTTACATCAGCTCAGGCTATGCTTGAAAAACAGTCTGAATTCATCTCACTAATTCCCACGAGGCATAGCCTAATGCATCATTGGCACTTTTGGGCAGAGATCCTACTTCACCCTGGTATTTCACTCTTTTCCCCTTTCCAGACACAGCCATGCATTCTTTGAGCTGGTGTTGGTGCTTGCCAGACTGAGCAATGACCCAATTCAAATTTCTAAAGCAGCAGTCACCTGCTCCAGCAAGAGGAAACAAATGGATTTCTCCAGGTTACAGAGTTGAAGTGTCCCAGAAAAGTGCCTGACAAGCTCCAGAGCCGATATAATGGAGAATATAAGAAGTAGTCATGAGAAGGAACAAATCCTCTCCTTTTGATAATGGTGAGCTGTTACATTGGCTCAAAAATACTGGGCACAAATAAACTGTTATATTAAACATTCCCAGAAACATTCCTAGACAATTAGGCCAACTGGCACACAATGGCCCATTGACCGTGCTAACAAATTCTCATAAACTCCAAAGTACACTGGCTGCATGCAAACTGCCTTTTGGGAAATGTCTCTGGAATGAGCTGTCCTTGGGAGGAAGTTAGTTATGACCTGCCAAAATTGTAACAGGCAATGTTTTAATAGTTTTCTACTATGGATGGTTGAGTTCCAGTGCCTGGGAATGCTCCCACATGCTTTGCATGTAGCCAGTATGTCTAACTCTGTGGAAACCTAGGTCACTAAATACTAGAGATTTGTCCAATATCTTGCTGCCCCTAAACCTTGGTTTTTACTGTACTGTCTTGGGGTTCTGGAGTTGCTTGGATTTGAAGCCATGTATGAAAGGAGCACTTTAGGCACTGGTATCCTTACAATCTTGATAACTCTAATTCTGTTTTTCCGATGGATTTTGTTTATATTATTTACTGAGATGCTTAAGCTTGTCTGTCTATTCCAAATATATTTTAAATGCTGAAAGAAAGATTGTTCTGACCAGTTGAGTGATGCTTTTCCTTAACTGGTTAATATTCCAGTAGGTTAAATGTGTGGCTGTAGAGTCCCAGTAGACAACAATATCAGCTACCACAAGTGATTTGGAGTCTTCCAAAAGTTTTGAAGTGGCATTTAGCCACACATAACTTGGCCTCGTGTGAGTGTGCTAAGCATGCCTTCAGCCATTTTCCCACTGATGTTCCTGGGTGATGTAGCTCTCTGGCTGCCCATCCTACTGCACAGCAAGCAATACTGTAGGCAGATCTCTTCAAGAAGATGAAGTCTTTACAGTTAATTCTCCACTCTACTTTCAAGACCCAAAATCTCATCCCTCAGGCATAGATGTTTTCAAATGAGTGAGAAATTGTTTGATTAGAAAATAAGACAATGAAAGATTATTTGCTATAAGTTGTCTTCCTTCATTTGGTACCTTTATATATTTATTTAAACAAAATTTGAAAAGCAGAAAAGATGCATTTTACCAAGGCCTGACTGAGCACCTTTTCTTCATCACCCATATTCTCCCTCTTTAAGCTGCAAATTTACATGGCATGTAAGCTATCCTAAACTTGTGTGAGCAGGACAACATGTTAACTTCCAATAATTTATAACAAAACTCACACAATTTGCATGCTGCTAGAATTGACTATCTCAGCTCTGGGGAAAAAAAAAAAAAAGCAGGAACAAGAGAACAACAAATGAGATGGCTTTGTTCACTGAATGTGTCTGTATCTGCCTCGTGTGAGAACAACAAAGCATAACTGCTATTACTACTGCTACTACTTCCTCTGAGTAGAAGTCACAGAGCTCCAGTTCTCATTTCAGCACTGGTCTCACAAAGGGCTCTTCCCAGGAGAGGAAGGGAGAGTACAAGAGATCAGCATGTGCATAGTCCTTATTAGTTGTGGATGGAAAGTTGTCTCTCTGGAGTCTTGCAAAGACCACCTCAAACAAACCAGAGGCTCTTGGGGGCTCAGAGCACCCTTGCACACTTTGAGTTCTGTTCAAGGATCTCTCTTTCTATGCTCTGCTCTGTCAGCTTTAAAGAGTTCAGATTTTTTTTCCTGATTAATTCTGTTATTAGGAACAGGAAACAGGGGTGGTCATACTTTCAATTTCAGTGGCTGACGTGGATGCCAAAATCCTCTATGAACCGTGACCCACTTTGATTCAGACTGTGGCTGTATGCTTTCAGGGTCTAATGAGGAGCAGTTAGGTTGTACTGCTAAAGATTGGAGCAATTTCACATTTAGTCATGGCTTAAACTGACTGATGATATGTGCTGAAAAAACCTGTGATCTTGGTATTGCTGCCATGAATGATCTTACTATTTTGCTTTTCAGATCTCAGAAGAAAAAAAAGTGATGTTAACTTCTGATAATTAAAAGATCATACCAGCCCCTCTCTCCTGGTACTCCATTGATTTTTCATTGACATTCTAGACTAGTAAAACAAATTCAGCCACCTCCATCACTTGATCACTTTGTAGGTTTTTCACATATGTCTCTGTTCATGAGGAGCTTTCTGATGAAATTATATCTAAGAAAAAATTGTTTTTAAGATCTGATATAAGAGGGAAAGCATGTAGGTGGGAAGAGCAGGATCCTTGGTGCAAAAGCTTATTTCCTAAAAAAGAAAAACACAACACAGGTTACAAACTGAAATGTTCATATTCCACATGGCCAAGAGTGTATAAATCTTTATTTCTATTGTAGTTTAAAATGAATTTGTGATGTATTTTTCATTTGACTCAGAGCATCATCTAAGACATGTTTGTGTCAACAGCAATTCCTTCTTCCCCCACAAAAGACAGGTCACGAGAAAATAATGCTACCATCTAATTTTTCACTGAACACCTGCATTCTTCATGACAGTTTCATTTCCTTTTTAAAAAAATCTGTTTTGCTGAATTCTATTCTCAGTATAAAGCATTACTCTTATACCTTTTGTAATATCCAGCCTCAGTGCATTGCTGTAATGGGGCCATCTGATTTATGGTAATCCTGAAAAATAGTCAGCACCAAGATACTGTGATAAAAACACAGGGTTCCACCTAGGGTTAGGGTTCAGAAAACCAACAACCCCAGAGCTTTAAACCTACTGCAGTGACAAAAACCCCCCAAGTACAACTCAAGACTGCCATAACATGGCACCATGGACCACTTTTGTGTACATACAAAGCTTTCACCCGAGAGGCTTCACTGGCCAAACTATGGTTAGGGTTCTGCCTAGGTTCAGGGTTCAGAAAACTGCAAAACCCCGATCTATAAGCACTCTGCAGTTTAAAAAGGCATGCTGATGGAACGCAACTCTGCCACAACTTCGCTCCATCCACATTTTTCTTCTTGGCACCAGCCACACCTCACAAGGCTTTTGCAGCTCCTCCTAGGGTTAGGGTTCCGCCTAGGATTAGGGTTCAGAAAACCAACAACCCCTGATCTTTAAACCTACTGCAGTGACAAAAAGGCCCCCGAATAAAACACAAGACTGGCACAACATGGCATCATGGACCCCTTTCGTGTACATACAAAGTTTTCACCCAGGAGGATTTCCTGGTCAACCTAGTTACCTTATGGATTTATTGATGATACTATCAACCTTACTCAGGGAGCACGACAGCTCAGTATTTCATTCATTTTCTTGGCAGCTTCTGCAGCTAGCCTTCAACAAAATGATAGCTCCAGACCTTTGTCACGTGCCCATCAAACTGGAACCCAAAAGACAGCTATCAGGTTTTAGCCCTGAAAGTCTTCATCATCAAGCTATTAGATAACTTTGTATGAGGATAATATGTTGGGAAGCCTTTTTCTAGCAAGGGAACTGCTATTTAAAGTCAAACATAGATGTTACACTGAACAACACTGCCCCCATTTAACAAAGCTTCAGCTGGCATTAGGTTTTGCATCTCTTAGTTTTTATTAATAGTGTTGATTACTCATATTCCTAAGAGTTGGAAACAATCATTTAGGTAATGAGATATGTCTATCTGCCAGTAGTAAAAACCAGAAAAACGTGAATAATACTTTTAAGTATCATTGAATTTGTAAGACTGTGATGATGTAGGCAAGCTAGTAAGATATTTAATGTTTGTTTGCTTTCTATTACAATAATTAGATCACTACAAAACCTGCTGTGAATGTACCAGAGTAGAATCATAGAATCATAGAATAGTTTGGGTTGGATGGAACTTTCAAATTCCATCTAGTCCAGACCCTCTGCAATGAGCAGGGACATCTTCCATTAGACCAACTGCTCAGAGCACTGTCCAAATTGGCATCATACTTATTTCTGGTCTAAATCTATCCTCTTTCAGTTTAAAATCATTGACCCTTGTCCTATTGCTACAGGCCTTGATGAAAATCAGTTCTCATCTTTCTTATAAACCACTTTTAAGTATTGAAAGGCTGCAGTAAGGTCTTGGAGCTTTTACTTCTCCAGAGTAAATGAACTGGAATTTCTTATGCTGCTGTAATATATCCTGCTTATAATGAGGAAAGCTATCATAAATTAGCTGTGTTTGCATGATTACAGCTGTACTCACACTGGGATCCCAGATATTGTCTTTTACCTGACTCATGTAGTTAAAACAATGAGTGCATAAAGTTGAAGATTACTTTTGTACTGTCTATGCTATGTAGAGGAGCTATAGTAAGAGTTGTCCAAAGGGAAAATTATGTTTTCCCAATTCAGGGCACAGATGAAAAGAAACATGGTTCCTATATCACAGGGGGGATAATACCAATTCCACTTTTCAAGCAGTTCATTGAAGAATAGGTAGGGGTTATATTTTAGCTTAGCAGTGAAGATAGAAACGATTTGTTGCACAGTTTTAGTAACAGTTGCTTAAAACCATTCTTCTGTTCATAGATTATTTTGCAAATAATCTACAAAAACTTTCCTTAAATGGTAGATAAAGGACTGAGAATAAAATCTTCCAGCAGACTTAACCTTAACTATGGAAAAAACTTACTCTATTTAAAAACAAAGATATACAATCATTGGAAAGAAAAGGGGAATAATACAGCTGTGAAAGATTTTAGTGTAGAATTTGCCTTGAGAGCAATCTTATTAGCAGATAAATTTTAAAATAAAATTGTTTTGGAAAATGCATTTGATGCCAAATGGAAGCTGATACTGAATTACCAGAAGGAAGTATCTGGCTTGGCTATATCTGAATTCTCACATACTTTAACTATGAATGGCAAACCAAAAGTCAGATGCTTTTGTTTTAACACAGTGAGTGAATATCACATTTCCAATCCTTCCTGTTCATTCAAAATTCCTGCTGCATAGGCCAAAACCATATCATTCCTTACATTGTGTTATTCACATGTAACACAGTGTTTCCAAAATATGGCTGAAGCTAAACTCCTACTGCGCTCAGTAAAGAACACAAGAACTAGGGCCTACAAGGCTTACTACGTGGGGGCAAGCTGTGATGTTCAGAGGAAGAGATGGCCCTCTGTGATGCCTGAGTCAGTGTTCATCTTACCAGAGTATTCTGCAGCTAAAGTCTGCAATGCAAAATCACCATTGACTGCAGTCAATGCACAGGATCCAGTCTATGGGAGCCTGTGTACCAGAAAAAAAATATAATGTTTTTTGGGTTCTGTGTTAGATACAGCATATATTTAGTTTTATTCTTGCTCAGGAAAAGGTGGTATTGCATATAGGATCCTCCCTGAGCAGATAGTGAAAACTGTTGATTTAACATCTTCCACAAATCTAGCAATAAGATGAGTTTAAGATGTTATAGAGACAAGAAGAGCTCTCATAATGCAAGATATTGTGGTGAGTTTAGGCTGATAATGAAGCTTTATGGGACATTTTTTGGAAACTCAGAAGGTCGGCCAAATAGTCTGGGACTGCTATTCCATCCCCACTAATTATAGAGTACCTAGGCTCTCTCGTGTGTATTTCAGCTAGGAAATGGAAATTAAAGAGGATGAAACCAAGCCATTATGTTCAGTCAGGTAGGATTCAATGTGGCACAATTTGTTCTTAAATTATTTTTCCAATGATCATAATTTGTTGTAGTTCTTAAATATTGTACTGGTGGGTTTAGAGTAAAAAAGCCTTATGTAGATAGATTATTTAGTTACTGATGGAAGTGAGATGTGGCAGAATAATTTGAAGTGAATAATTTACTGGAGGATTTTTTTCTTTTTTTTCCTCTTCTGAATTATCCATGGAAGTAAGTATTCTGGATATTATTAATGACTGTCACAGGGTAGGCCTTTGATTTATTCAGTTACAGATCTGGTTAGAGCTGAAAAATGCAATGCAATTTTCTTTTAGGATCTTTGGAGGAGAAATTGGGCTATTTAGGTAATAAAATAGAGAAAGGCTCTTTAAAGTAACAAGCAAATCCAGACTTTGGTGTTAAGTAAAGTTTGGCAAGTACAATGGCAAAGGAGAATGCCAGTAAGTCACGAATGTACCAGAAATTAAAGAGAAAGAAAAATATGTCCCTGTGAAGGAGTAGAAGTAATTTCTTCCAAAACCTGTTAAAGAGCAGACTTAGCAGTTGTGAGAAATTAAACTATGTGGTCTTTCTCTTTAAGTT
>JAOTQP010000251.1:42509387-42564002 GCA_026413545.1 Cichladusa arquata
AAATTTGTGTGTGTGTGTGTGAATAGGAAATACCTATCAAAACTCCAAAATTCATTGTTTGGAACAAACGGGACAATATTTTCTCAGACATAATTTTCCAATAATTATTGTTATAGTTTGGTTGAGGAAAACTAAACTGCTCAAATATTTAATTCTTTCCATTTAAGCTATTTGCTAAATTATATGAAAAGCTGGTTTTGGAGGTCAGGCTATTTTTATTTTGGACTGGATTAGCAGTGATTCTAGAACCTCTTTTTTGGTGCAAATGCCCAGGGTCTTTTATTGATTTGTATTCTGTAAGCATTTATCTTCTTTTAAAGTTCTTTATTTGAATGAAGTAAACTTCTTCCAGTAAACTAATTCCGAGAATATTTGTAGGAGGCAAATGCAACAGGGTCATGAAAAGAGTCTAAATAAGTTAAGTTAAAAAGAAAACAAATGCAGCAAATTCCTGGCTTCCTTTTCCTTCTGCTGATGAAGTTGCTAAATGAGAATAGTAGTGATCAATATGGTAATTGCTAGCCCTATCCAGCTCATTGTGATGAACTGTGTTTATCTGCATTTTCACTGAGCTTTGTTTATGACCATTCCACCAATTTCCAATTTTTAGGGAACTGCTTCAAATCCAGTGCAGTTGAAATTAATCTTTCCTGTAAGGTTTCATGAGCCACTGTAATATATGCCGGTCTCCTATGATCTTGGAGTATGTAGCAATTAATCTATTGCCTTCCCCTCATCTATCAATTTCAGCTAATTTTGATAATTGTGTGTTTCCTATACAGTGATTTGAAAAATATGGATATCTACACAGAGTATTTTTTATCAGGTTGGACCCATTACACCTTTGCAGGGTGCCATAACACATTGAAATAAATTTGCTTAAGAATAATTATAATAAATTTTTTCAGTGATTCTCCAATGTGAAACAGAAACCATGCATTGTATAAACAGCTTTTTTAGGGTTTATTTTCTTTTAAAGAACAAGCTGTAGTACTGACTGTAATGTATGTTTGCCAGTGCAAAAAATCCTCTTGCACTTTTATTCTTTTGAAAAAAACAAAGCTCTTTTTGAGAATCCTTGTGAGGTGGTGGTTACACTTTCATTTAGTATTTACCTTTCTCAAACATTTCTCAGCAAAATCCATAAGCACCTTCACATGATTTTATTGTTATGATTTTCTTTATTTTTGTTCTTTTTAGAAAGCAAGATATGGGCATTATCATAGTCTCCAGATAATTCTGTTTGCGGGTTTCTGGCTGTATGTTTGCCTGGCCAGCTCCTAAATACCTCTCTCCACAGCTTATGGCTGGTTTCAAAATGTCCAATGCTCTGTATGTATTCAAAATGCACAAAATGTTTAGTCTCCATAAAGAACAGCTGTTCTTTAAAAGCTCTTCTGAGTGCAAATGCTATTTCCCATTTTACAGCCTGGTTCGTGCACCGATTAAAAAAATTGTGATTTGTTTTTGTTACTGAATCTCATAGAATTTGAATAATTCGACCTGTGGGTTGTAGCCTGTCCATCTCCATTAAGAGCAAATTTCCCACTGCCCAGTTTCCCTAACCTGTGCCCTGTGAAGAAAGGTCTCCTGTCCAGTGTTGTTCTCACTCATTTAATGCCCAAAGTAGGCTTTCTTTAGATCAACAAATGATTGTAATGTCTGTTTTTACACTAGGCTGAATAGAAGAACCAGATATAATTACCAACCAAGTTTGATTGAGAACAGAATTTTGACATCAATCTTGCACCGCATTCTAGTCTATTTCTCTGGTGCCTTTTGGAATGTTAGTTATCTTTTACTAGCTGTAGAAACCTAGACCACCTAGACTGTCATGATCCAGTAAATGCCACAGAACAGCTTTAACTAGAGAGATAAACAACAGGTTTTTCACTTTTTCTCTTTGACCTGCAATACTGCAGTCTAAAAATAGTTTAACATATTTAGTCCTCAATTTGAATGTTTTTGGAAGACGATTTCACATAAGTATTTTTCCACAGAAGAGTAAAAAAAAAAGGAAATAAGAAAACAAATATTTCAAAATTAACAAAACCAGTACTGCGTTAAGAAATCTGCCTGATATTTTTTTAAGGCAGAGTAACTAATTTTTTTTTAGGTAGCCCTCTTCCACTCACTACCCAGGAAGGCAAATTTACTTAGAATCAAAAAAAGAAACAGATAGCTTCCAATTTACTGGTAGCTTCCACTTTACTTAGCAGGACATTTGAATCAGTCTTCGAAGTGAGTCCTATCCGTACCTGTTTGACTTCTTTCCCTGCCTACAGGACTCATGATAGCAGGGTTTAACTTCCAGCCTACATCTCACACTGAATGGGTGTATGTTTATTCTCCAATTAGATGGGAGAGAAAACATCATTAGTCACATGTCCGCTGAGCTGAGGAAAAAGGGAAGAAGGAAGTGTGAAGTTATTAAGTGTAAAGGCAATTAATTTGCCAAGCTTGCTACTTCCATCACTTCCAGAGAATAGGTCTATTTAGGCTGGTTTTGTTCTCCTTACTTTGAAAGAATGAACCATCCATGACTCTCCCTCATCCCATAGATGGTAGGCCCTGATTTTCTTTATTATATTATTTTTCTATATTCTATTTTGTTTTTATATTACAGTGAGTGGTTAATCCAGGCAAGCACAACTAAAATCCTAGCTCACTGACTTCCCAGCTTCGCCATTTTGTGGAACAGTAATTAATGTTTGTTGTGGGAAGCAGGCCGGGAGTTCCTCATGTGAGCCTTTATTAATATCATCACTCACACACTCTAATGAAGCAAAAGTGATTCTTCTTCGAAATTGTTCCCAGTGAGATCACAATTATTAAATACCATCATTGCTTATAATAATTAAGCTTTTATTATCTAGGTTCCAACTCTGTCAATTTGGTTTCCCCTGAGAGCCTGTTTTTTAGCCAAAAGTTGTGGGGGAGCATATTATGAATAATGTCATTTTCATACACTGTGATGTAGAATCAGCAGAGCTTCTAATTGGGGGTGATGAATTTACTAGTGATGGATAGGCAGTGGAGGCACCAATGATTTGAATGATGAAAATTGGTCCCTTTGTGATATGACTATCTTTATTTGGACACTGATGAGTGTAATGAGCTGGGCCAGCTGAAATGAAATCCTGCATTAAGTGTACCAAAGAAGAATAATGGGCCTTAACAAGGGACAGGTTAAGAGGAGCCCTGGGATTGGGAGATTAAAGTTTTGCAGGAAACAGAGGAAAGGAATTGGGCTAGTAACTTGATAAGAATTTATGTTTAGACTTTGCCTGGATTAATAACAATTTTTTTAATTGCTGTATTCAGGAAATACAGATTCCCAGTATTAGATCAGTAATGGATTCTGCCATCAATGCAAAGTATTTTTGGACTTATCTGAGGAATCTGTTTTATGAGGAAACAGATGTAGTTGAGTCACTAACCCAGCATTTGTGGCTGCAGGTAGGAGTATTTGAACCGTGAGGAGTCCTGGGAGATGTGTAGCTGGCACATCTGTAGGACACTGAAGTGTCCTGTCAAGTCTATGGCAAATGTACAATATCTGCTTACAGGAGAGTAAAATCCAGGTTCATGGAAACCAAGAACTGACTGATTTCAATCTTTTTTTAACATACACTGTTGAGTTCAAACAGCAGAGAAAGTCTTACAGACAAAAGCATCACAGTGTTGCTTTTTTGGAAGTAAACTGCAGTTTCTAAAACCCAACCTGATGAGGTTGATAACATTAAAATGGACACATTAAAATAATATTGAAAACAGGTCAGGATGGATATATGAAGTTTTTATTTTTGTTCTGTGTGTTAAAATGTAATGCTAAACTTATAAATATCTAAGAATGAATTTATCAGAGAGAAAAGCAAGCACTGACTTCATCAGTTGTCATGGCTAAGCTGCAAAACATGAATTCATAGCCAACATCAATCATTAAAGGAGGATTTAAACATATGTTCCTTTTCTTATTATTACTCATTATTTACATTACTGTAAAATGCATGTCCTCTATTCCTTCTACATGACCTTTTACATGACTTTATCTCTGAGCAGTTAAAAACACCAGACCTTATCTCTTCATTTTATAGAAGTGAAATTATCAATTTCAGTGAAATTCTTTTCAGAGCTCTGTTTGCAGGGGACAAGATGAATCATTATCTGATTAAGACAAAACATGAGGAGTGGATATGAAAACCAATGAGAGGTAAAAGAGTCACTAATGAAAGTGATACAGTTTTAATCTTGCCTATTGTAGCCGTGTTAGCTGTGCACAGTGGAAAAATTTAAGTTCTGCTGAAGCACAAAAGATTATCACCACAAAATTATCAAAGATGATATAATTCATATTTTATATTTTCCTCTCAGAACTTCTCATGCAGTTCTCTCCTACATACGTAGGAGTCATAGTTCATGACTATGTCAAGAATTTCTTTCTAAGGCTTATTGAATTGTTCTGCCAGGAAATGTAAGGCACCTCTAAAGCACTGATGTGACCCTGGACTAGGTGTGAAAGAGCACTTGTATGTATCTTGCACCCAAAATGATCAAGGTGATGTGAGGCAGGTGTACATATAAGGTTTTCACAAGGTTTTTAGTTAGACACAAGGGAAGAGTGGAGTGCTGCTTGAGATTTGGGAGCTGGGGATGAAAAGCAAGTAGTGGTATTTGTAGTGATCTGCATTTCTGATCTGCTGAACTGCTTCTGAGTGTCAGCAATTTTCATCTCTGTTCTTCCTGCCACATTCTCTGATCACTTACCCACGCAATGAAGCAGCTCCTTATATCAAGAGCTTCCCTTTTCCAAAAGAGGAAGAAGGCCCTGAAACTGAGTAAAGCCTGGATTTGTAGTTTGTTAGAACAAGAGTGCTGAAGAAAGAACCCTCACTTGGATTGTGTGACACCCTTAGTGCTGAACTTTCCTCTACAACCTCTGCCTTTGTACACATCTTGAAGAAAGAGGAGAAATATTTCAGGTCCCTGCCAGGGCAGTTCTATCTTTTGTGGGATAGGTTCCACTATTTTGTCTTGTTCAGTTTGAAACTAGGGCTTTCTCGAAATTGTTTCCCCTCTGGAACAGAAATTGTGTTTGGGAACTTTAGCCTAAAACCTAAATGCATTTTCCTCCCTTCGGTGGATTTGATGAAAAAAAACGATCACTGCTTTACCCTATAAAGGCACCCTACCCCACATTAAGTACCCCATCCCAAATTTGGGGGTTCAGAGCTCTGTCTCCCCCAGAATATCCTTATGTCTTCTGAACACTGCAGTAGGTGCTTAAAAAACTCCTATGCCACTTGGAAGTCTTGCTTCTTCAGTTTAACAAACAAACCAACTGGTATACAGTTGTATGCCTAAGACTAACTAGGATTCAGAAACCAGTATCTTCTTTAGGCTTCATCTAGATTTTGGAACTTTTCTGTCTGAAGAATCAAGTTCTCAGGCAGTTATTTCTTAATGACAAGTATTGTGACTGCCCACAGAACTAAATAACTGTGGAATGTGATCCAGAACCCTTCCAGAGCATATTTCCTACAGCAAGTATGTCTCTGACATCTCTCACCATCAGCTTTAGTCTACGTTGAATACACATATGCTTCATCTTGTCATGTTAATCCATAAAAATAATTTAGCATTTTAAGTGTGATAAAAATCTAGTCTTGGATTCTGTGCGTAGACGCTTTTCTAGAGTCCTGAAAAATCATCTGAGTAAGGATGAGAAGAGCAAATGATATTATTTCTGTCTTTTGTGATGTATTAAAATTAGATTGCTATTTATTCAGGAGGGTGAATATTCTGAATTTTAACCTCAGGTATTTAGTTCTTCCTTTTTACTGTGCAGAATTGAAATAACAATGCATAGAACCTTTATTAAAGGCAATACAATCTTGCACCTGACTTCCATGATCTATCAATTTCAAACAATATAAGTAAATTTTCAATGAGTCTTAATATTACAAAAAATATGTATATTATATATTGTTATATATAATATAATTTCGTATATTACATATTAATATACAATAATTTAATTTTTACATATTAGCTGATTATCAAAAAACTAAATCACGAATAGCAGCAGAAAAGGAAGTTTATGTAGTTCAGGTTACTGTATTAGAGCTGGTCTTAAACGTTAAATTCAGCTCTTTGTATATTTTGACAAGTATGGATATAATGCTGCTTAAAAAGCTTCTCCATCACTAGCCACAGTGACTTTTAACTGTTCTCAATTGCTCCCAAATAATCTAAATTTTGAAATAGTTTCTACAAGAGAAACCATAATCAGAAGACACAACAATAGGACATTTTTCTCTTTCTTTAAGGCTCTCATGCTCCAGGCATATGTTACGAAGGAGCTTGAACTACCTAGGAACTCTGCTTTCCTGTGTGTATCAGCTAATAACCTCCATAGTGCTGTTAGAAGAAGTGTTTTCAACAGCAAAGATGTCTACTTTGAAAGAAAAGTATTTTTAAATAAGAAGTATTGGGAAGATAATGAGAAAATTTTTATATGTTTTCTTTCCAAAAAGACAAATAATCCAGTAAAACTATGGGAGTTTCAGCCTGATCCTTGCAACAATAGAAAAAAATTTATGCTCAAGACCATTAAATGACTTTTTAAAGTTATTAGAGGGCCATTTAACTTCATTTTCTCCTCATGGTGAAAAAGTTCTGTTCAGGGCTGACTTCATGCACCAGACCAGACTTATGGTGAAACATACTGACACAAATGCACCTAATTGCCTTGTTATTCAAATTTTACTGTTATAAAGTTAAAAAAAAAAAAAAAAAAACTCAAAAAAACCACAAAACCAAACAAAAAATGGAATAAAACAGTGAATAGAAATAATCTCAAGTTAACTTCCAGAGGTGCCCTTTGAGAGCTCAGTGTAAACCTTTGTTGTAAAAAAAAAAAATCAGGAAGAGACTGAGAGTTATAAATTGCTTTACTCCTAGATATAGGAACTTATTGGAAACCACAGAAGCATTTGAAGTTAATTAAAATCATTAATAACATAATTAATGTTATTTTGAATGTGTCTATCACTAAACATTAATTATCTTGTAGCCACTGGAACAACATAATGATAGCATCATTCTTACTGATTAGCAGAGTGCTATATTCCTTTGCTAGAATTTAAATGCTACCAAATGAAGATAAATGGGATATCAGCCTACATATTTACTCAACAATGGCAAGTCTGTGTTACTTGGTTTGAGAGGTCTTGAGAACAAAACCTCCTGGTAAAGAAGTTTACTTGCTGGCTCTGTGCTCTTTAGCTCAGCCTGGAAAATGGGCCATGTTAAGTGAGGAAAGGAATTAAAACAGTAACAGAAAGAAGTAACTACTTAGGACTGACTTATACAGTTCTAAGACACTCGTAAGTTCTTGGTATAAGATAAGGCTCAAGTGATCCTAAGCCCCAGAAATATTGTTATTAAATTTTATTTGGTATATGGTAGGACTTTCTTTTCTAACCTTCCCTCTGCCTCAGAAAGGCATCAAATGTGTATGTTAAAGTTGCAAATTGCATCTACATTCTTCATGGATCTCAGAATTAGAGTAAGTCTTGCACTTCTGGTACCTGAGCAGCAAGAAAGCTGGCATGCTTATGTGGGATACCAGGAGCGCATTACCTTTGTTTCTGGCCTTAGTTCACGTTTGAACCCAAAAATGGTAAATATCTCAGCCCTGTGTATCCCAATCTGTCTGTCAGCCAACCCCATCATCTGTAACCAGCTGATCTCTGTAGGAGAAAAAGACCCTTCTGCTACAGATGGAAGACTAAAACCTGCCTTATCTTTATATGGCCAAAGTAGACTTCTCCTTAAAGAATTCAAAATGGCCATGAATTGTTTTCACTTTAAAATACTAAGCCTGTCTCTGTGATCACAAGTTAAAAAAAAAAAAAGCAATTTTCTTTCTAGTGATCATTTTACAAGTGAATGAGACAAGTGAATGAGGTTTGTGTGAAGTCTTGTATTTGAGAGCTACAGAATAAGATAAATATTGCTTATTTAATTATTCTATCAGGGTCTTTTTGCTGAACTTGAGAACTTGTAGATACTTAAGTTCTCCAGAAATATTTAGCTTCACCTAAAGGTCCAGGTCTTTTTTGCTCCTGTTCAGTTTCTGATATAAGATTTTTTTTTGTACAGTTGCTGGACCTAAAGGGTGGTGAGTGACTCATACTTACCACTATTGTGAGGAACCATGTAAGATCCAGTTCAGATCAGTTATGTTAGAAATGGTGAAGCTAGCAGAATTTTAACAAATTGTGCTAAAGAGAAACACAAATGTCATTAAAGTCAAAAACCTGCATGAACTAGCCTTGGAATAAGACCAAACTTCTGGGACTGAGTGCATTCCCAGAAGCCTTTGGCATAGCATTGTCAACAGCATGTACATGTAGAACTTGAGAGTTTAAAACTAGATTTTTGTAGGTACGTAAATAAGTAAACAAACTAATTGTAGATGAAACTAGTATGAGGAAAAATGTGTTTCTGTAAGAACAGTGGGATTTATTATTCTTTCTGTCCATGTAAGTCTCTCCAGGAGTTATTTGTCAAGTGTTTTGGGAAATATGAATCTCCTTTATGCTTCAATTTGTGTTATATTAACTCTTAGTGGTGGTTTTTTCTCCCCATTTGCTCCCTGGTCTTGTCCCTCATTCCTCTCATTCCTTCATTCATCTGACAGCAGCAGTAGCTAGCAAAGTGACAAAAAGAACTGTTGCTCTTGAGCTTTATCTATGACTCATGAGAAATATATGCATCACTGAGATTTTTTTTACCTTTTGTGACTTATGTACTCCCTTCTCTCTGTGGGATGCATTTAGTATCCCGTTGGAAGCAATTAGATATGAGATATGAACATATATTTATTAAATAGGCGCTGTTTTCATGGTTCCCTTAAGTGTGATTTATCAGCACAACCAACTCAGACTTGATGTAATGTATATCCTCTCATTGTTCAAACAAAAGAAAAATAAACGTGCAGCAGGTACAGATTATCTATGGCTGCTGAACTCCTCTGTCAGTGGCAAGCTAATGAGTGAGGATGTGATAGTCTGACAGGAGGTAGTGCTCTTTTGTGGGACTGGAGTAGTACGTGAAGTGGATTCTTGGAGGTTTCTTTGTGACTCTTTGCTTGGCTTGGCTTTGCTTTGCTTTTCTTTTGCTTTTAGCTGAAGCTATCTTCCAGGACAATGTGCAGATCTGACCATCTGAGAAAGCGCCATGGAGAGAATTTCCATCCTGTATGTCAAGCTGCCTGCCTTTAGTATAATCTCTCTGCCAAAGATAAGCTCAGCCTGCCAGTCACAGCTTCTAGTGGTAGTGATGAGATAGACTGGAACTGATAGCTTGTCTGGAGATGGAAGCAAATTTGATACTTTCATGAGTATATGCAAAGTGGCACAGTCCTTTGTTCTGCACTGTGGGAGAACAGCAAACAGTGTGAGGTGTTTACAGAACTGCCACAGATATAAAAGGAGAGAAAACAACATTGAAACATATTCTAATATAATGAACTTTAAGAGATCCTATGTTATTTTCTTAATGTGATTGAATAGGGAGTAGCTGGACCTCATTGAAAATGCATAAATATATATATATTTATATTTATATCTTGGGATTACATTGTTCATATACTTAGTAAAATGCTCATACATTAGTCTGATATGGTCATCCCAGTGTTACTAAATATGTAAGCATGTGCATACTATTGATAATTACACTATGTTGTTAGTTTACATTTGTTAAAATTAACTATGAAGGCTTTATTTTACCACTTCTGTTTGTTCTGGTATCTCACCAAAGATGAGGCATAGATGATTATCTTTCATATTGGTGAGAACTCAGTATTGGAATCCAAAATAAATCTCTCTGCAGAATTTTTAAACATACACATAAATGATACTAAGAAGTTTAGAATTACTGATGTGAAAGTATGTACTAACAATACAAATTATTCAAGAATTAATATTCAGGAAAAGAAAGATATGGACAGAGGAACTGTAAAGAAAGGCAGATGTATCTTAGCTACTTAGTAAAAAGAAAATATATAGCAAATGTAGGTATATAAATTAATGCAATAGCGAAAAAAATTCCTTACATAGTATTTCAAGTGTTAGTCTCCGAGTTAATCACTGTTACTCAGTGGTTGGGTATTGGAAGATGCCATCAACAGAAATAAGCATTTATTATATAAAAATTTACATAACAAGATTTTCTGTGGTTATGCAGAAAATGAGGTATTGATGACTTTGTTTCTATAATAATTTCAACCATCTGGACCAGTAACCTGGGGCATTTTAATATTTAACAACTTATTATAGTTGTTACTATTACAACTTTGACAATTCTCTCTTGAATAAAGAATTCTAATACAGTAAAATACCCTGTCTATAGTAACAGAGGTAGAATTCAAAATTTCTGCCACCATGTAGGAGGTTTGTTAGGTTTAAAAAGGACTCTTAAGTTCATTGAGACCAGCTGTTAACTTGGTACTACTGTGTTCACAGCTAAACCATGTCCCCAAATGCCACATCCACAGGGTTTTTTCAAAACTTCCAGGGCTAGTGTTTCTGCCACTTCTCTGGAATGCCAGATGCAATCAGTTCCTGAGCACCATTTCAGTGAAGAAATGCTTTCTAATATGCAGTCTCAACCTTCTCTGGCAGAGCTTGAGGCCATTTCCTTCATTCTGTCACTTGTTTCCGTGGAGATGAAGCTGACTTGCACATTGCTAAAACCTTCCACAGGCAGTTGTAGATACTGATAAGGTCCCACCAGCCTTCTCTTCTCCAGGCTAAGCAACACAATGTAACTCGAAGATTTCCCACAGGAAAATCATATTTTCCCTGCACTGTTTAGGCTAAACAAAACTTTGTACCTAATCATGGAATTGCAGGGAAACATTGAGGGTTGAAAGGTAGCAAAGAGTAGTGGGGAGGGGATAATTATTGTTGGTGAATGATAAAATTTGATCAGTGACTGATTGTTCTAGTTTTGTGCAAATATGTGCACCATTAATGCATGCTGAAATCATTGTGACTGATACCACTAGAAAAAGAGTACCTCTAACTTCCTCAAATAAAAGTCAGATGCTAGTGGCACAGCTTTTGCATAGAAAAATTAAGAATATTTTTTTGCCTTTCAGCAGTTTTCAAATGACATTTGGTATATAAGAAAAAAGAGAAGATACATAAAAGCACCTAGATGAGAATGTGAAATTATCTTGCTTCAAATAATGCTCTAGGAATCCTTAGCTTTCACTTAAAGATCCTATTCAAAACCTTCAGGCAAGAAAAAACCTTCAAAACCTGTCTATTAACATTTTTTTTTCAAGAAAACAGCATTAAAAAGCTTAGAAAGCACATTTTCAGGAATGGTGAGCAGAATTGAGAAAAAAATTCACCACTGATAAGACGAAGCTACCCACTAAATTGTTCATTAAGAGGGAAAAACACATTTGAGATACATAGACATACACAGCCAGTTCCTATGAAGGTCTGTTAGTTCATTCATATTGCAGAAACTAGCTAGCTGTACTTTGTAGGAGTTACAGCCCCCATGACTGTAGTCATGAAATATAATGCATATTTTCATCTATCCAGAATCTACTTCTTGAGAGATGTTAAATAGAACAACCTGAACTATTTGCTTGGAATAAGCAGTATGGTATGCTTAGTACTCTCTTTTTCTAGCTTTTTTTTAGGATGTGAAAAATATTGGTAGATGGGGTTATAAAACAACTTAACTTCTTGTCTAGTCATAAACATGAGACCAGTCATTTTGGCAGTCACTGTATTGTACATGTGTGAGCTCTGTATGCATTGGTAGAATGGAAGGTTTTGAAAGAGAGGTGAATGATGAAGAATGAATAAAGAACAGCCATGGTTTCTGGTAGGAACACTTGGACAAATTACATGTGTTAAAATGTATGAAACTTTCAAGATGTGCAAACATTTTTCATGAATAAGCCACATAGCACATTAACCTTGAGTGTTATGAACCGATGAATAAGAGTAAAGTGAAACTGCCATTTATTTCTGCAATATATATCCAGTAACAGAAAGTCTCCAGGTTGCAGGTGAAGAGCAAACTGCATATTTGACCCATGCCAATAAGCTTTAAATTCCATTACAATTCTTGATACATCAACTGGAATAAATATTAAAGAACTGCTTGAGAGCGGGCAAGAAATTACACAGAAGAATTTATAGAAACTTAATACAATATTGTAATGACATGCTTAAAATAATACTTACAGAGATATGCTATCAATTTATTTATTTTTAAAAATGAAGTATCAACATTTCCTTTGAGTTTTTATCTAAAATCTTCTAATTTTGATCTTTTAAAGTCAAAATCATTCCATGAATTAAAATAAAATTAAGAAAAGGAAAAAAAAAACAACTCAACTTTTTTAAGAAATTACTTTTTGGTAAAAAAGAAATGTGGAATTAAATAGTTTTAATGGACCATAGGAGATGTAAACAGATTATTTAAGTGTTTGTACAGGTGTTTAGCCTTTAGCAATATTTCAGTTACACAAAATGCCCTCTTTTAAAACTGGTTAATTCGAAGAAGACAAACTAACTTTGAAGTCTCAGGCATTTGTGTTGCAAATTTAATTTTAAGAGCCACAACCATTCAGCTGCAGTGACAAGGCCAGCTAGAAAGAGTAATTGGGGGACTGATTAAAACAAGGGTATGGTGTAAACAAAAATGAAACAGATTGTTTAAGGTAATTTTATAGTTCTCAAAATTTGGGGGCTCATCTGCAAAAGTAGGAAGATTATGTGAAATCATTCTTCCCTGAGTAGAAATAACGAAGTCAGATCTCTCTTTTAAAAGTGAACATTTAAGGAGTTAAGAGTACAGCTGGTTTTCTAACACTTTTGAGGCGTTTCTGTCTTTTTTTAAAGACTATTTTCTGCAATCCATTCTATCAGTGTCCAGTTTACTGTGTGATGCAAGTAGCTCCTCATAATTTCTTGCTTTGCCTATTATTGTGTCATCTGAAAATTTAGTCATTGAGAGCTTCATTTTTCTTCTAGATAATCAACAAAAAGTTGCATAACATCTGTCTTGGTAACAACATCCACAGAAGCACCCTGTGGGTAATGGTGTTGTGTTTGGTTAGAACTGTGAACCAGTCATGTTTGGATATGTCACTAAGCTAATTGTTAATCTGCTGACTGTGTGTTCTGCTGATACTGGACATCATGAGGTTTTAGATAAGAATTCCATGCTGTACTAAGTCAACCCATTTGCAGAATTATTTATCATACATCTCTATATTTACATTTATTAGTTGTGGAAGGGTCCACATTTATTACATAAATCCTTCTTTTTTACCAGTTTTCAATGAAACATTTTGATAAAGATTAAACATTTCTACCACTCTTTAATTCTTCAAAGATTAGAATCTGTCTAATTTTTAGCTAAAATGAAGTGACCTAGATCACGGACCCCTTCAGTGTCACTGGCACAGAATTAAAACGTTCCCTTTTCAAAGACTCCACACTAGCACCAGTTGAAAGGATTGCAAATTTATTTTCCAAAGACACTTGAATGCTAAGTTGCTCACAGTTATTTTAGAAATAGGAGGTGAAGTACTTTGAATAAATTATTGCTGAGCTCTGCATATAAAGTATACAGATGTTTCACACTGCTGAAGAGTGATTGTATAAAAAGGAGGGCACAGGATGGAATTTAGCTTCTGTCTTTCATCAGCACTGCAGAATCTCAGGCTATGAGAAATACTTTACACTCTTGGTTAAAATAAAAATTGTTAATAGTTAAAAATAATTCTAGACTTTCCTTGAGCAGTTGAGAAAATCCCACTGTCCCTTGGGACTATGTTTCCTAACTCTCCCCCTGACTGCATGGAATAAACTTTCTCCTGCAGCTGCTTTGCTCTGCTTCCAGATCAGAACAGCTCATGGATTCAAGCAATGAAGGAACAGAAATACAGACGCATATGCAGGCTCACACAATACTGTGTGAATTTTGATGGAACGAATGGAGCTAGAAAGGGAGAAGCATTTTCATAGCCCTGTTATTGTACTGTTGTAGGCTCAGATTTTGAGATGATACCTCACTGTGCTTAATCCTGTAGTAAAAACAGCACTCATGACAAGACTAAAAATATATTAAATTGCAGAAGAGAAGAAGAACCGAAATAAGGACATAACTTCATTGCCAATTTAAATGAAGGATTTGGTTTTTTTCAAAACAAATATATTTGATACTCTTGGAGATCTTTTCATTGGAGAAAGATAACTGATAAAATCTCTTATTTTGTTAAACAATTCTAAGCAGTAAAAAGTCATCCTTATTTTCTATTCAGCACTGGGAATGTGATAATTTTTCCTACTTTTGAAAACATTAAAAGGCACCAAAGTAAAAAAGAGATGCAAATGTTGGGAGAATTTCAGTTTAGAGTAGGTGTTTTCAGGACAAAATTATCTGTCAAAAATATATGCTGCAGCATCTGCTATCCTGCTCTTTCCTCCAGACTGAGAATAGTGTGGCTGGCCTAGTCAGGACCCTGCTATGCCACTGCTCTTTCACAGCAGTAACTGAAGTGGGTGAACTATCACATTTTATTGTGCTGGTTTAAGGTGATACACTGACTCTCAGAATTGTGCAAAAGAGGGGAAATTCAGCATGAGGTATATGTTGCTATGCTTTGGTTTAGCATTTAGCATAATCTCATAAATCCAGGAACTGGAATTTTCCCTTACACTTGTAAAAAATGCTGGAATGAATTTAAGCATAAATTCTAAAACCTACATAAAGGAGAAAAAAACTAAATCCTTGTACTTATACTGAAGTTTTGTGCATGCACTGGCAGTGTCTTGATTGACAGGCACATCACATTTCTGAACATGAAAATGCATATAAATCTTACTTTTGATGAGCACAGTAGTCACTATGCCCTTTTTACTACAATGAAAAATTTCAAGAAGATTGCCTCTACATAATTTGTTTTAATTTTTGTTAAATCACTGAGCATTTTTGGCTCCCAGTTCTTATTTCTCAAGAGAGATGTAATAGGAAGTAGACATGCATACATGCAAGTCCATTTAAAGTCCCAGTTTGATACTAAGTAGCAGATTTAAATGATAGTTTTGAACTGTCACTGCTCTTTTTGCCATTAGAAGGTTGTCACCCTTGCACCATGGCTTTAGGACTGATCCACAGGGTGCCATCTGCTTCTTCAAGGCTATTACTCTGTGCAGTACCTCCAATTTTCCTTGGAGGCTGCTCTATCTAAGGCTGCCTTGTGTATCTTACATAATCAGATGTTTTTGAAGACAGGATGGATATGGCTACAGATGGCAAGAACTGCACCTCTAAGAGAGGAATTCCCTGTGCTTTTCTAGTAGTTAAATGTGTTCTGTAGTATACAAGTTAGCATGCTACTGTAAATATAAATATACAGCAGATGGGAAAAGAGGGAGAATAATTTTGGGTAATAAGTTTATATAATTTGGAAATGTAAAGAGCACATCTGGTACACATGAACAGCAATCAGGAAGTTATGACAGGGGAAAAGGGGAGAGAATGCTACAATAAATTGTCTTAAATGAGTTTTTCAAACAACGAAAGTTATGGCCCTCTGTGCCTGGGGAAGTGGTTTGTTCAAACCACAAGGGAGGATAGAATGAGCCCAAGCCAAAGCATCTACTTGGATCAAGATCCTGCTTAGTAAATGTAATGAAAAGGTCATTCACAAACTACTGCATTTAGAATGCAGATGGATGTGTGCGTTACATTATCTGGAAGCCTCCAAAACAACCTAAATGAAATACAGGTTATTTTTGGAGAAAGGAACTGGCAAAGGAGGAGGTGGGTATGTATATACATATGTTGTGAGAATGTTGTGTAAAATCTTTCCCACCATCAGGTCACATATTTCCATGTATTTTGATTCTTTTGTTCAAAATACTCTGGTTTATTGTTATTTGAAAAGTCTGTTTTCCTCTCTCATATGCATTTTATGGATTTCTTATTGGATATTTCATGCTTTTGGAGTATAAAAGGAAAGTGAAGTTTCCTGACATTAGTAGCCAAGCAAAGCCAAAAATTCAAAGCAAAACTATTGTAATGTTGATGGCAGCTACCAAAGCTAAGGCTTAGCTTACATGACTTAGATGACTGCAAAGGTTTGTAGAACAAAACCAACAAAACTTTCTGGCCATCTTCTTTTGCAGACAAAATCCAGCCTCTTCTATTACAGTTACTTAATTTGTTGGCCTGTATGTGTAATTGAAAAAGATGAACATAAGCAGCTGAATTAGTGTCTGCAATTCAAATATCAGAGCTCAAATGTAAATTTGATTACCGTTGATCACAAACATATAAGAAAATATTATTCTTTCAGGATACCTTTGCTTTTAGAGTATTAAAAATAATACAAAGAGCAAATAGCAAAATGCCATCTTTCAAAGAACAGAAAACTGAAATAGGACCTTAGGGCATCAGTTCAAACCAAGTGTCAAAGCAAACATATTAAATGATGGTGATAACACACAATGAGAAAAAAAATTCTCTCAAAAATTACCTATTTATGGGGTACGAGGCTCTGGGGAAAGAAGCAGGTGATCATAAAAAGAAGTGCATTGTAGTGTAAAAGCTGAAGATGGCTGAGTTAAGGCTGAAAGATATTAAAATCCTGCTATTTCATGTATTTCGGGCCCCTGATTTTATGACCAAACTTTTAATAGAGGGATTTTTCTAGTAAAAAAAGCAAATGAAGCCCTTCTATTCCATCCTCCCCTATTTCCCATTGAAATGCTACCCAGTGCCTATAGATCTGAAGCAGAGAAATGCGAAAGAGCAAAGCCACAGCTGGAAGGAGAGGGAAACAGATGGTTTTTTCCCACTTAGGAAAATTGTCCCAATTAAAAGAAAGTATTCACCACAAATAGAGCTTAGAAGTTGAAATGTCACATTTTTCATAGGCTGAAAGTTAAGTGCACGATTCCTATTCAATTGAAACAGGCTTCTGTATAATTTTGAAGTGTTTTTTTTTTTTTTTTTCCAGATCATTTTAGTCTCTCAATCACAGTAGCTTGGATTTTCAAATGAGAGGTTGTTACATACAATAACCCCAAGATTTTCAATTTTGAAAAGGTCAGTGTGGGCATCTACCATTTTGAAGCTTTTTTCCCCAAACTTGTTGCTTTGTGAGAGCCCTCTGAAAGCAAGTCCTGTTGCCCTGAAAGATATTCAATCTCATAAGTTTGCCTTTGTCAAGAAAACAAAACAGTAATGTCCAAATAGGTCCTTCACATTCAAGACATGGACCTCTTCTGTATCTGCTGCTATGCCCTATTATCTGCTTTCTGGTTTTCTCATCTCCAAGACCCATTCTTTTGAGGATTTCAAAGCTGTTGCTGAGAGCATAGCACTGCTGAGGGGCTGAACTGTCACAAAGGCTCTGCTTTTCCCTTTCTAAGCCTGAGCTCTTCAATTTCCAATTCCTCCAGCATCCTCCCTCTCTTTACCTTTTCTTCACCTTCCAGTCCATGTAAAGTATCACAGCTCTTATAATCTAATTGCATTGCTGTTTTTTTTTTATCTCTCTCCATGGGATTCAGCGGTAGAAACAAATAATAAGGAGAAAAAGTGTTTTCACTTTCAAATCCAGCACCTTACATTATAATAGGATCTAACAACGTCGTAATGTAATTTCAGGGGAAGTGCTGTGTGCTTCTGGAAAAGGTTCATTTTCTCTCTGGTTGTGGGCAGTTCTCCCTGCTATCTGCACTGACACAAGGCATTTGTGAGCTGACTGAACATGCTTACAGCATATGAAAACTTGAGAGATTCTGCCACCAAATTCTTAACAAGTTCCACATTGAACTAGGAACTTCTCTGTTGTACCTTTATAGCAGGTTTCCTGGCAAAATCTCTACTGCAATCATGTCAGCACCTCTGTCTACATCTCAATGTCAAGTTTAAAGCTCTTTCAAAAAGGCAGAGTTCCTTTTGTAATTTTTTGTCAGACTCTAAGGAGCAATAATTTATATATAATATGTAAACCAAAGACCTAAAGCGTTATGCAGTGGATTTATCAAAATCTAGTGTATTAATCTGTACATTTTCTGTGAATGAATGTATTTAAGTCAACTCACATAACACATGCAGTACACCTAATCCTTCAGTGCACTTACTAATTTCAATATAGCACTGATGTTAACACCAATTTACTGAGTAAGAAAGGAGAGATTTACCTTGCCACATATATCACATATATGGAAGGTATATACCTTCCAACTGATTTTGAAATAATTTTTGATACAAAATCCTTCTATAAACTGGCTTGCATCACATTATTACTGTGCTATAAATTTCTGTACACCATTTCCCACAGAGCAGCTTTAATAACTGGAAGATTTTCAAACACGTAACTGCTATATTTTGTTGTCTAGCAAATTGGCAGAAGGCGTTTCCTCTGTACAAGGTGCAGATGTGGGCTGAAAACAGCTTCAGAGCTGACACTGACCAAGAGCTTTCAGGTCCTGTTTAATACCCTCTGACAGAGAGCTTGACTGCACTCAGCAATGTTCTCTCTGTCTCCATCTCTCCGTACATTCATGTGGGTAAACCAGACCAGGAGGCATCTGAAATAAGTTGAGAGAGGTAAGTTGAGAGAGATGCCATTATATCTGCATTCCCTAAGTTCTCTTCTTTAGAGAGTTTTATTAAGATATTATAACTTGGTATTATTTTCTCTGTCCTTTTATCCCCCTTTCATGAATATTTTCTCATTCACTTCTATATAAGCTGTGAGAGAAGGTGAAAGGGGTGCTTTCTACCTATCACTCCACAAAATACAGCTAGGAAGGAGAGGGAAGAACCCCTTGGTGGTCCTAAGAGCTCTGCTGTTGACAGAACATGCCGTTCTGGGCTCCCTGCTGCTGTTATTACAGCATCCTAAAGGTCTGCCACATAAACCCACACGTTCTCCAGAGACAGCTTTTCACAGGCTGTCAGAAGAGTGGCACCAGTTCATACTACTTTATTGTTAAAGCACTGAGGCATTCGAGTGCTATGTGGAAAAGCAGATCACTTCTTTTGGCAGGATGGAGAACAATATGAAGATAGACTGTGAAAAATGACATAAAAATCATTACTCACTTTTATCATAACCGAAAGCTTGGTACTCTTCCATCAGTCACCAGTATCTTAAATGCCTGCCTCCCTGAGATGAAGGGGCTGATTCATATTTTGCTTTTATGAAATATCCAGTCATCTAGACACTTACTTTTGTTTTATATTGGAGTAAGAAAATCCCAGCTGATGCTTCCTGCATATACTTCTCTTTGCATACATCTTGACAATGCTAAACTCCTGCTCGGTTCATTCATCTTTGCAAAAGTGTCCTTAACTGCAATTGATTTCACATTTGTTATTGAATTTGGTTGGCTAAGCCAGCAGCAAGCAAAGTTGAAACAAGTTGTGAGGTACTGAGTCAGCATTACCAGCCCTAACACAGAAGTAAAAAGTAAGATATAAGATGCCTAAAGTAAGTGAGCTAAAGAAATGAAAAGTGGTAAAATCAGCCTTATCTATCACTTTACATGCATTTCAGAGACTGCATTTTGTCAATAACAGGATCATTCACAACATGCTGTAAAAGTGCAAAATACTTTATAAAGACATCTACTTTATAAAGAGTCATACTCAGTTTGATATTCAAAGATAAAATCTTTGCTGGAAATTATAGTATAGAGATGGTGTGAATATAAACAACTAAGGGATTGGTACCAAGATTTTAAGAGGTTTGCAACTGCTTGTTTCACATATGTGTGCTTGAATTTAACTTACAGGTTTGATATTTTAATTTGTTCACCACGTGTAATTTAAAAGACAAAACAAAGAAAAGAGAGAAACCCACACAGGAGCCTAAGTCTTCTTAGTGTTCCCACCTTCATCCAAGTAAACAAAGTACAGCAGTGTGTTAATACAAGCAGCAGGTGCCATCAGTGCAGTGCAGATTTAGTAACAGAGTAAGGTCAGACCTGTTAAAATAAAAAAAAACATTAATTTTTTCCATTATTATGCACTGATTCTTCTTTCTAAGAAAAATATGCTTTCGCAGAGGAATTAACAACCTATATTTTCACAATGGCTCCTCAGAATTTCTCTGTCTCAAGGAGTGATTTCTACATAATCATTCTGGGCATTTCTACCTCGCCATTCAAAGTAGTTTTCAATTTGATGGTTTGCCATTTACCTCTGTCTCCATGAAACATGGGTACCTATTAAACTAATTCCTCATAATAAGGTTTATATATGATAATACCTGTATTTTCTCCTAACTTGGGTCTTTCCACAGGAAATCACTATAGCTTAGTAACTGTTTTTTACAAGAAAAGTGTTTTTTTTTCTTCTAGCAGAATTATTACGACATATTCCCTTGTGGGTATAAGATTAGTGGAGCCCTCATTCCTGATCCCAAGTGAATCCCAGCCATTCCTACTTAGCTCCCAATTACTGGATGATGCCCTTCCTGACTCACAATGAACTCACCCCAGTATTTGCTTCTACTGATAAGACACACTGATCTTTTATCCCTTAACCTATCTCAGGACAGTGATAATGACACTGTCTAAATTATTCCAAATGTGATTTGTACACCACTACTTCACCCTTCATGGGCACATTAATCATACTTCCTTTTTAATCTGATAGAAATTCTGTACAGTTTAGGCCCAATCTAAATATAGCATGGAAGGCATATATGGAAGGGCTTCCACTAAAGATGATGCAGGCTTTTGAATAAAATATATTTCCAATATTTATTTTAATCTCATCACTGAAGGCTTTTTGGTTTGTTCTATTTCACATTTCTCTCTCCTCAAAAGCAATACACAGTCATGCTTGTTAAAATGTGAGCAGGAAGCTTTGCTGAAAAGGAGGAGATGACCTTTCACTTATTCATCTTTAAAAATTAAAATCTGTTAGAGGTAAATTTTCAGACTAAAGCTGAGGAGAAGAACAAAAAGGGAATAAAAAATTATCAAAGAGAGAAAGAAAATGGAACTGATATTTTGGGGAAGTAAGTTATATGGATACGTAAACCTACAGTCAGAACTCACCCCTCACCCAGACAATTTTTTGGGATATAGAGTCAGCTTACTATTTCATGGGACCTATTTTACATGTCATATGTTGCATGTAAAAAAAATCCTCCTAATATTTAGCAAACAATTAAGAGTGGGCCAGGCATAGCTGTTGGTTTCAATGATTTAACCTTTATCTACTGTAATCAGAGTGTTTTCTCTGATATGACAAGTGTGGAGCCGGCCTTTCCCCTCCCACCCCATAGTAGTGTGGAAGTGATTCTGTTCCTGCAAAGAGCCTCTTGAACTGCACTGAAATCTGTGGTTAGGGACTTCTGTGCTAATATTGAGCCCATAAAACACCAGTGTGGCTACAGACTTCAAAAGCACTTGAATTTTGAAGTAAAAATTTTAAAAACACCTCATTTTGTGATGGATTTTAATATGTTTTTCTTTTTTTCTTCCCCTGAACATCCAGAATAACATTATAGTCAGGAAATTGTATTGAAAAAATGTATTCCTCACAACCCTAAATCTGTATTGCATGACTAAAGTAAAGACACAGGCTTGCAAACAAACTAAATTTTGTTACATGGCATCAGGGACAGTATTTAGTACAGCTTCATTTGATTGATGATCTAATTTAGATTTTAATTGCTCTCCAATCAGTAAGAAAGATAGGAGAAATATAAAGGCTGATGTGAAAAATGTTTGCCTCTTTCCTTGGTTTTACTCAAGCAACAGTCTTGTGGGTCAGATTAATTGCCATGAGACTCCTCATCTTTATACTTTGGTCCAGTGGTCATTGTTTATCTAGCTCCATAGGAACAAGAAGAGATACATTAATTTATAACAGCCAAAGACTTGGTCTAATAAAAATAAGAAACCTCCTGAATCAGGTAAATAGTTCAATCAGTTAAGTTTTTCATATTTCCGAGCCTAAAAAGAGCTTGCATTTGACTTCTAACAAAAGTTACTTAGAGAATATTTTTTCTTTCCATATTTTTCCTTTCAATTCAATGTGCAGCCCCACCAAAAAACAACCCCTTGGGACACTGGATTTCCAAAAGCTTAACTTTATCTGAGAAGCACTCATTTTTTTTCCAATCTTCTTTCAACATGGAGAAGTTTTTTGAAAAAAAAAAAATGTACAATTCTTTTTAAGATTTGTATATTTTATTTTTTATTTTGTATGATTTTACACTAGTAAAATCAGCTTGACAAATGCATAACGTCCTCTAGTGTTGGTCATTTGTGATGGCAAACCCACTTGCCCACTTTGAGAAAATTAATCTGAATTATTTCATGGCAAAAAATTTGCTTGGATTTTCCCTAAACCTTCTCCTCTTACTCTGATGTTTATGTATAGAAGACAAATCACAGTGTTAAATAAATTTGTTAAAAACACACGAACAACTGACTAGTTTTATGATAACGACTGGCCTCTACAGATGACACTGAAGACTGCTGAGTTGTGCTGCACAGTTCTTAAATCTGTCATAACTGAAGGCTGATCTACTTTGGATTAATATGTAAGGCTTGTCTCTTCTGCACAGTACGTTTTCAATCCATTGCTACTGAAGCATTGTCCACTCTGTCTGGTCCCAGTGGCTTTCAAGTATGCCTTGGAAAGGAAGTGGCTAAAGAATGCAATTCCTTTTGCTTGTTAATGGGCCATTCTACATACGTTACTGATTTTTATTAATTTGTTCACTGCTTAATTATCATTGAAAATGAAAAAAAATCAGGTGGGATATCAGTCTTAGCTGTTCATTTACCCATGGTGGGCCATTTGCCAGCCCCTCTGAGTCTTCTGCCTCCACTTCTATACTGGTACTTTACATTTCCTGTCCTCGCCCATCCTTGCTCATGCTGGGAGACAGGATTGCCCACTGCCTCTGAATATTAGATCAGAGGCATTTATTCCTGAATTCAAATATTTCCATATATGTGAAAATGCCCAAGAATCTGGTGACATTTTGTGCTGGGTGCTCTACTGCTTTGCCCATTGTGGGCAGACCTATAAGCAGACTGTTGTTCCTCAAGAGGTTAGCAGATAATACAGTGGAGATGTCTGAGATTACTGACCACTCTGCTGAACACCCTTCTGATTTAGAGAAAGCATATGGTCTTCACACAGAAAAGCTTCTTACCCCAAAGGCTAAATACTCCTGAGGATTCAGTATTATGAAGCTAAATAAAATGTGTGATCAGAAGTCAATTGTCTCTTTAGTGCACAGAATCTGTGGGATTAAGCAAGCTCTAAAACTGGAGTAAGGGAAAACTACGGGCTGTTCTATCAATGGAATCCTTCTGTCAAATAAAGTTAGAATAAATTAGCAAACAGAAAACTCTGAGAGGCCTCTAAAATCTGCTCCGAATTTTTTTTGTTCTTAGAGAAGAAAGGCCTAGAGCCTGGACTTTTGAGCTCTGAGGGAAGGAGCATGAGGCACCCCATAACCTGTTGGAGAGGCTAGAAGCCTTTTTTCTTTCATCAAGAAATAATAAAAAAATTGTCAACATGATTTAATGAAAAACTCCTGGCAGGAAAAATTCTCACACTCCAGTAATCTCAGCATTCAACAAATGCACGTAGCTTTTCTGCCTTCAGCAAACATGAGGGCTGGTGATATGTGAGTATCTGATGGGATAATTTGCAGAGGCATAATCTTGCCATGTGGTTCTGGTTGCATGCACGCTAGATTTGTGTTGCTTGCACTAAATGCTGAAGGCTGGACGGCTCCAGAGGTAAAGCATGTTCCGTTTCCCAAGAAACTGAAAGCTGAGTAGGCCATTGGTGTTTCATTGGTTATGTGCAATCAGCCCCAGCAGATTTCTGAGGCACATTAATAATCAGAAAACTGCTGAGCCTCTAGTTATGTTGACAGAGATGCAATTTGTTCCAGCCAAATTCCAGCTTGCACAAGCTTTCTGGCGTTGAATGCTTGTCCCCTGTTGCAGACAAAAGGCACCTCTCCTTCAGCTCTTAAGTCATGGTAGTAGCTTTGTATGGGATCTCCTTTTAAACACTATTTCAAAGAGAAGGAAGACATAGAGCAAATAAACCATGGGTAGCTTTGTAGCTTGCTTTCACCAGTCTAGCTCAGGCACCCAGGAGGCTCAATGTACCTAATAATAGAACTGGTCCTGAACTTTGAACTCTAAACTGCTAAAGCCTACTTGCTGTACTAAAAAAAAAAAAAAAAAAAATCTTTGAAGAAAGAAGGGAATGAGGACCACAAAAACATCTTTACAAGTGAAGAATGTCTTCTATACCTAGTTCTTCACAACTTTCCTTTCGGGATTCTGCAGGTCTGAACTTACACAAGGATTAGTTCTTTATTTTCTGTGGAAAAAAATTATTTTGACATACTTGCCTTGCAACAGATAAGATAAAACTTGAAGTAGAACTGAAATTGAGGCAAACAGTGTGTAAATTAATGAGTGATGGGATCAGCTGTTGTAACAAAAGTGGTTTGGATAAGAGTAACTTCACCAGGAAGTTATACGGGACTGGGAAATACAAGGGAGAGGCAAACCATCATCTTTAATTAATACAGCTGTGGTATGGTATTATAGAGTGAGAAAAAAAATATTAATAAGGAGACGGGGTTGATAAAAGACCAAATATTTTTGCTTTCTTTGCTTACCTGTAACATACCACAATGAACTATTTTTCTAACAATATGAACCTCAGACATAGTGTTCATCTACATTTTCTGTCTTTGAAGCCAGTAATTTGGATGTTGCATGGCAAATAGTCAAGTACAGATAAATTTTCTGTGTAGGTAACCCTGAGGCATGCTCTCCCTTTAGCAACTGCAATGCAACCTACAGCTTCCAAACCGGCATCTTCCTTCTAGCTCTGTCCTCAAAACTGCATTTTCTCACAAGGACATGGGTCACTGTTAGAGAAAAATAATTATCATGTCCTTGTTGGCTAATAGCTAAATTAAGCATGCTTGTGCTGTGTCTGAGAAAATGGCTTAGTAATAAGCTGTTGCTCTCTGGGGAGGAGACATACTGTTTCTTAATGTTTTTAAAGCCCTACATGAATTTATGGTGCAGTGCTAATTATGGCTAATCAGTGTATCCTCTTAGTTTGGAGGCATTCACTGAATGATACTACAGACTCATGATGATAAGCCCTATGGCAATGAATCATAAATTTAATTGGCTGGCTGGGCCACCTCTGGAATCCATTGATACTTAAAAATCCTTCAAATGTGACAGTAAAACAAATGCTGGGAGACTCTAAACCTCCCCTAGTCACCCATGGAGTCTCTGAAGCCCTCCCTTATTTTGTATTCTGTTTATGTTAACTTGCAATCCATGTCTCTTATTTCCTTTCGGCCGCCATGGCCAAGTCCTAACTTGGCTCACATTCATTCCCTCAGGAACAGCTATGACTGCATGCCCATCTGAAAATGGGAGAGCTCGAGGCCAGTCCTTTCAGTAGTGCTACCCTCACTTCTCTCAAGCGGTTTTAACAACTGAGAGCATCCCAGGGTGTTCTGGGTTTGTTGCTTGCCCTTTTCCTATACTGTCTCATGTTTATTAGGAAAACAGCCTCCTTTCTGCAACAACTTGGTATTCAAAGCCTTTACAGCCTGACAAGGAAACAGAAACACCATTACTGCTAGGATAACTTATCAGCCCTGGGGCTGAGGTGGAGGCGGAATTTAGACCTATTGAAAAATAACAGTACAGTGCTAAACAATCATAAAACCACCCTGCTATTTTATCCTTGCTGTCTCAATCCACAATAAGACAAGCTTTGTTTTCAGAGACACAAATAATATTTTACTGGAAAAGAGGCACAATATAGAAGCAACTCTCCTGCCTCAGTTCTGCATTTGTAGAATGGAAGGGGGTTTTTTACATGCTAGTTGCGGTAATTTATTTTAATTGAAAGGGTAATTGTAAGTGAAATTTATAGAGAAGTGTAAACTTCAGCTGAAATTGTTTGTCAAACTCTGTATATGAGCCACTAGTGTGGAAGCACTAATTGCAGAACTATTAATGTTGCAAGGAAACAAATAATTCTGAAAGACAAGAGAAATACAAAGGACCAGAACCAAAATCAAGCAAAACTACCCAAACAACCGACCAGCACAAGAAAAATCCCAAACAAACAAGAAAGGGAGTACATAATAAGCTGATTTCCACAATTCATGGTAATGACCTTACTGCTGTTTTTATATCTATTTACAGCCAACATTTATATAGAGAATTTAAGTCCTTTCCTTAGGAATATCTGAAATTTTTACTGAGCTTTCTCTAGTTGCCATCTGCTTTGGAGATAAGACCTGTTCTTTTCCTTCCATATTGTAATCCCAACCTAATATAGTCTTTCACCTAAAGCTGCAGCCAGAAAGCCGAGCAGTATTTGCTGACTTTAGAAAGGGACTTTTCAATTTTTTCAGTCTTACTCCCATCAGTTTCTCCTGACCTTACTGCTAGGCAATCACAGCACTTAAAAAGAAGATTTCTGCTTTGCCACAATACCAAGATTTACTTCTGTGCCTTCTTTGTGAAGGCTTTGGATGCTCATTTCACAGCAACTGATGAGGATCAAGTACAGAATCAACAATTTCTTCCTCCTTGGTCTCTGGTGATGTTCATCTCTTCATATTTTCTGGGTATGACCTTGTTTTTCTTCACTGAAATGTAATGGAAAACCTTGTAGGCTATTCCTAGCCTATCAAACACCTACACTAACTGTCTTCAGATCTTATTTCTGTAACATTCAGAAGTGGGTGGGCACAGGCTAAAAATAAAATATAGAAAAAGATGCAAAGTTATAAAAAGCACAGAGAATTGGGGGGAGAGGATTGCAAACTGCAATACTTGACTTCCATAGTTTCTGTGCTGGAAAGCTGCTGTTACAATATATATTGATTTTTAGCTATGCCACATATTTCCCATATGTTTTAGTCAAGGCTCTCAATAGTGTTTGTATTGGCAGCCCCTAAGGATGCATTTCTGTACTCTAGAAATCACATCAAGACAGTTTAGAAATACCAGCTGGCTATCTGAACACTTGCAGAAGATTTGTGCCATGCAAACAAGTATATCATTGGCATTTTTGAATGAAGTGCTGCTATGCTGGATAACAGTGGAGGGCAGCTACGTTCTTATTCCTTTTCCTCCTCTGAATTGCAAACCAGATGCAATCAACTCCTGTATTAATTATGGGGAGGATAAAGGAAAGAGGCAAGCTTATACTGGAAATGGCTATCACAGTTGTGCCAATAGGCACAAATAACTCTTGCTAGATAGCAAGCAGCACTTTGTACTGCAAATAACATTTAATTTCTTATAGACTTGTATAGTTAATTTAATAGGGTGGAGAAATTTTAAAGCTACCTAGTATTTCAAGTAGACAAGGTTTTATAGGCAAGATTGAGAATAGTGTGCACTAAAAATTTTTTCTTCTGGTTTTGGGATTACTTCTCACTCAATTTGTTTTTACTTGACCTGGCCAAAGTGCAGAATGCAGAGTAAGTCCTTAGACATCTTTTATCATTGTGAAGTGCTTTCTTACTATAAGACCATAAAATAAATTGCTTTTCTCCTCCTGCTTTGCTCTTAGTCTTGGAATGCTTGACACTGAACTGTGTGATTAATAACTTCATAATTAACACTGATGTACTTAGGCAGAAAATTCTTTCTGCTTATGAATAGTGAGCCCACCGAATATGCAGAAATATTTTGATACTGGAGTGTACATGCACAAATCTGAGACCAGTAAACATAGTCAATTTGTAAAAAGTACTCCTCGTTCTGTGCAATTATGAGCTTTGATTCATGATATGCTCTTAGTTTTCTGTATTTAGATTAGAAATAGTAAGAAGCACCTTTCTGAGATTATCTTTAAGAAAATTGCTACAAACCTCATTAGCAACACAAGGGTCTGTTTCAAAAGAAAATAAGCCAGCCATCCACCTGAAGAGACTCTGCCTTCATCACCTTACCCCTCTTCAGAATTCTTCCCCAACTCATGCCTTCACAGCATCATTGCAATATAAATTGTTTAACATTTAGATTGTTTAAAGAGCTGTTTAGACGAAATCTCAAAGAAAATGCTCATCCAGCTTTCACAATACAAGGAATCCATCCTGGATCAACTGCATTAAGTGCTGTTAGAGAAGTCAGAGATTGTTCACTTATTTCTAAAAGTATATAGACATTCATAAAGACTCTAACAATTTGAATGGCTATTTAGTATCAAAAGAGCATCACTGAAGATGTCATTACAATGGTAGTTGTCTGTGGGTTTCCTGCTTGTTTTTAATTTGGCAATGCTTTTGAGAACTTTAAAGATGGTGTGCTCTGGATTGACCTATTAGTCACTGTTCTCCCTAAGTAGTAGATCATGTGACATATCTGTTCTTTGGTTTTATGGTTAAAATAGGAAAGAGAATGATGACAAATAATCATTGTGAACAATATTGCGTTGACTGAAAATGCTAAATATTTGATTAAAATTTTAATGTGTACTTAAAAACAAAACCATTGAAATTCTTGTCACTACCACAAACAATTTCCATCCATGTTTAATGATTTTCAGCTGCATTTAGTGTGGTTTGATCTGCAATGTATCAGATAACATGAAACAGATAAATGTGCCATGTTCCTGTTATGTGAAATGGTAGATTAACAAAACCTCCTACTAGAATTCATCCTGAATCAAAAGCTTCATAACATTTCCACCAATACCCAGCAGTTAATTTTTAATGCCTTGTATAACAGCTGGTACAACTTTACCTCACTGCAAACCAATCTCATGTTTCATTTTTACTATTATCATGATGCTAATCTGTGAAAATATTTACAAGGCTTTTCACATTTCCTTAATACTCTGCTGTGCCAGCATTATGTTCAATTTTGAAATATTTTGGATGATAATATATGATCTGATTTTTTTCCACTTACACAAAAACCTCTTTATTTTGTGCTTCAGCACTAAGGGCACGAGTTCTCAATAGAGCAAGGCTTCACATTACAGTTTATTCTCAGAACCTCACATCTGTGATGGAAAACATGCTTGTACATTTGCATACTCGTCACATCTGCATATATATGAATCTGGAGGAACATTTCAAGACTCTCTTAGGGATATTTTTCACTTGCAAGACTTATTTCCTTCTGATGTAAGCATGGAAATCTACCAGTGCATGGGACTCGAGTAGCTCTGTTTGCAGTCTTCCCACAAAAAGTGTATTACAAGCATGAACTTTAATTCCAGGTTAAAATAGGGTTAAATTACATAGGGTTAAATTTTGGTGGAGCTGAGTTAGGGATATTTTTCTGTGGACGGTTCAGGCTGATTCCCACTGTTGTAGATTATTTTATCTTTTAAAGTTAGAGAAAAGTCAAGCAGCATAAAGGAGAATGAGATTCCAATTTTATCCATATCTGGAATGATCAATTACAAATCTGTCTTCAAATCTATTTCCATAAAGAAAATTAAATTTTTGCAAAGAAAGAGAGTCAGATTCTGTTCACCAAAGCTCTATATATCTGAAAATATATCAACTCAGTCCCGTAGAAGACTCCTTGGAGCTCTCCTTCCTCATTTTGCAGACCTTAATCAGTTTGTCAGTGGACACATTCCTACTAGGACAACCTTGAAGGGAAGCAGAAAACAATGTTCAGAGCTATCTGATTTCAGATTTTTATTTTGTGGGGACATGAAATGTCACAGGAAAATTCTGCTAATGCAGAAGAGTTCAGACTTTATGTCTGGGCTGAGAGGAGTTTGGATCCTCCTGTTCCAATGCCACAGCAAATGTCCAGGCTAACACCTTTAGTTTTAGAGGAGCACTGAGACTCAGTAGTGAAATGACCAGTGAGGAAAGGCCTTTCCAGAAGTCACTCATCATCCTTTAACTTGTACATTGTGCAACAGCAGGACTCCAGTTCAAGGCTGAAGGTTATTCCTTCCAAATGGACCTTTGGCAAGCATGGACTTCTGTGACTTCTGACCTTTCAAAGGAATACCTGGGGAAGATGAAGAGAGCAGGATTATGGAGTTCCTTACCAGATGAATTTATTGGCACTCTGGACTCAGCTAGAGAACACAGTGTGCTCTTACTTGAAGGTGACCATGGAGTTCCTAGGAATACTGTTGGAGTAGGAACTGGACAAAGATTTAGGGGAGTCCTGGGCTCAGATCAGCAGACTAGATTGCAAGTGATTTATGTTTTGAAATACATGTCCTGGGTAACCTTTACAAAAAGCAGAATTTCTTCTAATTGTAGTTCTCAGTCTTCGCTGTGGGATGCTATTTCCTTTTTTACATGCATTCTTCTTCAACTATTTGTCAAAAGGGTATAAACTTCATCAGAGGTTCCCTGTTTTTTTCCTGTGTCCTACTCATGGGATCAGGCTCCTGAAGACAGGGGTTGCCTGCTATGAATTATCAGGAATCATGGACTCAGTGCTTGTGTAAGACTCCTCAAAAAACCAAATTCTCATCTATAAATGCTTCCATATTAATTTAATGAAAATTCTTGAATCTGATACAAGGACCTTTCTGTTCTCTTTCCCCTCTTTTCCTGCACACACACAAGCATATACATACACACCATCTCTCCTCAGACTCTATTTTGGGCAAGTAACTGCAGCTTTTCACTGGAAAGAGTAAAATGCAAGACAGAAAAAATTTACTTCAATTGAGTGATAGTAGAGTAAAACTGCAGTGAGTCAGAAAGTGAATCAGAAAGTACAGATTTGATGGACAGAGAAAGGCACACCAAATGAATGTTGTACATTGTATCTAGAGTGATTGCTCTGTAAAGAACTTGCTGTCAGAATTCTAGAAGAACTACAAATAGAGAAAACTCAGCAGAACAAGGAGAAAAGTATACTATTCATCATCAGCCCTTTATTACTGAATTTTCTAAAATATCTATAATATATAATATACAATATAGATAATAATATATGTATATAATTCAGATTTTGATTATGCTATATACATTTTCATTTTTAATAGTTTTTTAAGATTAAAAAAAAAAAACTTAAAAAATAATTGAAAAAAATAATGACATTATGGAAAGACACTCGCAAAATGGACCTCTGGCTGTTATTCTGAGATCCAGGACACACTCGATGTGTGATTGGGCAAACTCTGTAGTCATCTGGTTCTTCAATTTGTTTACAAAGAATAGAGCAGAACCACATCCAAAAGATGCATTAGGAGAATTCATTTTGCATTTATTGAGGGCCTTATGATTCTGGTATGAATAGTTATGTCAGTTCAAAATGTCATGATCCCAGTAAAAGGGAACACATTTTTAGAAGTTGGTGGGAATTGTAATTATGCTTATTTATATAAGGAAAAAGCAACCACCTTCCAAAAGTAAATAATTGTCCTTAGGATATTTCCAGTTTAATACCTCCTCCTTTACCCATTCTTACCCTACAATAGTGCTGTCTCTATAACTTATGTGTTCCAAAATGCTCCTGCTGCCCTGTGGAGTTAGATGAGTGCTTGGTAAGGAAAAAACACTTGGTAAAATGGCAAAGTACCCAGTGAAGTGAAACAGAGGTTTTCTGTGCCTGCAATCTTTCCTACCTTGTGGGATTATGTACCCCCCACAAAAACAAACCTCAAAAGTATAAAGGATAAATAAAAAATAACCACCCTGAAGAACTTCTCATCACTGAACCTAAGGTCTGACAGCCTCTATCAACAGTGTCAGAAACTTTCTTTCACAAGGTTTTGTATTAATCAGTGGCCGTTGATGTCATGAAAATATGATAAATCAAACAAACTGGTCTGTGGTTGCTGGAGTGGGAGTTTGCTTCAGTTAGCATGAAAAGAATTAAAAATAGCAATAGGGATATGGAGGAGGAAATTTGTTAGCTTGGACTTTCACCAGACATCAGAGTGAATTGCCGTGATTTCACCACTATCTTAACACTCATATCTGTGGCAGAATCACAGATGGCAGCTTTTCAAACTTCAGATTACAAACTTGTGCTCCAAGTCAACTACCAGCACTGTGGTTTACAATGTTTAAGAAAAACAAATGCAAATGTTATGTGTCCTTAATAATCTCCTATTAATGTGCAGATGGAGCTCATTGAGTGGGAGCTGTTATGGGTGAGCTGGGAACAGCTGTCTGGCCTTGCTCTGTCTTGAGGCTGCAGCCTGCAGGACCCAGATGTGGTGCCTGAAGGACTGTGAATTACACAGTCACAGGCAGGGTGTGAGTTAAAAGAGTTGCAGAAATTGCTCTTTTGCAACACACAAGAGGATGTGAGGAAGTGCGAAGGTGTAAATTAAACAAGTCTCCTATATTAACCTGCACTTCTGCCAAGTAAAATGAGCCAGCTTTAGACTCCTTCACACTCACTTAGGCTCAATTGCACCCACTTACCACTGATCAACTCACACTTTCTTGACCAATGTAATAAATATGTGATGTACCCCTTGACAGAACAAAATACTTTCCTCAAAGAAGCAGTCAGCATCCACCAATTCCAGAGGGTGAACTTACTCGTATGTAGTTTGTGTGTTTTTTGCCTAAGACAAAAGGTGTGTTGTAAGAATATCCTGCCTGACACTTTTTAAAGCTCCTGTGCAGTGCATGCTGTGCTGGGTGGGGTGAGCTCCATTAATGTTTGCCTGCAGTGAGGAGTGCCATCATGGTACATGGTGTGTGTGAGGGGTACAGAGCCTGATGCTGGACTGAGATCAAGTCTGATTCATCTTATACTGCCAGTGACCAGAGGAGATATGTGTACAGTTCTTCCCAGAGACATATCTTTTTTGTAGGACAGCATCAGAAAGCAAAGCAAATCTAACCAGGTAATTGCATCAGGCAGTGAGGGGCTTTCTGCTTTCAAACCGAAAACAACCCCAGTGGGTTGTAGTCATCTTCCAGCTTGACCTCAACAGTTTATTACAAAGAACATGAATCTGGCTCAAATAATCTATTTCTGTTTTAAAATGAGCAACACAGAAGAGAAGGGGAGTGAAGTTTCACAGGAGAGAAGGGGAGTGGAGTTTCACAGGAGAGAAGGGGAGTGGAGTTTATGTTCGATTTTTATTGATGTTCTGTAGGGATTTTTTTATGAGTAGCTTTGTACTCAGATGCATACATGAAGGACAAAACATTGCCTTTTCTTTGTCAGGAAATAGGAACTGGTTTGTAAAACAGGCCCAGGGAAGAAGTGGCAGCACTTGTACCCAATCTCTTCTTGAGGCTGACAGCACTAAGCCTGTTTTACAAGTCTATCTCAGCTCCTCAGGGCATGGGTAATGCAACTTTAATCACTCTGTATGTGGTTTGGTCCCAAAGGTCTTTCTTAGTGCTTACATCTTATGCTTCTGAGGCACTTTGAAACTTCACTTGGTGCCAATCCCTGTTTCCAGGAAGAGAACCAGAGGGTTCCTTGGGAGATATTTGTAATATGCTGTAATAAACAAAACCATAAGGTGCATGAACTACTTCAAGAAAGATGAATTAGTTAGTAGGATCTTCTGAGAAAAGTTCACATCTACTGCATTACCTTGCCTTTTATGTGTATGTAGATGACACTTCAAACTGTTCCACTTTTTCTTTCCCTCTCCCCTGTTTGCCTTGAAAGAGTGCACTTGTGCAAAAAGACTGTCATGACACTTTCTCAGATGGGTTAGTAAGAAACTATGAAAAATGACTTTCAAGAATGACTTTCCATCCCTTAGCTCATGTAATTGCATAGTTCAGATGAATTAGTTTGAGTTGATGCTGACAGAGAAAAAGCAAAATCCAGTTCAGAAAGAAGACAGTGGGTGGCACTTGAATCCAACAGGAATTTCTCTGAGGAAATTGCACTTGGCAGGCTGTTTCCTGTACACTACAGGACTGTGTGAATAAGGTGGTTGCCCTGTTTTTAGGACAGCAATATTAAAATTAAGTAATGCTGGACACCTGCACTTCCCATGCCTCTGGAAAAACACAGGTCAAAACAGTGGGGCAGAGCAAATATTAAATAGGTTAAACTACTCCCTCTAAAACATACAGTAATGTATGCATCTATTGGTTTTTGCTACACTGGGTTATGGGCACCTTTGTCTTCCCACACACAAACAGAATGGGGGGAGGTTTAGTGCAATTGTGTTAGGACTTGCACCTCCACCTGATCATCTTTACTCTTTCACCTTTGCCTGGCTGAGGAACAGAAACAAAAAGTCATAGTTTGAATAGCTTAAAGGCAATTAGTAAAGCCCTGCACAAGCATTAAACATTCACATTTTCCATGGAGAAGAAAAAAAAAAGTTGCTGGCCTTTACCCAAACTCTTCTCCCCTGTTTGTCTTGTGGATTTGTCATTAAAATGTTATTTTAAACACCAGGCCTGAAAGATGAAATGGTACAGAAATTACACACCCTTGCTGAAGAACTCAGTCTGTAATGATCCATCCCAGAAGTAATAAGCGGTTCTTGCTCTCATTTTCCTGAGTATTCTTAACACTATTAAAATGATGTTTACTCTAAGAGGTATAAAAAGAAAAAAAACAGGGAAGCATGATCAGAATATAAGAAAGCAGAAAAGACTAAAGCAAAAAGAAAAAGATTTTAGGTGACTAAAATGTTCAGATTAATTATTTGTAAATGGAAAAATTTGTAAATTCAAAAAAATCCTTCTATATGGGGAATTTTTTTATACTTTTTTCCTTAAGGAAAAGCTCTTTAAATGTCTTCTTTAGGTAAATTTTTTATGTACCATTCTACTTTAGATTTATAACAAAGTTCCTAATGACTATTTCAGGAGGGGAGAAAGTGATGATGTTGGTAGGTTGCTGAAGAAGTGAGATTAAAAACAAAAGTAAGCACTTCAAGGTGGCCAATAACTAAACACAAATGTAACACATTGTGATTAAAAACCTGTACAGACTAAATTTAAGTGTGCCTTAGCTAATTGGAGATACTGGGCTAAGCAGAAGTTAATCAACATAAGACTCACCCACAAATCTTTAATTTGCTGGTTAGTGCTGTTGATTTTGCTGAAGAGCTCATTCAGCTGTAGGGACCATGTGCGTCGTGCAAATGCCACATGGGGGCTTTAAATGAAAATGAGAAGAAGCAGGACTTGAGGCTACTTCATTTTTCATGTTTCCAGCCTTTTCAGAGACCCATGAAGCTCTCTTGAAAAGCACATGTGCTGCCTAGGCTGATCTGAGTGTTTCAGCTCAGGGGAACAGTGATATCCATCTTATATTCAATAAGATAATTTTATGCTTTTTTGGTTTTTTCAGTGTGTTTGTTTGTTTTATAAGATTTTTGTTTATTTTGATTGAGATGTTTGAGGACTAAGCATTATCTGATGCCATTTAATGCTTAGAAACATTATTATTTTTTTTTTTGTTCTGCTTTACTTTTCATTTCCACTTTCTTCTGCATGTTTACATTTTGCCTGGAACAGATGCATCTAAATCCAGGCATGGCAGGAACTGATGGAAGGTTTAAATCACTGAAAACATCATCATTGTTTCCAGGAGATTTCCAATTCAGAGGAAAAGGTACACTAAGACTGGGAAACTGATAATGTGTTTATAGATGCGTTATCTACAACAATACTGTTATGGTTTAGTTATTGATCTGTAAGATAACAAAAACTGTTTAATTTTAATTAAATGGATGTCTTAATAATTTCTTTGGAAAATAGAATATATCTATTTGATTTTGCTCAGTTAACTGATCTTAATTTGAAGGATATTTTTTTAGATGGCCAAGGAATGTGAGGATTAAAAGAAAACAAATAAATATGGAAATTTAATTCAGGAGACAGGGTTTACAAGTTTTCCTTCTTGTTGCTAAATAAATGTTAATGGAGACAAAACATAAAATTCATATGTTGGTAGTTTTTTTTCCATATTTTCATTTTTCTTAGTGATTTCTATATGGAGGGTCCTTATTAAAAAAAAAAAAATCTCGAATCCAGTATTCCCCCTGCAAAATTATTTTTGTGAGCTGGCAGAAGTTGAAGACTGCCATCTAACTTTAGAATTTTTAATTAAAAGGCAGAGGTTTTTGTAAGTAAAGGGCCCCAGAGTTTGCCATGAACATGATTACTAATTTTTGGGGCAAGACATGCAAATTTATTACCTGTGAAGCCCTGTAACAGATTCTTTTTTCAGTAGTTTTAGATCCTGTCTCCTTTTCAAGTAGACCAAAATTTTTTAAGCTGTAAAAATATGTTTTTTTTCTACATTTTCATCATGACCTCCTGATGCTAACTTTTTTTATCTAAGAGAAATTGAGAGATAGTGAGAATAGCAGTTAACTTCTCCATATGTCATTTGTCACCAAGAAAGTAGGATAGAACTAAACACTCCTACACATTCTTTGGTTATGCTGGACTGCTGTACTATGGCCTATATCTTTTTCAAGTGTTGAAAGTAACTTACATACTTTAGATACTGAAAGTGTATATAACTCATACTTGGAACTTTCAGAGAAAAATCAGTGATGTGGCCATTTTTTAACAAAAAAAGGTTTGACAACTTTGCTCTTATATCATCACCATTATCTTCACTTTAACTGAAACAGCATTAGGATTAAGTCATAAGGAAATAGGCAGTGAAGTATATTCTTGTTGTGAGTCATCCTGAAGATCTGTCTCAATTAGTGTCTTGTCTCCAACTTGTAGAGAATGTAAGAACTGGTCAAATATATGTTATCTTTAGACAGTACTCACCTTTGCCGTTTCGTGAGTTAGCAGCTTTTGAACTTTGCTATCCCAACTTCCTTAGCTTGATCCAGTAAGGAGTCAGTCAGCATGGAATGGTAGCTTCAGTCATTTATAAATTCAAATATCTGTAATTTGCCTTTTTAGGGCTACTGCCTGTATTCTGCATTTTGCTTTGTTTAGCTACCTTCTCTTAATGTTGCATTAGGAGATAATGCTACTTTCAGAAATATGGTTTTTAAAACAGTTCTCAGCTGGAAAACCTCCTCATATGCATAAATTGTGCAAGTGCAAGATTTATTATGAGAAAATATCCCACCTTTAAATTCTCTATTGATTCTTTAAAAAATAATTCATAATTCTGCAGTTAATTTCATCATTAATTTCTATTGAAGCATTTAAATTCAGCAGAGAAATCCAGGTAAGAAAAGGCTTTTGTTCATAAAATATTTTAAAAGATGTAATTATTTCATTCTTGCTTCCTAATCCTATAATTTCCTCATCCTCACGAGTCTACAGTGAAATAATTATGTGTCAGTTGTAGTACAGACATTTTGCTCCAACTTTTAATTTGGAAAAGCAAGTAGTGTTTGCTGCTTACTATCTGAACTAGGTGCAGGAAGAAAACTTAAGTCAGTATTAAGCTTAAGGTAAGTTTAACAAGAAAGGAAAGACAAGAGGGATATGGTTTCATTTGAGCCCACAACATAAATGGAAAAATAGAGACAGTACTGCTTTCAGAAAAATAAAACAAAGCAAGGAAGAGCATGGTTTGAGAAGGCTACCTTTTTGTAGTGAAATAAATGAAATAGTGAGAAACAACTCTGAGTTTCTAACTACACATTCAACCTCTAATTTGGGAAAGAAAAACCCATTTGCATGCACGTTAAAGGTGATTCTTTGCACAGTGTTACAGGAGTGTATACTTGGTCCTCTGAATTCAGCTCTTATCTGTTTTTAGGTGTTCTATATGACCACAGGCAACTCCTTTCTTCTCTTTCTTAGCCTGGAGGTGTGGGGCTGTGATGACTAACACCACCATAGACATACTCTTTAAAGCAACAGATGCATCAGATTAGCTCAGTTTAGCCACCTAGATTTCCTCCATAGTTAGTGAAAAGAGATAGATATCTCCAGAAGCAATTAATTCCATTTACCTTTGAAACCCTCCTAATGTGGAAATAGTCACAGACTTATTTCTTAAAGCAGCACTGTACTCCATATCTTGAAACAAAATTTAGGTGCATGTACCTTGCCAGTACAGGCTGAACGCCTCAATGGGGTGCATGGACCTCAAGCTGATAAATGCTAGTTTTGAAAACCTTTCTTTTCATTTAAAAATTGTAGTAGAGAAAAAAACTTGGTGGGTGTTTCCCCTCCCCCCCCCACCTTGTAAAATGAGAAAAACTAACCCTTTGACCATATTAAATCTCCTTTAAAATACAAAATCATTCTAAAAAACAGTTACTGACATGCAAAATCTTGTCCAAAAGAGTACTTAGTGACATTCTGCTTGCAAACCAAAAGCTATTAAAAATAGATACTTCACCTATTGCACTGCCAAGTTTGCACTTTTTTCAGGAGCTACTGTCAAGTCTGTCAAATGGAAAGTAATTGACAATCCAATAGAAAATGCTGAATGACTCCTTTGTAACCTCTTCCTTCCAGAAACCTCAAGGATCTAGCAAGATTTTGAAATCTGAAACCCATTATCTCTATTCTGATGGCATTTGGTCATGTAGACACTTTCTCTGTTCTAGTCAACTGTCTAACTACAGGATTTTCACCCAGAATAGAAAAGTAATTTTGATGAAAATTTGATAAAGTCAAAAGAGAAATGATCAAGTATTGGATCTCCTTTGTTTACACAAGAATTTGATTATGCTTCTTTTGTGCTGTAGTCAGTGAATTCTGAATTCCAGATCTGGCTGACTTTTTCGGACTACACAGCATCCTGTGGTACAAGAACACTACCATTCCCTCAGTTTCCATTGGTCAGCCCCAAAATTACAAAAATAAAAGTTTGGCCTGTCTTTGTTAATGCTAAAAAAAACCCCAAAACTGAACCCAACCAACAAGCAAACAAAAAACCAAAACAGAACTCCCCCATGGCTTATGACTAGCAACGTGTCAATGTTTTGTTCTCTTCAACGTGTCATATACACATTGGAGTGCTGGTGGACTGCTGAAAATCCAAGAATTGAGGAGTGGAGTGGAAGGATCCAAGTGTGGAGACTGAGTCAGGTTTCTGACTTGATGAAATTTTATCCCAGAATGTTTTGGTAGCAATGGAAAAAAATGCAGATTTTTGCAGTTACTACCTTTGTTACATAAACCATCTAGTAAAAACTGAGAAAGACACAATGCAAGGCAGAAGTGGGATTTTCGGCTTTGATGGAAAAAGAAGTAAGAAAAGTTAATTTCAAAAATTGCCTTTCCAAAGAAATCATGTTGTCTGTAAATCATTCACATCCTCACCATGAAACATCAAGGAATGATGTCCATCTTTTAAATACTGCCTTTCAGCTGAGAGCCTGAAAAAGACTTCACAAATAATGGACTACATTTTCATAGTTTGAAAGGACATAATTTAAAATCCATTAAGAAATCAATTTTTGCTCTTTTCTACAAGTAAAAAAACCAACCTGCTAATCTAAGGGAATCCACCTGAGTTAGCAAGACCTTTCCAGTGCAAGGAGGCATGAGTAGTATTATCCTGCTTGTGACTTATATTTGAGCTAAATGCTTGACACACCTAGGAGAAATGTAAAAAATGTAAATGAAAATAACCAGATACTGTACTGTTTAAATTCTGTTTTCCTCTCTGATAGCTTAAAAGAATTCCTGTAGCAAAAAGTTCAATTTAATCTTTGATATATAATAATAATAAATAATTTCAGATGCTACATATCAGCTATTTCTCTATGGTTTGACAGTATTATTTTTCTGCATTGTTTTCAGCTTCTGTGATGTTCTGTTCAGCATTTGATACCAACCATTTTTGCCATGAATTAAAAATGCTAAGTGTCATAACAGAGCTGATGTTAAAGCCTTCAGTCTCAGAGCCAGACTAACATGAGCTTGGTCCTGTTTATCAGCAAAATCTTTTGTTGTCGACTGTTTCAAATGCCAGAGCTCTTCTAAATACCACTAACATTGCCAAAGCCTCATTTAAACATGTATTAGCAGGGTAATCCTTCAATCATAAACTTGCCACTGAGACATGAAGGGGATGATTACTGACATTCTGTGCCCTTTTCAGAACTACCCAGGGGAAAAAATATAATGAATATCCTGGGCTCACAGTGACCCCAGCCTCTTCATAGGGAAGCAAAGGAAAATAAACCAAAATTATGCCAGCAACCATTTCCTTCCTTGTTCACCTTTTATTTTACTTTAGACAACTGGCAAAAGTGTTGTACCCACAAACAATCTTTGTTTATGTGGCTGTAGTTCCTATTAGTTACATCTTTGTGGGAGAAGTAAAGTAGTATGATGTCTAGTTTAAGTCTTGGTTAATGTGCATGATACTGGTAGATCATTCTTATTAATTTCAAAATGCTCTAACTTGTGACTCCCCCCTCCCAGACTCTTACACAGCTAAATAAGGAGCACAACTAATTGCCTGTTCAATGTTTGATCTACTACAACAGTACTGCAGGCATCAGCATGTCCTGCTGAGATGTTAAGAAATAGTGGCTGTTGCAGTACCAAATTTAATATAATTTAAAATAAAAATCAATAAATGCACCCCATATCTCAAAAATGTAGCTGAATATATCCTGAAAATCAGCTGAACTTACATGACAAGCAGATAAACTCATTTGCAACGATGCTATAACTATTTATTCTGAATTCATCAGAACTTTCTCTTCCCACTGCTTGCTCACTGGTACTGCTTTACAATAACGCATCTTTTCATTCGGAGAGCCAGTTTAAAAAATATTCAAGATGGCCAGTCTAAAATGATGTGAAATTGGAATAGATCCTATCACCACAAGAGCTTTGAAAATTCATATTAAAAACCCTCATCCCACCTGGGAAGCCAGGCAGTCATTTGTACTGTCAAGTACCCTGGTCAAAAAAATCAACTAACTTGAGAGTTACCTCCTAGGACTTGTTTGCACAGCACAGGATGAGCTGGGTCAGACACCCATGGAGCTCCTGAGTCTGGGGAACTGCAGTCATCACCCCTCTGAGCTGCAGGTGCTCTCAGGATGCCTGAGGAGCACAAACACTGTGAAGATGTGCCAGTGTTGCTTGCGTTCAGTGCTGTGTGAAGTCCAGGTCTCCTTGCTGCCTGCTCCCACCTGCAGTGGGAACCCAGCTGACCAAAGTCAGAGGTAGGAACTGGCCCAAATTCACTCTGAACCTGAGGTACCCCTGGCATCACTGCCTGTGTGGGTGTTAGGCTTGCTGAGTAACACTGAGGCAGTGTGGAAGGAGGAGAAATGCCATTTTGCAAGAGGCAAAATGTCTTAATGAAAAATGGTCCTAATAAATCCCATTTGATAGTTTGGTAGCTGAATGGTTATGTTATTTTCTCGCTCTGCTTTGCTGCTTGTCTCTGTAAGCAGCTTTCTATGTGCTAGGGGACCATTTCACCGTTAGAGTAAATCCCGTGGAGCTGCACGTTACCTCAGGGAAAGATTTGGCACCATGGTCAGTGGCAAGCTGTAACTGAAAGGTACAGAGTTACCTTTCTGTAGTGTGGAAAGCCTCTAACTTCCCTGGAGGGATGGCTGAAGCTTTACTCCAGGTGTTCACGTAGTCCAGATTCCTGACCTGTAAGCAGTTCTCTGTGAAACTATGTATTTTCCTCCTGATTTTATTTCAGTTATTTTGCTGCCTGTGAAAGTCCCCTGCACCAACTCGATTATAAAAAAAATATGCATAAGAAATGGATAAACTCTAAAATCACATTCTGATCTTGGAAACATTAGAGTAAGTATGAGTTTATGAATGCAACAATGCTGAATAATGTAACTGAATTTCATTACTGAAAATGACATCTACAGTTAAATTTTTGCACATTTTTTTTTCACATTTACTCTCATCCTCCTGAGCTAGTTATTCTCTTTTGGAGTAGTGCAGGAACATGGGACTCCACAGCTACAAGGAGACAACTACATCAAAATGTCCTGTTATCTGTAGCTTACAATAGATCTAGAAACCAGAAACCAGCTGCCACTAAAGGCAAACAGCACAGAAATATATTTCTTGCAGCAAGAGGGAATCTGGCAGAAGCAAGAGTGTGCTTGGCATGTGAAAGTACAAGCAGAAGAAAGTTAAAAGCTAAAATCATGACTGGGTTGTAGGTCAAAAATACTCAAAGTATTACTGAATATGCACATGCTTTTATATACATGCTGAGGGTGTCAGTGATCCATGACATTTGGGATCACAAATTTCTGCCTTAGTGGAAAGTGGTGAAGAGATAGGTAGAAAAGGGGAAGGCAAATATTTAGTTACTTCAAAATGAAATCTATGACATTTTTTTTTTTTTTCTCCTCTGAGTGACAACTGCAGCTGACTTCATCCTAAATCTATGGGACAAACTACTCAGGACATATTCAGCCATGGTGGATAACATCTTATGATTTCAAATATTTCCCCTAACTTCTCTATGATAAAGCATATACAAACTGAACTGGGAAAAGTAATGGAATCTGACTAGATCAGTATTTTGAGTCTATTTAAAAAAAATAATTCTAAGATAAAATAATAAGAACAACAAGAACAATAATAATAGGAATGAAATAACAGCAACAACAACAAAAACAATGATCATAATTAATAGGGAATAATAATAGGGAATAATAGGATCTACAGACAGTTAATATTTAAATTCAGATATAAAAAGCCCTCAGTTTTGGCCAGCTACATCCTATGCAGTATGAAGTCTACCTTTTATACCATTTTCACATGCCTTTGCAGGACCATGCACAATGGTGCACGATGCATGTAAAAATAGTTACTAAATCACCCAGTCACCAATGATGCAATAATTAATTATACTCTTTCATTAGAACCTCCCTAACTTTGAGAAAATTTTAACTGGTCTCATGATTTTCACTCTTTAGCCTGGAAATCTGTCACTGGAATTCATGCCTCTCCCAAAATTATATCCCCCTTTTTGTATCCACTTGGATTATTTCCTGTTCTCTCAATGCAGTAGCAGCTGGAGCCACTCCTGGCTGCTGCACCCTGCACTTCACACAGCTGCCTCCACGGCTTCTATAATGTTTTCCATTTCTCATCCTGTTTTCTCACTGATGACTCTGGCAAAAGACACTCTCTCTATTGCAGCAAAAAGTAACACGATCTTAAACACCCATCTCAAAACAGCTGAGAGGATTTGTGGCTCAGATGCAGGAAAGCAAAATCAGTGCCTGCTGCTGCATGTTCATACATCTCAGAATAGGCTGCAGGTTAGAAGGCAACAAGGGCGCTTTGTTTCTATTGTTATTTTTTGAAGGGCCATCACGTTAATAAGAATTCCCATGCTCATCTGGTACCTTGCCAGAAAGCTGCTTGTAGGGCCACTGCCTCCCTCCAGGTGTCACTGGCCTCTCGAGCACAGCGGGCACTGATTGAGCCATCAATAAATCCAAATCAGGTCGGCGTGAGCAGAGCCTAATAGCTGATTTCATTACACTGAAGTGACAAGGCGTGAGCTGTCTGCTTTGAGCAATGGGATTGATTTCACCAAGGGAAGCAAAACCAAATGGAATATTAATCAATAATCCAAGACAAATCACTGTGAGCCTATTAACTTGATTTTTAATTCTGAGGAACAATTTGTCGTTAGTTGGAATTCTGGACTGGTTTTTTCTTACAAGTGGTGCATTTAAGGAATGAACTACTACAACTACTTTGAGTTCACAATTATTCTTTTAGAGACAGAAGTTCATAAACAAAGACACAAACAAATCCATTCATAATTAGTCTTCCTCTCTTTCAGGACAGTAATATTGACTAATGGTAACCATTTCTTGAGTCCATTTAGTTAATGGAATCATACTATTGGTTTAGTTTTATAAAATTTTAAAAATTTATTTCATCTGCAGCAGTCTATCAGGCAGTAAATGCCATACCATGAATCTTTGAAGTGCATTTCTCTGAGATGAGATGGAATAATTGGAAAGGTTTTGACCCCTTCAAAGGGGACACATTTTACATTCAAATGTCCATTTACAGTGCTTACATAATTTGGTCATTTGGACATCTACAAATTATCTCTAAAGTCATAGGTGGCTGAGGTTCTTCCTAGTCTAAGGGTTTTTCCCTAGAAGAGTTCCTCTAAAATTCTTACGATATGCACATGCCCTTTGAAAATCTCAATTATATTAGGGAATCAGAAATTCTGAGGCATGGTGGAATACAAAAAAAGGGTTAGGTTTGTGCATCAAACAGTATCTTCAACAGACTGGTTACAGAAGACAGAACAGTTTTTTTACTGTCTTTTCATGATATAAGTTCCAAAATTTACTTTTCTGTGCCACCTGGGAAATCTCAAGGATTAGGCAAAGTGTATCACCATCTATAATTATAGCAAAGACCCAGCGTGTGCAGGGGCTAGCAGTGATGCAGAGAAGAAAAACACTGAACAGGAGGAGATAGGCCTCCTCTGTTGCTGCCTTACTGTCATGAAAAATGAAGAGAAAATGTGGTTGCTTTTCATGCTGGTCATTGAAAGGCAATGAAATGAGGTAAGTTATGAATTGTATTCTTCTACAGTTGCTGCTGTTATGGCACTTGTATAAGCAGGGAGCACTTTCCATTTGCCCCAGCTTTCCAAATGTCCACTTTAAAAATAAAAGAGGAGAGAGTAAAGGTGGGAGGGAGAGCATGCCAGATACATTTTTGTGTATTTCAGAGAGTGGGGCACACACAGTGGGCTAAATATATTCTTAATAAGGTTGTCCTTCAAAATAAGAGAATTACAGGTTTCCTCCATGTGTGTTTGTTTTTATGGCTCCCAGAATCTGATTCCTGTGGTGTTCATAGTGCAGCACTGCCATTTACTGTCTCCTACATGGTAAGGTTTTCCCAGTGATGACTATGGCCTGTTGCAAGGTTCAGCTGAAACCTTGCTGAAAGTGGTGACTACCTGAGTCTGGTTGAAGAGAGATGACCAAGGTTGGGAGATTTTGCCACAATTTCAAGGGTGCTTTTGACAGTGAATGTTGGACAGCAAAAGTGACTTAAAGTCTAAGGTGCTATTTGGAGGTTTACTTTCACAGTCTTATTAAAAATAAAAAAATACAATAAATCTAAAACATAAGTTAATAAAAGTTTAAAAAGAGCATGAAATCCAATTACTGCCACTTTTCTCTGTAAGCGCAAATGTATTTAATTGAGTATCTCCCAAAAGCTCTATTCAGATGCAAGATGTACATTGTTGGTGATTTGTTTTTTTCTGCACTCAAAAGCTCATGGCACTTTTCACTGCTTATGAGAGTCATATAAGAGCCAAATAGAGAGCTCTGTGTTTTTCTGTCTTTTTCTGGAACAGTAGAAGCCCTCAGGACCTGAGGCTAGCTGCAGCTCTCAGAGAGGAAATTATCATCAAGGGACGCTCTTGGGGAGCAAAGACAGCACCCTGGGATACTGAGGAGTTTCTCTGAATTAGCTTTTAAGACATTGGGTATCTTTGTGGATTTTCTCTTTGGCTTGTTTGACTCTTTTATGACTCCAAAGGTGGATGTCCCATATTTCTCATGCCCATACTTATCTCCCCCTTTACAGATGTTCAGTTTCCACTAGTCACACTATTACCTTCAACTACCTTTTGTTGGTTTTTTTTTTTTTTTTTTTAATTGCTGTCTTCTCTGTCCTTCCCTTCAAAGAGAAGTCTGAAACTTTTCTTCTTCTCTAGAGCAGTTTTAGGGAAGAACTTAAAGCTCCAGCTCTTGCCCATATAATAACAATATAGGGTACTTTCAGTACTAATCTAAGATTTAGGATCTCCAGTCCAAGGCTTGTAGTTCGCAAATATTTCTGGGATTTTCTGTAAAGGCTTGAAGGCTAAAACTTTCATCCCAGGGATGTAAAGCTTGCTATGTGGGCATTCATCTTTTCTTTCTCCACCAGTAATGAAGCCTATTTGAAGAGCAGTCCAGTGATTCAACAGTGGACTGTAAAGTGCTTTTCTGGACTTGAGGAACTGAGACTAAGAGGTGCAGTGAAGTGGAAGAACATAGATGATAAGTTACCAGACTGGTTACTTTGTGGTTTAAAAAGATTGTAGGGAGGTTGGCAGAAAATCTACGTTTCTCATCCCATACTGCATTTTAGGAGCTGTTCTAAAGCTGCCTGTAAGTCTAGCTTCCATTTAGCAAGGGAAGCTGTACTCACAGCTCTGACCACACCCAGAAACTTATTTTGAAGACTTCAGTGTCCCATGGAACTGATGACAGTTAAGTAAGATACTAGTTTGATGGTAGCTGGCTTCATATGGTTCAATGTCTCTAAGCACAGCCTGCCTATGAACTTCCACATGGGCAGCCTGGCAGCTAGTGAGAACACAAGAGATAGGCAAGATATGCAAAGCTCTCACTGCAGGAGTCACTGGCCATTGCATGTAAAATTAATGAAATTCATGCAATAAATTCACTGAAATTCATGGCTGCTTTCGTTATGCAGTCAGGTCTTAAGAACAGATGAAACAATGAAAATGAGCTGATGAACAAATGAAATTATGCTTCACATAAACCAATAACCAAACAAAACACAGGAAAAAAAATCCCCAACCAACTGGCACTGGCTGTTCTCCTAAAGGATGACATACCAGTTTTCTACTGGGACATACATAATCCATACAGTAAATGTTGTCTTGCTTTCAAGAAAAAAAAAATATGCTGGATGTTACTTTATAACCATCCAGTTTAACACCAGTCTCCAAACCTCAGGCTGTGGGAGCACAGCTGATGTCATCTAATTTCATGTAATTTGCAGCATAAAACCCCAGTTAAGTGATCTTAGATTCTATTTGCAAGGGAAGGAAATAGGCACTGTTGGGTCCTGTTTAACTTATTTCAGAAGTCTGCATTGCATTACTTTGGATATTTACATTCTGGTGTAAGCAGTTCATTGCAGGGTCTACCATCTCTAATGAATACAAGACTAAAAAGCTCCTAATCATAGGAACTCTGCAAAGGATGCCTCTTTTACAGACTATTTTTTTAAGGTCTCCTAATGCTTTCTTTTCTGCAGTTTGCACTGGGTTGTTCACTTGTTGCCCATCTTGAACGTAAGCAGAAAGCTAAATCACATTTGCATTCCACCTTCTCTGAATGCAGACCAAAATCCAAACCCCAACACTCATGACTGAGTAGCAAGGAAAACAATATTACATCAAATCAATTTTAATAATTCTTTTCAACAAGGACAGAGAAATTATTCCATAGCCTCCCTGGAAGACTATTAAAGTAACAAAGAAAATTCTAAAACCAAATAATCAAAGTAGGTCTTTAAGTTTGTGAAATCACTATAATTAGGACAAATACACGCAACTGTAGTAGGTTTCTCTTTCTCCTCCTCAATTATGTTTAATGAGTTAAGATGGGCTTTTAACTGATGAAAGCATGAGATTGTTCAAACATTCATAATTAATTAGGTGAGTTTAACTGAAGATACATACGTGCTTAGAAGTTGGAAGAAGAATTTTGTTTTGTATATGATTATTAAATTTCAAAGTGTTATGACAAAAGAAACATGCCAGTAATAATTTTCCACAGTGCTATTAAATATAAAGACAGCAATTTTTTTTTTTTTTTTTTTTTTTGTGGAGAAGAACAAATTTTTAATTGCTAATAAAAAGACACACTAAAGGAAATATCTTGGAATTTTTTAATAGTCTTAAAAGTGTTTGTACATAAGAGAGGGATTTTTTCTAGTATTTGCAAGTATAACAAGGTGAATTAATGGAAGGAGGCAACTAAAGATGAATATTAGGAAATATTTTCTTATACATGGGGTTCAAATAGGGTGTGAGACAGTCTCTGAAAGGAAGTAAAAACAGCATGCAGTACCTATCTTGCCTTTCTTTTCCAGCCCTTCCATATTAATAAAAAGAAGAAGAAAGATAGGGACTGGCAATGTTATTGGTGCTTAATTAAAAGTTACATAGGTCTCCAAATGCAGGATTCAAGTGTCTAGCTTTCCTAAGCTTTCTTAAGTTCAACTCAGTATTTTGAACAATGAGAGAGCTGTCAGAAATGCTTTTATAATAACTTCGTGATGACCTAATCTCTAAGGCTACCTCTGGCCCAGAGCATGTCAGATTTTTGTGGCTTGCTCTGATTCATGTTATCTTGGAAAGACACCATTATACCAGTTTGGCTGGCAGGAGCTCAGTCAAATCACCTCTCAACAAGCCCTTTATTATCAAGAGATCAGGAGCTGGAAAGGAATAACATTGTAGGTGCCTAAATAGCTGTCTGCCGTACAGCTAAGCTAGGAAGAAGAGAGCAAGAACAAAGAATAACCTTGGGTCCACAATTCAGGCCCTCTATGCAAGTCCTGTTCCCTGACATTTTGCAATCTGCTTTGTCATTTTCACCTATGGAAAAAGATGGTGATGCATCCATAATGTCAGATGAGAATTCTGTATTCTTTAATAAAAAAAAAAGAAACTGGCTCTCTACATGGACTGAGAGAAAAAGGGCTTTACCAGGTCAGATCAAAAATAGCCTAATCCTGGATTCATTCTATTACAATGGACAATAGCAGAAACAATAGAAAAGCGATCAGATAAAGGAGATGCAAATAGCAATAATTTGCCCAGATGCTCAAAGCAACAAGCTGCCCAATAGGCAGTCAGTCCCTGAACTCTCAAACCAAAGTAAAGCAAAATCCTCCACACATTCAGACTCTACACAGGAATCAGATTATTTTTTTAAACTCTAAGGCAATGAGATTCAGAGTTGAAATGGACTTAAGGAGAACTGTAATATGGTTGACAACCAAGAACTATGGTTGCAGTTTGGCCCATATGCTTAAAATTAATGCATGCTGTTATTTTATGAATAGCCCATCAGTGTGTGCAGACAAGAGAAGCCAAGCCAACAAATTAGCAGACAGTCTCTTAGGGGAACATTTCAGTAATTTCTAATTTTTTATGTTTGTTTCAGCCTTTCCAAGGTATTTTCTACATATTCTTTCTTTTCCTCCTCTCTCTTTCATACCTCTTTTTTTAACTTTTAAATGTCATTACTGAAACACCACATTCACTAACACCTCTAGGCAAAGCCTCCTGTGACAATCTACTGCGTTTTTAACTAATGACTTCACAATTTCCATTGTTGTTGCATTCCTCCTACTGTTCACTTTTGAGTGTTGGATGCACTGACCAGCTTGTTCACATAGACCTGTGACTCCACGGACCAGTTTTCCTTTGTGAGAGGCGGGGATAGAGGGTACTGTTCTAGCTGCTGTGCAGGGGAGAGCTTCCTTCATCTCAAGAGAAATAAAGTAAGCTGGAATGGAGTGGGAATTTGCTTTACAAATTCACTCAGTGAGAGAAAAACTGACTTAGCAAATAGACTTTCACCTCTAAGTCACCGATTTGAGGTCAGTTTCTGGTGCATGTCAATAAGAACCTAAAAGCTTTACCACCCTGTGACTTCTCTGCAGTTTCAAATTTAAAGAAATGACAGTCTCAGGCTAGTTTCTCATAAACACCATCACCGCTGTCACTGCTAATTGGGCACTTGCTGAAAGCATTGGCAGAGCAGCAAAAGGCAGAATGAGCCATTGACATTGAACTCACCTCTCATTGCTGCATGTTCAGTGAGGCTCTGCTCCTGGCTTTGTGCTGGCTGTGTGTCAGTAGAGGTAGAGCTTGTAGAGCCTCTTTCTGCCTTCTTATCCTGCTTTGGGACCCAGCTCTTTAAAAATTGTGTTTACCATCTATAACTAATGTATCACTGTCACGTAACATAATTTTGAAGAGATAATCATCAAAGAGCAGTGGGTAGGAACTGTGGGGAAAATTTGGTTTAATGTCAAGAAAAACATTTTGAGAACAATATACTGTGTTTTTACTGAACTGTGTCTGACACAGTCCTGCTGACTCAAACTCTAGACATATCCAAAATATCTAAGGCTTGAAGAATGGCCTTTTGAAGCAAAGCTTACTTCCATAAGCTATATGAAGAGAGATGAACCTCTGTAGTATGTTCTCATCTATAACTTTCCCCCAGGAAGAATCTTCTGTCTCCTGTTTTCCTCTAAGTACAACCCAAACTGATCAGTGCTCTCATTACCAGAAAAAAGGTCATTTTTTCGTTTTATTCTGTATACCATTGCATATTATATTTTTTTCATGTTAGAGACAGAAGAAAATTTAGACTCTCAAAATCCGGGATTGGGCAGGCCTGTTAGGACTGGATGGGTGACAGAGAGCTCCAGTCTCCTTTGCACTTTTTAGCTCTTCTTTGGATACCCATCCCTAAGAAATTTCTGGTTTATGTGATATAATAACATATATACGTATTTGTCTCACATAATAAGTCCTGCCCATGAGCTGGGATTTTAAGTACTGCATCAAATTTAGTCATGCTGTTAATAAGTTCACAATTCTATCAATTTTTATGCAAATATTTTATCAGAAAATCTTGTAAAATATATTTCTCCTCCCTCTGAAAGAGTTAGATACTGTTTTTCTTATTTCATAATGAAGAAGAGATTGTGACATAGTAAATCTCTGTCAAAGAAAAGGGAAGCCCTTAATACTGGAATCTAATTTTCTGCTCAAAACCCTCTCTGAGACTGGTTTGCATTAGAAGAGGTAAAGATTTTTCTGTTTTGACAGGGCACCCTCACTTAACCTACAGTACGAGTGAAGTGGCAGTCAGATCACTCTTCAATGTGAATATTAATGAGAATGTTCATAATAATCCTTCCCTTTGACAATGGAACAGGACCTAAAGTCCAACAGCAGGATCAAACGGGGTGGCATGGTACATGCATCAAACCATCTGGCTAATGCATAGCTCAAGGAAATGAGCCAAAACATTTCAGTCAAAACTCTTCACTGGAACAGTAATAGCCCATGAGTTCCTTTTCTCTAAAAACCCTAGAGGCAGAACAAAATATCCTGTCAAAATACATCAGTGCAGTGGAGCAAGAAAAACAAAAACTTCAGACAGTGCATTTGACTATGTGAAGGTGTTTGTTTATTTCACAAAGAATTTTTTTCTACTCTTATTTTGCTCCCTCTCCCTTACCTTCTTCTTTGTCTACCTTCACACACACCCTATGTCTGGCTTTAACAGCGATTAATTTATTAATTTAAAACTGTTTCATTTAAAGACAAATCTAACCACAAAGGATGACCTTGCAAAGTCCATTCTTTCTCCATTTATCACTAACATGCACAGGCTGTCATATTGAAACGGTGTAGAAGGTTAATACAGAAGTACATTGAAGAAATATAATTTTAATATTCAAGTTTGGAATGGCTGGTGCAGGTCAAATTCAGGGAGGTAGTGTATGAAAAAAGCATGCTGAGAGGAAAATTTGAACATCCAGATTGTACCTGAAACAGGAAAGGATAAAGCCAGGTTTCTACATTTCAACCCCAAAGTCTGTCCTGCTGCCAGGAGGACTTTTGCAGTATTGTTATCTCAAGTTTTAGGAGCAAACCAGAAAAGTTTCCAAGGCAGGCATATGACTGCACAATTAATTGTTGTTATCTCTTAAGTTTTAGGAGCAAACCAGAAAAGTTTCCAAGGCAGGCATAAGACTGCACTAATTGCCATGTGCTGCTGTATGATGCAAGAGAGATTTACCTGAGACCTGCAATGACCCATCAAGCCATATGACAGTATGATGTAAAAGGGGACCTGATTGCTGTTCTGGGAGTCGTGGAGCTCCCACTTAGCAGAATTTGCAGGCAGGAAAAGGTGATTTAATATTTTCCTGGAACTGGTCTCTGAGAATAGCTTTTTCCTCAAAATATAAGTATCCATAAGATCTTTATAGCATTAAATGGAATTCTACTGGTGGAAAGCTCATAATAAATTCTGCATGAATTTTGAAGACTGTCCTTAAATTTTAGCATAAAAATCTCCACCCAAGTAAGACTGTCTTGTTTAAAATCAAAGTGGTTTCAAAGTTCATTGAAGTATTTTTATTGTTAAAATATCTCAAGCAGCTTTTTGAAACAACTAAAAACCAGAGATTTGTTTAGAGAAAATTTCTATTCACCAAACCTTTCTGAGCTGAAATACAGTGGTGTTGAAAAGGTCACTGATCTTTGGGCTCTCAATGAAATCTATTTAAAACAGCTCTCCTTAGACTCACCGAAGTGTTCATGAGAACTGTCCAGGACAGTTCACACTGTTTATAGATGAAAACTGCAATTTCAGAAAAAAAGTGCGAGGATTTGAGAGGTTTTTTAAGATTTGTTGCAGTTTTTTTCAAGTTTTTTAATTTTTTTTTTAGCTCTAAAGCCTAAGTAACTTTTGATTCGAAGCATATGGCTTCTCTTTATATAGGGAAAATTTAAGGTTGACTGTCTTACACTTTAAATATTTATAAGCTTACATACTAGATAGGATAAGTTCATCAACCTAATGTCTAGAATAGCGGATCTTGTTTTCCTTGATGTTGTTTATTAAATGTATTGCCTACTATGGCTTTGAGTAGCCTTGTTTAATGTCCTGCTCTCCATTACTAGATCATCACTGATAATAATGCTGCTACTGCAGATAACTCAGCCATTACTACTCCTACTATTTTGGAAGTGCCAGTAATAGGCAGCTGAAATTTTTTTCTTGGAAGTTCAGCACAAAAAAGCCGAATGTCCCCAAAAAAGGCTACACAATTGAAATTTAATAGTAGACTCTGTATTGTTAGCACAAATTGCTACAACTCCACTTCTGCTTTTTGTGTAGTCAACAGCTTTCTCAAAAGGAATTAAAAAAACACATTTTACCTGAAAAATCAATTAGGAAAATCACCATCCCCAGCCTATCATATGTCTTCTGTTATGTAACATTCTGTTAATATCAAATGGACATTCATAATGAGTTGCAGTGAAATGTTTAAAAAGGTTCTTATCACTTTTATTCTATTTCACTACATAGTTTTTTAACATGTTCAAAAACTCTTACATGTATATTACTAATTAATCGTAATTTCACACCTAGTCTGAAGATGCTCAGTACTTAGCAGGGTTTTTCTTTTATCTGTGTCCAGATCAATTTTTGTAATTATGTCTGTTTCAGAGAATGTATTGTGAAAGCAATATAGCTAGTATTCTGTCACTAAAAATGTCAGTCTATCCCTATCATTTTTGTACTTAAAAACCTTAAAAAATACTTTAAAAATAGTCTCTGTTAACTAGAGGTCATATGAAGACAGTCTAAAAACAATATTACCATATAATTATCCTTTTTATATCTGTATATAACCTTATATATTTTTATATTGGGATATAACTTTTAAAAATGCATCAGAGGTTTTATAAATTAAGGGCTGACATTATGAAATCCTAGTAATTCTGAAACTATTTTTGTAAATGAAGCAAAGTGCTGGAAAAGATTTCATTCACAGCCTTTAAAATTAAATGGTGACCTTTCTATATAATATATTTCTCTATTATGCCATACTTGAACGACAAAATTTACCTTTTTATTCTCATATTTTATTAATTTTTATATAGAAGAATGCATTCCAAAGTTAAAATTAATAATATCTGCAGCAAATAATGGTCTGTTATCAAAATTCAAGCAGTTTGAGACTAAGGTAATCTTTATGCTTTATTCCTATAAACTTGCTGTAAATTTTTGAACATAATTAAGCTGAAATAAGCTCATTTCACTCAGATAATGTTGATGTTTTTAAAGTGTTAGTATTTTGCATGCTTTTAAAGTATTAGTTGCTGCAAAGAACAAATTGTTCTATGAAGAGAGAAATTTGGGAAAATGAAATTCAGAAGGATTTGTGTTCATCCCTACACAACCTTTTACCACAACAGTTTCAATCTCCTCCTTCTCTCTTTCCCAGTGTTTGAAAATCTCCTAAATACATTATAAGGAATAGAGAGGAGCAAGCATTAGAGAAGAAAAAACCCCCTAAGCTTTGATCTGCATTTATGCCGATGGACTGATGTATATCTCAATGTGTATTTTTAATCAAGAAATAAAAAAAAAGGGAAAGAAAAAAAAGTAGTTTAACTTTATAGAACAGCTTTAAAACCAAAAACATCTGATCACTCTACAAGCTGCAGGAAACTTGACTCAAAACAATAATAAGTAAGTATTGCTGTCCTTAGTAATTCAGTAACATTTTTTAATCTACTCATCTGGAAAGTTTTTTCCTCAATTTGGGGAGTGAGCCTTGACTTGATGCACTACTATAAAACCATTCATTTTATCTTAGATGTATCTAAACCAATTCAGTATTCATCACTCAAGAGTCAAGCTCAGATCAGGATGATCCTATTTTTGCTGTACTCACAGCAGACCAATAGATAATAGTGTTATGGCTAATATAGCTGGTTTTATTTCCTGATAAATACAAGAGATGAAATTGCCTTCAGATATTAAGAAAATCATTGGATAGATAGTAACCATATATAAGGTAATCTCAGTTGCAGTTCCCTTGGAAGGGTTAGACAGATTATTTTTTGCATTTTGTTACTGTTTTGAGTCATGCTTTCTGCAGCTTGTAAAATGATAAGATACATTTGGTTTTAAAGCTGTTATATATTCTATATTTTCTTTTCTTTTCTTTTCGTTTCTTTTCTTTTCTTTTCTTTTCTTTTCTTTTCTTTTCTTTTCTTTTCTTTTCTTTTCTTTTCTTTTCTTTTCTTT
>JAOTQP010000251.1:42573138-42586070 GCA_026413545.1 Cichladusa arquata
GAAAGAAAGAAAGAAAGAAAGAAAGAAAGAAAGAAAGAAAGAAAGAAAGAAAGAAAGGAAAGAAAGAAAGAAAGAAAGAAAAAGAAAGAAAGAAAGTTTCCTTTTAGAAAGTGCTGGAGAATTTACATCTGTGTGTATATTGATGTCTGTTTCAATCTAAAGATGGGATGCTAGGAATTGCGCTGGAAAAAAGGGAAAATTATTCTATGAAGACCGATGATTAGGATTGTGAAAACAAAGGCAAGTTCAAATAGGTTAAGAGGGGGATGTAAAAATAAATTATATGGCAGTTGAGCACATTTTGAATATAGTAGTAGGGCAAATAGCTGGTCAAATTTTTATAATACCTTTTTTCAATATAACTGTCGATTTATGCAAGCAAGATTTTATGGGGCCAAAGACTGGTATCAGAGACGCTTTAACTCATAGGTTGTTTTAGAAGGGTTTTCAAAACTAGTTTCACTATTGCTTCATTTTTTTTCAGTTTATAATTACTTTTGTTAAGGAAGGAAACTTTGTGTCTTTTAAAATCATGATTAAAATTATGCATTTGGAGATAGTCCTGGAGTAAGCTTTCTTCTATGCCCCAAAATATCTGAAAATACTTCTTTTCAGTCTTGAACATTTTTGAAATTGCTAGTATTCATCCTACTAAGAGATGAAAATATTTTGAAACATTTGTGTGTCACTGAAATATGTTTCATGTGAAACTAGAGCACAATAATTCTCCCTCTGCAATAGATGCATCTGCCATTCTCATTGAAAACTTCATTTAGAGGAATCCAGTGGCCTATCCAAACAAGCTCTCTGTGACTTGAAAGTGACAGCAAGGGATTTAAATCACAAAGCTCATTCTGGGTCTACAGATTCTGTGCAATGCTCCCTGGGCTCAGACCACAGAAATGCTGTCACTGTAGGGCATGCCAGTCACAGGATATAAGGCAGCCAGGGCACTTCCTCATCTACTACAATCTGTATCTTCAGAGTCTGCTTATGGAATGATTACTTCTGTTGTTCCCACCATCAGAATTATGGAGAGTAGTCTTTTACGTTTGAATTGGGACTTGGGCAAGTGCTGTCCTGAGGGAAGGGCTGCAAATGCATTTGCATTTGGCTGATCTGTTTTCTGTGATGCTGCTCACAGCACTATTTGAAAAATATTTTAATTATGAAAAGTAATCATAAAATGTTATTCCAGTATTTTTAATTTGTGGAATCTTAGTTTAAAAAAAAAAAAAAAAATCAGTTCCTGGGTGTGTTTCAAGGAAACACTGCAGCCTGAACTGATTAAAATAAAGTGTGGTCTGTGTGGGATCCCTGTCAGTGAATTCTGTATCACTGCACCTGACTGTTGCTCTCGTGTTAGCTTGAGAAATGCCTTTTCCATCTATTAGCTTGAAAACTCTTTCAGCCAGGGAAAAGACAGAATTCCATAAAATAAATTTATTATTTTTCAGGGTTTGCTGCTGAATTTTACCTTATTTTGCAGGGAGAAAATGGGAATAGATTCAACAGGAATATAAAAGCTATTAGAGAGGAGACCAGGTTGAAGTGTATTTCATTTTCATTAGTGCAAACACTTTCCATCTCCTTTAACCTGCACTCTCACCATATGCACAATGAAAAACAAAGGGTCCAATTTACTCTACAGCACTGGTAGAATTGAACTAATTGATTAACAGCAATTTCCCCCGTCAAATAAACGGAGCGATGTGATTTCTGCCATAGACAGAAACAAAGCTCAGAAGCTGCTAAGGATACTGGTTTTGAATACAAACTGGCAGGAACCAAGGGCAGGAGTCCCATCACAAATGAAGCTCCTGGCCAAACCATTACTATGAGCTTGAAGGGGCTTCTTTTAGCTCTTAAACAGCTCCTTCTTCATGACAGTCTGAACTGAGTTTAAGCAGCTGTCCCAGGCAAATGAGCTAGCCTTGAGCATAGGCAGCAGGGCACTTAGGTGAAGAAAATGATCTCTGGCCCTGAAACTCTCTTGCCACAAAGCAAGCTACTTCTGCACTTCTTTCATTTGCCGTGGAGACTTGGTCCTGGCTGCCAGTTCACTACATTTTGTTCTTTTATTGAGATTCTATCCCTTCAGTAATGCAGAGCACATGAGCCTTGAGCTGTTTCCCTCCTTGCCCATCCTTCTTTCAGTGATCCTCAGTAAAAACACACTACTGAAGAGTGCTTTAAATTTTTCATGATTTTTTGTTTTTCATTTTGCAGCAAGACCTTGCTTTCTTCCTTGGATTCTCCTTTGCCACTTTTTGTAATGTATTTGTGTCCTGCAGTAAATACGACTATGGAAGAATATGACTATCAGCTATGCAAATTATCTTGGAAGAAGCATAGTGTTGGGTACTATGCTAACAAAGAAGTCAGTAATGTCCCTTAAGATAAAACAAATAAACTTCAGCCATATTTTTAGGCCAAAGGAGACAGAAGAAGAATATAAAAATGAGGGGTGTCTGGTCCACAAGACATTGCTAAGTTGATTGTTTGCATAGTTGAGTCAGCTAATAGTGCTCTTGGGCATTTTCTTTGACTTTGTAAATTCAGATCATTGGCAGTGCTATGTGGAGGTCTCTCTCCTCTGACTACAGAACCAGCCTACGATGACTTTAACATGACTTCTCTGCTCTTTTAGAGGCCTAATATTTGCCAGTAGTATTCCTCTAGATTTCTCTTGTTCCCCACACCTCTCCCCACCAGATTTTCACATAAGGTTACCAGAGGAGGGTAGACCTGATTGCCTGCAAGAATGTTTAAAATAGTTGTCATAATCATTTGGAATGATCTTCCAGTAGATAAAAATGTAATAAATTAAAGAAATCTGTAGTAAAGAAATTCCAGGCCAAAGATGCAAGCCTTCTGTTGCTTTGGTATAGAATCATCACCTACATTTAAAAGATTAGGAAATAAGAAAGAACATGATACTAAAAGAAGGAAAAGAAAAATCTGTGGTTTGTGCAAAACATTAAAAATTGTGGCAAGGAATAGAAGCTGGCAGAAAATAGAGGGCTGAAAGTGCAAAGAAAAGCAAAGGAACGCATAAATTAAGGTAGATATTAAGAAGCAAGACACGGGAGGTTTAAATGATAGTAGCTCAACAAAAATGTTTAAATACTTTCTCATAACAATACTACAGATGAATAGAGGTATGTATGGGTAGGTTATTGAAAGTAGTCCTTCAGGCAAAAATCCAAACTTTTGAAAGCTATTTTGTTGGTATTTCTTGTAAATGATCTTTTAGGAGAAGGAGGAGAATCTCTCAAGACCCAGCTTTAGTAGAAATATCAAAACATTGGTCCTTTGCTTTTGACTCTTGAGTTAGCAGAATTTCAGTGTTGCTGTATTTGTGTGGAATGATTTCCAAATTATTTCCCTGAGGCTAGTGTAGTTGAGATGGTTTACCAATGCAGGAAGAGATTTTGCACCTGTATATTCCCTCCCATGCTCCATTTCATTTATGCTCTCAAAGCTTCCTGGTGTTTGCCTAAAGTTAATTCATCCCTTCCCACCTCATAGGCAAGAGCTTTTCCAATTGCACTTTAATTGCCTCAGTGTTAATCCCTGTTTAATCGTGTTAAATTTTGCAGCAAATTAAAACCTAATTTCTGGGTTTGAACTGTATCATGTTGTGCGTGTTACATCTTGACATTACTATGTGCCCAGCTGCCCACATGATACTTCATGTCCTGAGGAGCGTTTCATGGCTGTTTTAGCAAGCACTGGTGCTAATCCTCAGCAATTTCCAAACCAGAAACTGTGAAGAGCAAAAGCAGAATTGTTTCCACAAAAGTTGTTGTGAATATAACTGAGCTGAAAATTACTGCATGGTGGTAGAGACTGAAATCCTCATAGAGGCTGACAGAGATGCTCTTGGAGAGCAAATTTTCCTCACATTGCCCACTTGTTATCGGGTAAACCTACCAGCTGCTGGCCTCCCTGCTGAGCCCATAAACTAAGATTGGAGGTAGGAAGTGAAGGGGTGAGGAAAGGAACTTGTGTTCGTGCTAAGCCAGAATGTTGAAAGCCCTTACTGTTTTCAAGTATTTGGTAAAAAATTCTGGGAACTAAAAGAACTTGAAAAAATGTTCACATTTCAGGCATATATTGGACCATGAAATGTGTAGGCTCTCCCTTGCTGTTTTTGTTTTTGACTATAAAACCAGCCCAAAGGATATGCAGAATGAGCAAAAATACAGTAAAGAGCTTTAATGAAAGGGCTCTACCTAGGGCAGAGAGCAATGGAGCTGACAAAGAGATCTTCATGCTGTGTTCTGATTGATATGTGTAATTAATTGAGTGCCACATCACATGTTGTGTGTGTTCTGAGGCACACAATAAGAATTTACCACTATCAAGTGACAGCTCAGAGCATAAATAAAGCATTTCATTGATTGTGGAATGACTGTGGGTGGACTTGTGGCAGATCATGTGCAAGCCACTGAAAACATAACAGTAGTGGCAAACCATTTCTCTGCCATTCACAGCTACCCTTCAGAACTATTTTACCACTCATACACTTTACAAGATGAAATGGAGAAACTGTGGGCTGTTACTGCAGGCTAAAGATAGGCCTCCTTCCCTCAGTTTATGTACTGACAGTGAACTCTTTCTCTCTTTTTCTTTTTTTTTTCTTTTGGGACAGAAAAAGGATGCAATTGACACTGCTACATTGACTGTTCTGCTTGGAGGGCTGTCTCCTGAGAGAGCTTTTTTTCCTGAATGCTGCTGCATCTTAAAGTGTTTTCACAAGTGATTGGGTGAATGTAGAATTCCACGTACTCTGACACCTGCCTCTAGAGTAACCTTGTACAGTGACACTAAGCATGGCTTGTGCTGTCCTCTCTGTGGTCCACAATCTACTGATATATAATCATTAAAAACAAAAACACCCTTTTTTTGTTGTTTTTTTTTGTTTTGTTTTGTTTTTTTTTTTGTTTGTTTGCTTATTTTTGTTTGTTTTTTAGTAGGATAGCATTACAATGAGACAGACCAAGTCTCACTAGGAAAAAGTGAGGTTTCACTTGGGACCTCCCCCCCAACCAAACTCCTCTCCCTTTCAGCTGGACTGGCAAAGAAAACCAGGATGTCATGCCTTCCACTGCAAACCATTGCTTAGCTCCCTGGAAGCAAGCTAAGTACAGAATGTTTTTTGCCCTGCACTCTGAATTAATGCAAAGTGTCCAAGTGCCAGTCTACTAGTTTGCATTTTCTTAGACAATCCATATCTCTCTTCAAAGAGGTATTGTAAAGTGGATTTGGATCACACTGATCCGGGAGAAAGGTCACTGATGATATAATGATGATTCAATAGAAGCAACTAGACTCAATTTCACAGTAAATTTTGCAACAGAGTAAAGGTGATGGACTGGAGTTTGTATTCATGTAGTACAATTCCTCCTGGCCATGCTGAGCACTCCCATAAATGAAAGCCCTTTAAGTAATGTTGGCAATACATAAAGACTTAAACTAGCTAGTAACAAAGTGAAATAATACTAATAATTCAAAAAGTCAAGTAGCAAAGACTGTAGAGGTCAATTAAGAAAACTACTTTCATATTGGATGGAAATCTTGACCACTGGCCAACCAGCAATTGCTTTTGCTTGCAGGGATCCGCTGTAAAGGTAGAGATTTTAAGCAGCTTACTTAGGGTTTGCTTCAAGTGTCACTAAAGTTAGTGGATACCTTTACGCTGACTTCAGGGAGCTTTGCATCAGATGTTTGATTTCAGTTAAATCAGTACCTATGAAGTATTTGAAAAGTCATAGATGGGAAAATGGGAGAAAGAAAGAGAGAGACTGGAACTATCATTTTACCAATTACCTAGAAAATCCAATTAAGTAGTGATTTAAAGAAGTGGGAAGCAGTGGAGTTAAATAATTTTATTTCCCTCAGTTAACAATAACACATTAGGTTGTTAAGATGAAAATAATTTAAGAATCTAATATGCTTTTCATTATGCGTGCTCTTTGGTTGTGCATGTTAACTTCAGCAGGGAAACCTGAGTAGTCAATTTTCTTTTACTCACCTGAAGCTTGCAGATTTGTGTATTTCAATACGTTGGAGAGATTATTTCTTAAAAGATATTTTATATATATATATACATATACATACATACACACACACACACAATTACATACTTATATATATGTATACATATGTATTTATATATTCTTGAAAATCCCTTTTTTATAGATTTATAAGAGAATTGCAAAATCATGTTTTGTAGGCCGAGCAAAAATTTTAATTTAGAATCCTACAGTAATATGTTAATTATCCTGGCTCATATAGGCCTCCATTCAGTCTTAACTTGAAGATTCAAATATTCTCTCCTCTATTTAATTTATCATTTCTGATTAAGCCCTTACAATAGCAAGCACAACTTTGTCACACAATTTGCACCTTGACCTCACAATTTGTGTGCTGCTGTGTTTCATTATTTATGAGATATTCAAACTTTAAAAACTATGTTTTAATAAAAGCATGTGTATCTTCCTGTGGGATTACCATAAAATTATGGTTGCCATATTCTCTTTACCATTGTAGAATATATATCAAATGTAACCATCCTGAGGTAGTGCTGCCTAAACGGTCCAGAGTTAGCAGAACAATTAAGTGCATTACAGTTTCTGACTCATTTTTAGTCTCTTCCTATTAATGCTGAGAGCATGCAAAGATTATGTTCTTAAAATCTTTTTGCATTTCCAGGAAGATTGTTGTTTAATATCTTCACAGATGTGCAAAATTTCAGCATGCAGGTATTACTCATAGCTTTATAATATCAAATGTATTGGTTTTGGTTTTGATTACTTAAAAAAAACCCAAAAAAACCCCCCAAAATATACTAATTGAAAATACTCAAACAGTATTAAGATACTTAAGATATTGCATATTATTTACTGCAATGGAATTCTTGAGACTTTTCTTGAATTTCCCGAGAGCAGAATGGATGATTTGGTGGTTCTTTTGTAGGAGATAATGATATCATGAGTAAAAAGACAGGAAAACAAAAACCATAGAACTCTAGATGTGAAAAATTACCACTGTCATATCATATTACAGCAGGTGAATCTTGAATTCAGGGCTTAACAAGTCATTTGAAGAATATGTAAACAGTTTACTAAAATATCAGCATTGCACTTTCAGGAGACCAGATTCTGAAGATGTACCACCGTATGGCTGGGACACACATAGTCCATCCACAACCTCTCCTCACTCCTCAGCCAGTGGAACTGATATGGTTTTTACAGCCACAGGTCTCACCTACATCATGGGTTCATGTGTATGGCCATATGGACTTTATATGTACTGTATCCATGCATTTGCATTGTATTGGCTACTGTGCATATCCTCCTTAATTCACGCCTTGATTCCTATGGAACAGGATTCTCCACAGGTCTTTTACACGATGCAACACCAGACCAAGTGCAGTGTGGATAGTATGACATGCAGTCAAACAAGGCAACTTGGGTTTTACCAGTCAAACAATGAAATAATGGGTGCCAGCCCACTCTAAAAGGAATGATAGCAGGGTAAGGAAGCACTGGCAGACAGATTGCAGGACACTCTATGAATATACTTCAAGAACAGTGAAAAATGTATCCTGTTACCCTGGGAAATCCATAGCTGAAATAAAGCTTAAGGTATTTATTTAAAAGTAAAAGTATATAGGTGAGGAACCTAGACATCAAACTATGCATTCTGTAGGCTTCATGATCAGTTTTATGAAGGCTTCAGGAGTAATATGACCCTTCCTATATTTGAGGGTCTTAAGCGTTAAAGGTAAAATATTGTAGAGGCAATAATGGAGAATCCACTGATTAAAAATTATCTGAAGCTCTGAGTACTCTCAGCTCTTAGAAATTAATCTAATATTCCACATGTTCAAGGCACTATGAGAGTATAATATCTATGATGGTTCAAGACTCTGGAAAAGACATGGTTTTCAGGCAGAGGCAACCTAGAATCTGTATTTGAAAGTTTGCATTGTGATACCCAAGCACGTGCATGAGCTAAGAATATGCACCCTAAAACATGCATATTAGCTAAGTGTCTTGCTTGTATTGAGGATCTTTTCATCCTTTCCCATCTGACTTGTATAATGTCAAATGTTCTAATTAAATTATAAGAAAATATAAAAAATTTGCCATGACAGGACACATTTATTGCAGTAGTGTGAATTTGGTGTATTTCTGTCTTGAATAAAGGAAAGGTATTCACAAAACATTAGTGTTGCAGAGACAGGTCAAACTTGCACAATACATGTGATATACACACAACTTATTTCAAGGTAAAAAGGAGACTAATTTTTTTTTTGTTGTTGTTGTTCCTTTAGTAGATTCTAGATTGTAGTTGTCAGTCTTGGCTCTTTGGTATTGTCTAAATCTAGTTGCAATTAAATAAGAATGTGATTTCCAAAACACTTCATAGCAGTATCATATGTCCTTTTGCTCAGCCAAGTGTGTACTTGAGAAGAAGAAAACTGAGAAGTGCCTTCAGCCCAAGGACATGGAAAGTGTAACCCTTCAAACTGACTATCAATAATTAAAGTCTTTGATGCTTTGAATCATTTAGATGATAAGATTGCTTTGAAGTAAATAAATAACAAATTAGAATTTGTGGTAGTCACAGGTGTTTGGCACGACTGCTTGTAATCAAAAGCAAAATGAATGCATTTTACTCTGTGTAATTAGAAAAATAAATGAAGTTTATATGCAAATTGTAAAGCACTTTACTAAGAGATAACTGGTCAGACGGCTTTTTGTAATTTAAACTTTCATTTATGGGGAGAATTTGCAAAGTATCCATTTTCAATGCAATTTCAGTGCAGCTGCTTAAACTATCTTAGTCTTCCTAAGAGAGAAATTCAAACATCTCTGGTACCATGCCAATCTTGTTACAGCACAATAAGGACATCATATGCAGTTTTAAACTTGTCTTTCTTTCCCCACCCATGAAATGATAGCAAACAAAAATCCCTGAAGGTTAGGTGAAATTACTTGATGTCAGTAAATAAGTAAATAAGTAGAGAAACAGTGGGAGATGAAGAAAAAATCTGCTAAAATGTTTCAAGCATTTTTTGAGATTGAAAGTCAATATTGAAGAACAATGAGGGCTTTTCACCAATCTTCTACAGTCAAAGGAATATTTCCCCATTGCCTGGCATTGCTGAAGCATGTCAAAAATTTCCATTTGGAGTATTGATGTCACCTTCAAAATTCATGACTGACAGAGAATGCATGAGGTAGAAATTGCTTGAGTAGGTATGCTAAGAAGATGGATGCAAGTGTCTTAATGAAATGGGATTCGTTGTGAAGGGATATGAGATAACAGATAAGAGATTAGTCCAAGGAAATACGAGACAGTGGGATAAACAGGAAGAGTCTAGAAGCACCTAGCAAAATGCAGATTCAGACACAGAAACTGACAGGAGGATTCAGAATAGGCATGTGGAGAATGGAAGTCTAAGGTAGAGGAGAACAGAGGAGGCAATGCATGAAGCCATGATGAAATTGTTTTTTTCAAGGTTTACTCTTCAAAATGAGGTCTGTAAACGTCAAGATATTGTGACTAAGAAACAGCTGACACAGCTGGCAGAATTAGCTGATAAAACTAAGGTTTCATTTTTTAAATCTTGAACCATTGCCTAACCAGTATTGAAGATATTTTATCTTCCGAGTGTTCAAATATACTAAGTTATTTTTGTAACCTATCTGAAAGAGAAAGATGGAAGAAATGAGTTTTCCTACAGCATTTCTCCTATCCTCTGAATAGTTAGCAATGGCTGCAAATCTGTGATTTGGAGTATTAAATCACACTCAAAATTCTCTTTGGATCTCCCTTCTTGCCCTAAATTGTTAATATTGCCCTAGCTATTGACAGAACTTCTTGTCTTCTGAAGGAAAAAAAGACCCAAATTCTGACTAATTGTAGTGATACCAATCATACTTTTTGTAAATACTTTCAGGAACCTCTTACTTGAAAGGTAATGTACAGCTAAAATGTCTTAAATGCTCACCTTCTATGTCCTTGTGGTTCAAACCCAGACAGCAGCCAAGCCCCACTCACTTACTCCCCTAGTAGAGAAACTGGGGAGATAACCGGAAAGGGAGAAGTTAGAAAACCAAATGAGCTGGGTTAAAAACAGTTTAATAGGGAAAGCAAAAACACACAAGCAAAGCAAAATAAGGTATTAATTCACTGCTTTCTGTGGCTGGCAGGAGTTCAACCATCTCCCCATCACAGGTAGCAGTGACTTGGAAAGACAAGTCAAGAAAAGACTTCAAATGTTCCCCACTTCCTTTTCTTCCCCCCACTTTCTACACAGAGAATTGCTTCAAATGATCTGGAATATCCCTTTGGTCAATTTGGGTTACCTGTCCTGGCTCTGTCTACTCCCAACCTCCCAGGAAACCCCAACTTCCTCACCAGCATGGCAGTATGAAAAGCAGAAAAGGCCTTGGCTCAGTGTAAGCTCTGCTCATCAATAATAAACACATCTTTACTATCAACCCTGTGCTCAGCACAAATCCTAAACACAGTCCCATACCAGCCACTGTGAAGGGGAAGCGGCAGGACAGGCACCCATCCCTTCTCTGTGGTGACCAGTGACAGGACGTGAGGGAATGGCATGAAGCTGTGACAGGGGATATTTAAATTACATGTTAGGACATGGTTCTTCACCTAGAGGGTGGTTGGACATTGGAACAGGGTTCTCAAAAAGTGGTTATATCACCAAAACTGACAGAATTCGAGAAGCATTTGCACAAAGGTTTCAGGCACATCAATCTTCCCATGTGAGCCCATTCCAACTTAGGATGTTCTATGATTCTATGATGCAGTCTTTTTCCCTACATTTCACAGTAGCTGACCTTTTGCTTTTATATGGCATCTATTTTCTTGATTAATATTACAATGCATCACCTTTATGAGCAGTTATGCCACCTCTCTTTCATCAAGCTTTTGTTGGAAGTGACTTCTACGACTATTAATTATCTCCCATAGAATTCAGCCCCAGCTAGTATGAAAAAAAAATGCATCTGTAAGCTTTTGTATAATTAACCTGTACATATTTCATAGGGAGAATAACTATAAGATTATTTATATCACAGTAGGAAAAATTATTCTGAAAGGCCTAAGGATTCTTCTCACAAAACTTTTATTTTTTAATATTCATTTCAGTTTAAAATCTTCTTTGTGGAAATCTAAACTGTCATGATTTGTACTAGCTGTGAAGTATTCCTTTTAATACCCTTGTTATTGACCAATTCTTTGACTACAGAAAATTCTTCGTATGTAGCATTAAGTGTCAACTATTGTTGTATTATTGTGGTGATTAGAGGAAATCCTAAAGCCACAACTGCAGAGATGCCAGCTGTAGTGAGCTGGCCAGATTTTCGTGGAGATAGATACAGAGTTATTTATTCAAGCATGTTTGCTGTGCTAGTTCCTTGCAGAGCTTCTCTTTTTCCTTGTTTTAATCTGGTGCTCCTGTCAAGCAGGTTCCATATTCCAACCTAGGAGTGATTTCATTAGTGACAGGTAAAATGATCAAGAAACACCATCTTTGCCTTCCCCCTCTTCAGCAGGTGTTTAGACCTTCACGGCTGGTAGTGAGCAAACAGATCCTCTTTTCCTAGAACTACAGAGGGTGTTCTGTTGGTAGACATTTCTAGTAGAGAATTGTTTCAATTGGATTGTGCTCTGTTCATCTGTTTCCTCCTTACTTGATATACTTGTCTAAAATATTTTAAGGGAAGGCTCATAATTCTATCTATACTTTGCTTAACAGAAAGGGGATCCTGGTCATGTCTGGAGATGGCAGCCATTATCACAATAAAATAAACATTAAAAAGCCATGGTAAGTAATAAGCACATCTCATTCCATCTAAAATAAAGGAGTGGAGCACAAACTTAAGATGACTACTTTATGATGCACTGTAATGTAGTCTTCTTAAATTCAGTGGCTTAGCACAGAAAACCTTCCCCAAAATCTCTACACACTGGGAAATGAGTTTTACAGCTATGAAAATTAGGCGTGAGGCATCTTGAAAAGAATGCGATTTAAAACAAGATATTTATTTTTGATAATTATTGTTTCCAGATATTGTTTCTTTTACAAGTTTTTGTTCAGTAAAAGACAAGCATGAGAAAAATAATAGCAGCTATGACTCACATGTAGAGGTGAATATGGCCACAAATACCTGCTTTTGGAAACTGCATGACGTTTCATACCTTACACAATGTCAGGCCCCACGTGATCAACTGGTGCCATCAAATTCTCACTCACGTTTATGCAATTATTCAAGATGTCTGTTCAAAGGAGATAAGGGAAAACTTTTAAGAGTGAATCTTTATTTACACAGTGATTATAGCACAATATTAACATGATTTGGATGCCCAGGCTCCAAAGCCTAGAAGAAGGAAATACCCAGAAATTCCAGCCTACAAAGTGCTGCACACTCCTTTCTCCCTTTGTCTCCAGCTGTAGATGAGGACATTCATTATTTCCATGTGTCAAGCATAGAAATTGATTGCAAATTAGAGGCACATGCTTTTACTAAAGAGAGGAACTGAATTATGATTAGACTGTAGTTCCAAATTACACCAGTATATGAAAATATATAAGCTGCAGGGGAATACAGCTCAAGATGAATTTGTCCTTTTTATCTCACAAATGAAAGCTATTCTTTATCCAACAAAAACCCTAGAAATAGAAAGTATTCAAAAAATAAAAAAGTTGATGCAACACTTCATCTTGTTCTTTGTCACTAAAAATGTCATTTAAACATTTTTATTTTATCTTTTCTCATTCATCTAGATAGTCTCTTTTTCTCCTCTATTTTTTACTAATGGGATCTTTCTAAGTATGGAAAAAGTCTAAGAAAAAAAACTCCCAACAACAAAAAACACAAAGAAAC
>JAOTQP010000251.1:42586182-42618336 GCA_026413545.1 Cichladusa arquata
AGAGAGAGAAAGAGAGAACATTAAGAACATTTTCAAAATTCTGTGATGAATTGTGTGGAGATTTCTTTTTATCTTTTTTTTTTCAGCCTTGTGAGTTACAAGCACTTTTGAAAGAACTTCCAGGTTCTCTAGTTGAAAGAGGCAATCATATGCCTGAGGTCATATACAATAGGAAATTTTACTTCTTATTTGTTGAAGAAAAAATAGTAACTATGACACCAACTTGGAAATAAGAAAATACTTTCTTTAACTGGCAGAATTCTGCATACACCTTGTTGGAAAGAAACTAGTCTAGCACAATTCTGTTTTAGTAGTAAAAAGCCCATTCTGTCTACACTCAGAGGAGCCTGAACTTCCTTCCTATTTAATAGCGAGGAATTTTGTTTGAGATCCAGTACTCATTTTATTTTCTGTTCCAGAATTATAATCACTGGCTGCGTCTACCAGGACTGGCTCACAGGAAACACAGATTTTCTCCTAATCTTGGTCACAGACTTTTCTATGAGATCTTAGTTACTTTCTTATATTGCAATATCCAAAAAAATCCCAATACAAACAAACAAACAGCCACAAACCCACCCCATAAGCACGGTACTTATCAAATGATTATATTACTTTGAGATTCTTGGAAGAATGATGTTACATCAGGTAAGTAAAGTAGGAAATATTTTTAATGAAATCAAAATTTGGTGCAGGAAAACACTATTAGTAAAGAACACTATAACTTAGCTGACCAATGAGAAACGTCTTCTAAAACTGTCCAATCTTTTGCTGACATTACAAATAGCAATATTTTGCTTTAGCAATTGTCAGTATGAAATATGCATCACTTTGTATTCCAACCAAATTCTCCCTATTTTGACTTTCACTTGACTGGAACAGGAAATGTCTCTGAAATCTTGATTTTTTTTTTCCAGAAATTAAGTTCTGTCTTTTTAATGACTTTAATATTTTAATTTTTAATTATTAGGGACAGCTTTTCAGAGTGAAAAAGAAACCTGAGAAGACTCTTGAGAATCCAGTTTCACTCTGGGCTAAAGAGAGATCAGACTGTCAGTCCCATGCTTTGCCTATCTGGTGCAGGCTGGTATCAATTATTGTAGCCGTTGGTTTAACAAGAAATTATTCTCCTGGTCTCTGTTGGCAGGTAGGGATGGCAGAGAAACCATCACTCTGATTACTTTCAACATTTTTTCCTGAAAAGAGATGATACAAGATTTTGTTTTGCTTAATATTTTGTCAAGTTTCTATGGGTAAAAAGGGTAGTTATACTCCTGAAGCCACATTTAATATGTCTCTTCTCCTGCACAGCACCAATTGAAATACATCACTTTCATTACTTTGGCTTCCACCAGCTCACCTAGGCAATTTTAATTTTCCCTGAATGGATGCTTCTCAAGTCTTTCTTTAAAGGCAACCCAGGTAGCAGGCTCCTGTCTACCAGCTCTCTGGAAAGACAGTATGAGCAGATGCATCCTGCTGCAATAGTCAGAAACCTTATTTCCCTTATACCCTCCAGAAATACAATACTTTATTTTATTTATTTATTTATTTTAAGACTGTGTGCATATGTGCAGGGATGGGTGAATTTTGTTAGCAGATGGAAGGTCACAGGTGGTTTTGCATCGAAACATAATTAAATTGCATTGATTAAATTAAATGTCTGACAAATATATGGCCTACTCGTCCCACCATGAATGGGGCAGATAAAATTCAGCTCCACATCCAGCATCAACTATTTGCTTTTGGAAAGGGAAATTAATCTGGAGTGAACTCACTTGATGCTTCCTGACTCTGAATCCTTCATCAAAATTATTCCTCCATCAGCTTGGGATGCGAAAGCAAATCATTCACAATTAGCAGGCTTGCCTTTATTTTATTTTATTTTATTTTATTTTATTTTATTTTATTTTATTTTATTTTATTAGCATTTGCACCCATCATAGAGTTGCTGATGCTAGAGAACACCTTTCTCATACCCAACAAAATTGCCTCATACATGCCTGGGAAGATCATGCTGATCAAAAATAATTAAGAAGGAAGGAGAGTTATTAAAGCTGAAGGCACCTATCTAATTGCAAACCCTGAGTTGCATAATCTTTACCACAATATGAGGGAACACACTGTAGCTGTTGCTTCATTCTGTTTCATCTCTGAACTCAATTTACACAAAGCAAAAACCTAAGTATAGTCTGAGTAATCTGGGGACAGGGACTTTAGTGTCTATCACCGATGTTTGCAGAGGACAGTTTGCCATTTGCATTTCAGATTACAGGTAGTGAAAATTGAATCAGTAATAAACACCAGTAAAGGTATAATACAGCAAGCTTTTGAACATCTATAACTCTGCATGGTTTCAAAGTATTGTCTCTGTTTATTTTTATATTTATGAAATACTCAGAGCTCAATTTAAGGAGTTGTCCAGCTTCTTTAGATCATTTTGCATCATTTGGACCGGTAAAGTAAAATCAGATTTTTGTAGGACTGGGACCTGTTTAATTAACTGATGTCCAATGAGAACCTCAAACAGAAATCAGTATAAAAATTCTCTTAGTGCTTCATTTATGTAACATGGGCCAGTATAAAACCTTTCCTCAAAAATGATAGAACTATGCTATAACTACTCAAGTTTCTTCAGTAAACTGACTTGGGTTAGAAACCACTTAAGAAGACATATGTTATGGAATATTGTTTTCTTTCTTTCCAGATGGAAAAATGAAAGAAGTTTTCCTAAGAATTTAATTTCATCATTCTTTCTTGTTCAGTAGAACATCACATTTTAGTACAAAGGGTATAGAATTAAGTTTGATTTCAATATTTTTTGTGTTCTTTGGCACTTCCTTGGCAGAGGTAAACATGAGGAAAAAGAAAAGGTAGATTACAAGTAACTTGTGTAATTATATAGCTATTTAAGGCCTTATTCTGCAGGGCTATGAATTCTGCAGGATTATTTCAGCTACTTTATCTTTCTTGTACCTCAGTGAAGAAAATATATAATTAGACATCACAAAATAGATTGTGTGTACTCTCTCAGCATGTTTGGTTTAAGTGCATGGGTCAAAAAATATGTCCTTAGTGCCTCTCAAATGTTCACATGCAAGGTTAGTGCTCATCCTGATATGGTGAATAAATATTAAAGCTTAACTACGAAGTAATTTTGTAAGCGTCTTGCTTGAAACAGTAAGTTCTGCACAAAACCAACACGGGATCCTAGTGTGGAGTTTTTTTGTCATCAAGAAAGAGCATTAGAGTTGCCTGCGTGAAAAATTTTTTTTTTGGGGGGTAAGTATGTTAAAAATAATTTGGGGCCTTGTTTTGTGTAAACAATAGCAAATTTAGTTAAAAACAAAGTGCAAATTATTTGAGTTGTTCTTCCTTGGACACATATATATGTAAGGGTTTGTGAGCATACGAGACTTTTCTAGTATAGTCTAGAGATGTTTGTAATGTGACCTATATATATTTTATTTATAGGCAATTGTAGTCATTCAGAATGCCCTGGCAAACTTACTTAAGAGCAGAAGGCTTCCATGTTTTACTGGAAGACAATATGACATTTCCCATCCTGTAGCTGGAAGAATTCCTTCTCTTTTCCCAGGAGAAGAAACACACTCTTCAGAATAATCTCCCACTTGGAAAAGCCACAAACACTGAAAGCTATCTCATGATATGCCACACAAAGCTACTCAGTTTATGAAAAATCTCATGGGTTGAAAACAACTTGCTCTCAATGCTCTCTCCAAGAATTTATCTACGCAGGCAGCTTATTCAGATTCTGAGATAGTGTTAGCAGCCAAGAAATCTGGCCCTCACATGTTTTCAAATCTACTTGAATCAAAATAAAACACATTTAGGCAGCAATGGGCAAGAGCTCACATCATGAAACTGAACTTGCTTTTTAAGGTATATGAATGCAAAGGGACAGGATCAAGGCTTCAGCTTTTGGCCAGGCCTGAGGAACCACCCCTCTTGAGGTAGCTTTCAGCTGTGTGAACATTCCCAGTATGGTTCAGTGCAAAGCCAAAATGGCAGAGCTGGTAAAAGCTTGCAAGTGTGACAGACAGGATGTGCTCTTCAAGCCATTTACAGCTGAGAGAGACTTCAGCAGATCTCCATCCACCTTTACAGTTATTGTATACTGACTTCTAATTTTCGATAGCTAGGCATTAATATTTAGTTGATAATGCTAGTGCTAAATGCACTGGTATCCCTGGTGAGGTGAGTGTCTGAGGAGATATTTTTCTTTGTGAATTCATCAGTTCCAGGCAAACCAGAAATGAAGGATGATAGACAAGGAATATTTACATAGACAGATACTGATCTCTCCTCTGTCATGACAAGCACCAGTCTCAGCTGCAGGGGAGCAGACTTGAGCAACCAACACTCCTCAAGCCCCGTAACCATAGTATTTGTATGTGGCACTAGCTTCTATAGAGGTAGTCAATCAGTTATTACCTAATAAAAGCCTGCTTGAGCCTCACATTGTCTCCACATTAGATAATTTCAAGCCTGAAAATTCAGCTGCATATGCAAGTAGTCACAGTGTACTGAGTTCTCAGAAAGTCTTTATGCCAATGGCAAGTCATGCAGGAATCATCTGAGAAAGCCAGGGGCACACACATGGAGACAGCTATTTTCTTTACCAACAAATTTCTCCAGGGTAAAAAACTAATTTCAGTTTTCAATCCCTTTGTTCTTGCAGAAAGTCCCAGATGCACGTCAAACAGCATAGAAACCTTGTGCAGTCCACTGCCCTCCATCAGAAGCTAAGCTCAGACTAACATCTGAACAAGGTCTGTGAGTTGGAACCCCACAGAGGCTTTCAAATCAGAAGACAGAGACTTTAACTTTGACACATTCCCTCTTATTGGAATGCTCATTTTGCTTGGAATTATCTTCCAAGTTAAAATAACTAGAGGATTCTGATATGTGATAATATAGGAAAGAGAATCAGATGTTTCTGTGAGTGTTGCAAATGAAGAACTGTGTTCAGGAAACTTTCCTGTCTGACCATGCACGAGCCCCTCTGTCAGTCACACTTGCACAATCAGAGATTTTCATTGCTGGGACTGAAGTCCCCTTGCAGTGTGTGTCCCCAGGGACATGACAGGTGCCCCACTTGACTTCCTACACACCCCACACTCACATAGTCAGGGTTTCCTCACCAGCTCAGCTCTGTTTCTCATAACTGAGTACCAGACCTCTGGATCCTTAAAATAATTTAATCTTGGTGTGACACCAGGATAGCAGCTCGAGCCAGGTGTCTCAGAAGGGACCCTGAACAGAGGAATCCCTGTGCTTTTGTACTCCCACAGTTTAAGCCCACAGGAGTCTGTGGTCACTGGCTCCTGCTGTGCCTCTGAGTGTGCCCCTCACCTGCCTGTGCCACGGGTCCCCTTGGTTATCAAAGGGTCAGCAGCTCCTGGCCCCCTGCCCCGGGCTCCTGCTACTCAGAGCTCATCCTGCAGCTCACCCTGCAGCTGCAAACCCAGCTACCTGCACTGAATGGATTCCTCAGCTGTTAACATGAAAATTCCAGATACTGCTGATAATACATCTTGCCATTGCAGGATTTCCTTCACAGATTTCACAGCAGATGTTCTGAAACTTGAGTTTATTTTCAGATGGGCAGAGTGGGAGGGAGGGGTGCAAAGCTCTCAAACACAGTCCCCTCAAACCAGTTTTCCAGTCTGAGCTGCTATTCAAGTCACCTGTACTCACAACTGCTCTCTGATGAAGTTTAGAAATATTAATCAAGTGGATATTTGCTCATTCTAGTGTGTGGAAAGTAACAATTCCATGTTCAGCAATAAACACAAATGTTTATTATGTGCCATTTTATTACTTCAATAATCTAATAGAGGGATAGGAATAAACCCACGTCTTAGGTGCACATACACACTTTATACAAAGCATAGGTATTGTTAAAGGTTAATTGAACATAAGCATGTTGAAATTAAAACATTTTTGGCAGTGATATGGTGAATTGTACCGTCTGTCATTTTATTAAATATGTTTACACAGATGAAATGAAAAATCAAAGCTGCTGACTATATGGATCACATTGTTAAATCAGTTGGAACTCCTTCTGGATCACACTTTACTGTCTGATGTGTTTCTAAACATCATAAAGTGCTGTACACAAAAATAATTTAATTTACAATTAGAAACGATGCCCCAGAGCAGGGCATCAGGGAGGCTTCTGATCACAACTGACATCCAGTTGAAAAGTCTGTCCATGGTTGGGGTCCCAAACCAAAGAATCCATGGTCAGGAATAGGCTTAGCTCTTGTGGCAGCTGTAACTCGGGAAGGGACTAAGTTCTAGAGCTTCTGCCTGAAATCAGCTCCCATGGGTCAGCCCTTGCAAGCCTTCCACTGGAGCTGTCAGGGAGCCTCTCCCACTGTGCCAAAGCTGGCTGTGAGCTCAGGCAGACAAAACCCCACGATGGGAAAGGATTTGCTCAGGGTCCTTCCAGCACAGTTGTTTACATGTAAACATGCTACTATTGTGAAGGATTCAGCACTTCAGCAGATAATTTTATCCATCTGCTTCCAGCCCACTGCAAATGTGAAGTAAATTACTTGGCAATTGCAGAAGAGTAGGGGGTGTGTCAATTAAGGAATCAATTAAGAAGAGTCAGCTGAGAAAAGGTAATTTGTTATGGCATGGTAAATTGTTTGTTTATAATTGTTGGTAGCTTTCATAAAGATTTTTGACTTTCAGAGGGTTAACCACCTTTCAGTGTCTCATTGTCTTCTAATGGGGAAGAACTGACGAATGGGGGAGCATTTAACTTTCCAGATTTACTGCCTAATTTTCTGCGTGTTGTGTAATTCAGCTCAATTGCCCAAGACAAAGAAATGTCAACAGATTGCTTTTATTTCATTAAAGTCTGCTATTGGAAACAACCTCTGAAGTCATACATCTTTTTTGGAAAACATTCCAAAATTAGCTGGATGTATTTTATATTTTTCCAATTCTTCACACATTGGCTATTACAACTTCATGCTACTCATTGGATACAAATAAGTCTAGTAGTCTGATCTGATGTGGAAGCATGCTTCATCTAAAACGGGGAAAAAGAGTGGAAGACAAATGAACAAATTAAATTGATTTATTTTAAATGCCCCTAATCCTGGGAAAAAAACCCAATGAAATTACTTCATGAAATAATTTCTCAAAAATGTGCCTCAAACCAGTATTGCATGAGCAGTTTTCAGAATTATTACTTATATTTTCATTTTTATTCCAAAAGAAATGTCACAAAATTTCCAACTCCATTATTGTGCTGAGCTCTCAGTAATAATGGTATGGTTTAGTCTATGTCACAAGTTGACATTTATAAGTTGCTTACTGCTTGGGTTTTTCCCTTTTGATTAATGTTAGTAGCTATTTTGGTAAGTGCTATGTATTAGTAGGTACTGTGATCCCAGAAGTCAGAGGTCTCTGGTTTTTGCCATTTCTGTCACTACTTGTTTTGAGATTGAAGTCCCCAGTGTTTCAATGCCTTCCATTTGGCTCTTCTAAAATAGAACTGAATTATTTTAAATCTATAGTGATGAAATAATGAATGCTTGTGCAGAGATTTGAGAATAAAGTGCTCTATAAATACCAAGCTTTATTATTACCAGTCTATAATGGAAGAATGCAATCCTGGAAGGAAACCAACAATGAATTCAAAGCTGAGGGATTAAAACTAATGATTTCAGAGGAAAGAGCAAATTTAGCCTGAGATGTGTATGTTGTATAGACACATTTTTAGAGACCTCACACTACCTTCAAATGCTGCATTTGCAGATCACAAATACACCATAACCTTAATCTGGTTGCTGGGAAATGGTATTGGATGTCTAGTTAGAGTTTGGCCCAGGATGTCTTGGGTATTTACCACAACAGGGCTTGCTGCACTAACCTCACAGTTAACACTGCCAAATACAGCACACAATTCCAGGTGCATGGACAGTGGAATAACAGCTCCCTCCCCAGTATCTTCTGTGTCACAGGGTGTGTATACCCTAGTACAGTATGTTAATCCATACTTGACCTGTGGTATTTCTGATATTTAACAACACTCTGATCATGGCCAAGCAATCAGGAGATTAGAGTCTGCTTTACTGTATGGCTTTATGCATATCTACCTCTTTCTCTGTGTTCTTTTCTTCCACAGATCCTCTTTTATTTTTTTCCTCAAACGAGCACTATAGTGGAGCAGGTAATGCCATTATTTTATGTATTTTTCTTTTTCATGCAGAAGGTGTTTAGTTTCAGTCTACTGTGACCTCCACAATAGTTGAATACCAGAACAATATTGTGTTCCAATTATATTTTATTTTTATATCTTTATTTTTATTGAGGTTAGCCTGAGACACAGAGTTTGAGAACTTAAATACAATAGAGTTGCTGATAGTTTAGCAAGAATATCTAGAGTTGTGATCCAGCTTCTCTACTTATTTGTCACCAAAGTCAGGAACCATAAACTTATGAAACACTATCTAAAGTGTTATGAACTTGGAATTCTGTTGCTGTAGACGTCCAAAACTGATCTACCTTAAGGAGCTCTGAATAGAGCAGGCCTGTATTATCTTTAAGACATAGAGTTGGGGGAAGGAGTTGCTTCCATAATTATCAAGCTCCTGTGCAAGTTAAATTATTGTAATGATTTCTCCAATTTTGAATTACTTGCTAGAAGGCTTACAAAAAAGCCAGGCAGAAGTCTTGGCCTTACAGCAGTGCACTGAGCAAATGAAGTATCTGTCCATACACTCCAGCAGGGAGCGTGTTGTGTATGGGGTTTCTGAGGCAGCTGGATTTTATCCAGCAGCTGGGAGAGGTAACATATGTGAGTATAGGCACACAGCAAACCTCCTAGCTTTTTGTCATAACATTTTATTACAATTATTTTTATTTAGCTGGGGAAGAAAATCCAGTTCTAGGGTGTCAGAGGTTCTAATCTGGAGAATTAATTTCAGATTAGGAAAAAGTGCACAAATTCTAAGTCAGAAAAAGAGGACAGCTCAGGAGAGAGTTGTGGAGTACCTTGGCTGGAAGTTTGAAAGTAGGCAAATGCCACAGACTAATGACATCCTGTGAGTAGCAATCATGGTGTGGTGGTTTAGTGGATTAAGATACCTGAAACCTTTCTTCTCTTGCTCATCACTTACTCAAGCATTCCCCATGGAGTGGATACATGAATGCTGAGAGGGAAAGCATTTTCATATTAAAGATTTATTGTAGAAACCTGAAATTCAGTTGAGGAATATTATGATTTATAGCTCACAGTCCTTAAAACCTTCTAGAGAAGTAGGATTTGACACACACATTTGAGTATTTCCTTCTGACTAATCTGGAATTGTTTCCATGATGCCCTCCTTTGACTGGATTTTATCATGATGCATCTGTACACAGCCTAAGTGAGCACAGAGACTTCTGCTGTATAAACAATAATAAGATGAGAGAAAAAGAGCTTTTTAACAACTTGTGATGTCCACATTATAAGCAATGTAGACAAGGGTTTTATTTAAAAAAAAAAACAATGTATGCTTTTTAATCTTACAGTGTAGCATTATAATAGAGAGAGCAGAAGTACTAAACTAGGTGAGGACCAGTTGGAAATTTCCAGAGAGTACTGAAAAGTTTTCACTTCACATTGAATAATTAAGTTTCATCTGACACAAAGTCTTGAAACATAATTCTTGGTATTATAATCACTAGGATATATAGGCAATTTTGCACCCTTCTTTTCTTACTCTCTTGGGCTCAATTAATTAATATTCATGTAAAACACAGCTACTCTAGTGGAAAGAATTGAAAAGAAACTATTGCATAATAACAAATGTATTTGAAGGTAATTTATTCAGCTTCTTTGTGTGGAAACGAGGATCAAATCCTGCTCAACATGAGGCAAAAGAGAGCTAGAATTTGCTAAGTTGTACAATCACTAAAAGCAATTCTGAAGCATTACTTCCTCAGTTAAGACTTTTTTCTTAGGAAACCATTTTTTAACCTTCATAGTGCCAAATTAAAGTCAACCTGAATAATGTGTCATCTGGCCTCCTGTAGCCACTGCAAAATCAGCATAAAATCCCTTGATCCTGTATGATTAAAAAGCAATGCACTTGTCAACCTACACCTGATCCAGGCACATCATATTTTCCCAGGTGAGTAGTGCAACAAAATATTTAGTGAATATTTAGTTATCACAGATATACAAGATATCTTGAAACTTTGAAATCCCAGAAATGCCCATGGAATGGTAAAAGGACCAGCCATCCATCCTCAGATTGTGCTGAAATGTTGAGACCCTCAAGATAACTGAAGATTGTCCTTATATTGCCAGTCATCCCTAGGGTATCAACCAGATAAGTGACAATTCATACTGTTCTCTTTCAGCAATATAATCCTTCCTATTCCCCATGATAAAGTACTAATGATACAGGATCCTTTTTACAAGAGATGCATTTAAAATTGGTTTACTTACATTGTACCAGCAGTGTTGGTGAGCATGTTACCATCAATAATGCCTTTTTTAAAGGTTGTCTCAAGCTTAAACCTACATCTTTTTGTAACCAATTTTGTCTGTCAATGAGCACTGGACAGAAAATGAAATATCTATGTTCCTGAGAATATTATCTCAGCAATGGGTACTGCTTGCCCCAGATAACTTGAGCATCATCAATGGACATATATTATATATATAGTGGACAGCTGCATCTACAGCAATATGGTATGTGCTTTTGAATATATAATGTAAAAAAGAGTAAAGCTGAAGAGACCTATAATGCCCAGAAGTAATTTTTTTCGTCTCTCATCTGTTTTCCTAAAATATGTCTTTAATATCCTTAAATGTAGTTTAAAGCTCAAATGATGCAGAAATTTTTGCTGTAGCAAACAGGTCAAAATCCGGTACACCAGGTTATCAATGGAAAGTAAAATTAAGTTTTTATTTACTAAGTGGGGCATTGTCAAGCCTCATCCTTAATTGTCACCTTTGTCAGATCTGCAGACACCGTAAGAAAAAGCTGCGAACTGAACTGAAGGAAGACTTTTGTACACAGTTCCACTCTGTTCCAGGAAGTGAGAAACCTTAAAAAGACTGTTGAATCAAGGTCAGAGTCTTCATGAGGAAAGAAAAAAAGTCATTAAAGATCAAATATGTTTCTTATTAAGAACCTAAGCCAGCTACTGCTACTCTGGAATATAGTGTTCCTGAGAGTGGCAGCTGCAGTACCACCTGAAGAAACAAAAATACACATTTTGTGCAGCTAAATTTTTTCAAAGAAAGAAAATGAGTTCCTCCACTAATCTTCTACCCCAGAAACATTTTTGAAATGTTATATATGATGTCAGTAATCTCCTAAACCAGCAGGAATTCGATGGCTGAATATCTGTGACCTTTAGCTTTGAATCTTTTAATTATGCTTTTACCTCTAGCTATTTATCAGATTTACATATTCCCCCATGTAGACCAAGACTCCTGGAGATTTGCTGGGCCACTTAGAGTGAAGTACATTTTGTGACTGAGGTCTATCTGTCTTCTTTTATTTCACAGGCCTATCCCACAGTAAGTCATCTTGCTGGCCTAGCAATTCTAGCAATAAGCAAAGAGGTACCTCTTAGCTTTAGACAGGATGAATCCTATTGTGCCTTCTATATAAAAAACCCCAAAACTGTGCAACATGAAACATTGAGAGCAGAAAGTTGGTGGCACTTCTCTCAAGTATGTTGAATGTGAAGCCTTGCATTAGACCAAAGACAGTTTTCTGACTCTTCTCCTGATGGAATGGTGGGGGTGAAAAAAAAGACACTATATGTAAGACTTACTAGCTCGGAATGTGTAATTTTCTCTGTGCAATGATGTCTTGACATAGACTACAGCATGCAGATGATTACTGGCATATATTTTACTGTAACTCTCCAATGCTAATTCTCCACTCATGACAGCATGGCTCACAGAAGCAGCCCTTCTTTTGGTTCTTAACACCCTCGGGTATCTCTCCACAGCTGTGTGTGTGAAAAGCAAAGCAGGACTTTTCTGCTTTTCTGCTATTCTCTATCCCTGCTCTTGTTCCAGAACCAGAGTGCTATTCCTGGTTGTATTTTCACTCTGTCAGATGCTGCGCCATCAATGGCAATGTTCATCTGTGTCTTTGCTCCACTCCTCTTTCTATCCCTGTGAATGTATGTACGTGGGAAGGTGTTTTCTTGCTTCCTCCATCCCTGCTGTCCTTCACCTCTGATCTTGCAGTTCCTACTCTATCTATATAATGATAGAAGGCATGTAAATTGAGGAGCCACTGCTTTCCCCTCCATGTCAAGGAAAGAGATGTTCACATTAACTCTGCTGATTAATGTTGTTCCAAATTTCTGGTCTTCAATTTTCCATATTCCAATGATGACAAATCACTGAGATCGAGAGCTCTGTGCAGTTCTCTTGCCCTCCTGCAACCAAATGCATGGGGTAGTTTCGATGACCCTTGCCTTATTTTCATTTTCACTATTGATTTCTACTGTTTGGAAGCTCACTTCAGCTACCTGGAAAATGGCATGATTGAGCTGGAAAATAAATAGGAATGGAAGTGAGTTGTGCGGGGACAAAGATCAGGGGTACACTCTCATTGTTCCTTGCCACCCACCCCCTCTGCTAATGGTTTATGTGCTCCTGACTTACTTGACCTCGTACAAAAAACAAGACTGACCCTCACACTGAGCCCTGGGGAGCCCCTCCTGTGACATCACCAGCTGGATCTAATTCCATTCACCACCACTCTCTGGTCCTGACCATCCAGATACTTTTTAACCCAATGAAGAGTTCACCTGTCCAAGCCATGGGCTACCAACTTCTCCCGGAGTATGCTATGGGATACAGTGTCAAAGGCTTTGCTGAACTCCAGGGGGAAACATCCACAGTCTTTCCTTCATCCACTAGTCAGGTTACCTGCTCATAAACGAAATCAGTTTGGTCAAGCACCTGCCTTTCCAAAACCCATGCTGGCTGAGCCTGATCCCCTGGTTGTCCTGTACATCCATGTGATCACACTCAAGGTAATCTGTTCCATAACCTTCTCTGGCACCAAAGGCATGCTGTCAGGCCTGTAACTTTCCACATCCTCCTTCCAACTCTTCTTGTAGATATGCATCCCACTGGCTAACCTCCAGATGTCTAGGACCTCTCTGGTTAACCCGGACTGATGAGAAATCATAGAATTATAGAATATACTGAGTTGGAAGGGACCCTTAAGAATCATTGAGTCCAACTCCTGGCCCTGCAGGGGATACTGCAAGAATCACACCATGTGTTGAAGAGCATTGTCCAAACACTTCTTGAACTCTGTCAGGCTTGGTGCTGTGACCACTTCACTAGGCAGCCTGTTTCTGTGCTCAACAACCTTCTGGATGAAAGACCTTTTTTTGATATTCAACCAAAACCTCCTCCAGCTCAGCTTCATGCTGTTTGCTTGAGTCCTGTCACTGGCCATGAGAATGACAAGATCAGTAGCTGTGAGGATGGAGAGTGGCTTGGTGAACTCTTCCACCAGCATCTTCAGCAGCACTTGGGTGAATCCTATCCAGCCCCAAAGACTTACAAGTGTCTAAGGAGCAGTGTAGCTGCTGTGGTGAGGAAAGCTAGAAGACTGAGGAAATTTCTCCCAGAAATGTTGTATAGTTCTGACTTTGGAGATGTTTAAGATTTGGTGGACAAGGCCTTGATTTTCTAGATCTGTCGTGGGCAGGAACTTGGACTAGGTGATCTCCAGAGGCCCCTTTCAAGCTAAATTATTCTGTGTTTCTGTGCAGAAAGATATATTCATTTTCTAAATAATTCCACACTGGTGATGAAAGGTGTCTTGGGAACTTTCTATATGAAAGAGGTAAGAGAAATTTAATGAATTATTATTATTATTGTTGTTGTTATTGCTGGTATTAATCTTGTATGAGAGGAAACTTCTGGTAAGTATAGAGAAAGAAGATCAGGGAATCCATTTGCAATGCAGCAACTTTGTGCAAATGCCTGTGTGAAGAAGCATAAAAAAAATATTATTGCAAAAATAACAATCTGACAGTAACATGCTGCTGCCAAACTGCCATTTCTCTCTATGAATTAATCTTTTATTTCTTCTCTGGATTTACCGTAGGTGTTGTATTGGGAATACCCTTATGATTGAATTGAGATCCTTTTAGTCTCATTCCTCATAGTACAACATAATAAACACTTTTATTGCCCAAATTTCCTTAGTGTGTATATTATTAGGAATCATAGAATTTGTCTTATACTAGACTGCAGGAAATCAGTAAGAAGAAATGCCTTTTAAAAGTAAATGGTCTGGGAGGATTTTCACACAACCAACCAATGAATATATTAAGTGCTGTCATAGTAAAAAAATACATAAATAAATAAAATAATTAATATTTTCATTCCATCTCTCTTATCCTAAAAACAAAAGTAACTGCATTTTCATTTTTATTTTCTCTCCAAATATTGTCCTGGAATAACTCTTACTGCATTAGAAAAGCAATGATTAAGCTTTGATTCTGACTGATAGGAAGAACTATTTGAATCAAACAGAAATGGGATCTTGGAAATACTCTGGAAAAGAGCATGGCTTTTATGTCAAGAAAAAGACCACTCTGTATTTTGAAAGAATACAAAGCATTTTCCTAATATTTTACCCATTAAATATGGGGTGTTTTGAAAAGCAGAATCAGATCTGTATACTCTTCAAGTTTCTCTAGAAGGTGTTAAAATTTTACTCCATGAGTGGGAGACTGTAGTAGCTGGACTTCTCAATTTTCTTCAATATTAAGTTTATTAGTATCTTATTTTTTCATTATATTATATTAGACTGCCAAAATTTTGGACTATTTTTGCTTGTCCTACTTGCCATGCTTACTAAATGTACAACAGCGCTTTCCATTTACTAATCAAAATGGATGTTCCTTTCCTTTGTTCCCCTACCCTCTGCCCCACAGAATTCTTTTTGGCATGTTTTGAACAGTTTGGAAAAGAGATTGTGACTTACATAGTTAGTAATCTTAATGAAATAATAATTTTAAAGAATCATGAAGATTAAATGCTTTCTTTAGTAAATAGCTTGAGTGTTGCCAGGAATTCAAGCACTTACAAATTATGAGAAAGTACTTTTAGGTCTCTAGAAAGAAGTCTGTGTCTGAAAGGAAGTAAGAGAGAAGTGAGAGACACTCTTCATTTTTGTCCCTGTGGCTTGTGAATTTTATCTGGCTGAGATTTCCAGTAAAATTTATTAATGGAAAGAAGCTGTGATACAGCTTCAGCAGGTGAAATTACATCTAGGATGTCATTAAGCCTAAGACTGAACTTATTCTTTGTAAAAGAATAACACCAGAAACTGTGAAACGCTGCTGTCCCTAGAACATTTATTTACTGTCCCAGCATTGCTTTCTTGATGTACATGTCTGCCCCTGCAGAAACGTGGTGCTGCATTGGAGGAGAAAATCCTGTGAATGGACCCTAACCAGCTGCAGTAGTGTTTATCTTGGATGATAACAGGCCTGTGCCAAGCCAGCACATCGGGACTGGGGGCAGAGTAAGGAGTGCTCCCACCAGCTCTTCATCTGAAATGTCTCAAGAGACAAGGTCGATGAAGAAGGAAGGGGAGGAGATACTTCAGCTGCCAGAGCAGGGATTTCTCTTTAGGCTGTGGTGAAGACCATGGCGAGGCAGCTGTGCCCCTGCAGCCCGTGGAGGTCCATAGTGGAGCTGGCAGGTGTGTCCAAAGGAAGCTGTGACTCTGTGGGAAGCCCACAGTGGAGCAGATTTTCTAGCAGGACATGTGGCCCCTTGGGGAACCCAAGGGAAATGTGGGGAAGACTGGAGAAATATGTTCGTGAAGGACTGCATGCTACAGAAGGGATCCATAGTGTAGCATTAAGAACTGCAGCCCATGAGAAGGACTAATGTTGAAGAAGTTAACAGAAGCCTGTTTCCCATGGGAAGGACTAATGTTGAAGAAGTTAACAGAAGCCTGTTTCCCATGGGAAGGACCCCATGTTGGAGCTGAGAAAGCAGTTCTCCCCTTGAGGAGGAAGCAAGGGCAGAGACAATGTTCAATGACCGTAAACCCCATTCCCTGTACCCCTAACATTGCTGATGGGAAGAAGGCAGAAAAACAGGAGTAAAGTTTGAGTCTGAGAAGGAGAGGGGTAGGGGAAAACTATTTTTAAGATTTGGATTTATTTCTCATTATTCTACTCTGATTTGGTTGGAAAGAAATATCATTTATTTCAAGAAGTCCAATCTATTTAGCCTGTTACAGTAATTGGTGAGTGATCTCTCCCTGCCCTTATCTCAACCCATGAGCCTTTTATTTGATAGTTTGTCTACCTCATCCTGCTGAGCAGGTGACAGAATGGCTTTAGTGGACACCTGGCATCCAGCCAAGGTCAAATCATTGCATCAGTTATCTGTTAATTTCTGTCACAGACTTTAGTTCTATTTCCTTTTTTAAAATCTGAGTTTTCTAAAAAATTTCTTTAGAAAATTCACTTTTCAAAGTGAATTTCTCATTGTTTTATAACAAAATTGCATTACTAAATGAATTTCTACTTTGGTGTGAATACCAAGATTAAGCTTTTTTCTTATTCAGCAACAAAAATCTCCCAGTAGACCTTAAATGTGGATTATTTTCCTGTGAACACAGCTACCATGATATTCTCACTCAGTTATTTGATTGGAAAAGCTCAGTGGCAAATGCAAAGACATGGATACTACAGCATAGATAACACCATGTCATAGACAGCTCAAGTCTATTAATTTCATACACATATTGCCTCTTACTAAATATCTCCTTCAGAAAAAGAAATACACAGGAGTTCCCCACACTGAAATAAAACTTCTAATTGAAACCATTTGCAAATGGAATCCAATGCTAGCACTATAAAGGCTTCTCAGTAAAATAAAGATTGTTCTGAAGGACACCTTATTTAGATAGGTTGGAGGCTGGGAGAGAAAAAAGAAAAGTAAAGAATTAAATTGTGAGTGAACAGAGAGCAGCAAAAGAAAGGCTGTTTAAATGCATGCTACAGCCCGTTTTCTTCCTCTTCAGTAATGTGAATGGTTTGTCATATGTGCCTGGGGAATATTCCTCTCTTTCTCTACTGTTAATTACTGCATTAATACACTTAAAATGTTTAGAGGGGAAGATGGGGAACCTGCTTGAAATTGTTTTCAAGAGGCCTTTTTATTCAGATGCTCCGTTCTCTTCTAAGTTCTGACTTTCCTGCTCATGCTTCCTCTCCTTTTCCTGCTTTTGCTGAGCATGCAAAAGGCAGAGAAGCTGTAGATTTATAGCACACTTAATTCTCAAGCAATGGGGATCGATATTCAGGACACAAGGTCTGCCCTACCCTGATAACTGTAAACCTTCCATCTATCACTGGACACCTCAGGGAAACTCACAAATCACAAATCCGCTCCTGGATTCTTCTTGATTCTTTGTTTAAGCTTAGCTGAGTACTCTAGGTGACTCTTCCATTGCTATTCTACTTCTCAGGACTTAATGAGAAACCAGGAGAAACAAAGGACAAAGGAGATTTTGTCTTCCTGCAGTGAGTCTGGCACTTTGAGCCTTTGAGAAGGCACTTTGAGAAGGCTCAGTGGTCGGTTTGTTTCTTGTCTGTACGTCTTTGCAGAAAGCCAACATTTTCAGCCATGACTAGGGTCAAAATGGTTAGTATGCCCTAATCATCCAGGAAGTGGATTAATGTGTCTAAACTATCTTTTTTTCCCGATGGTGAATTCCCAGTATGGTCCAGCAGCTGTTACTGAAACTTGTAGCTGCCCACCTGAGGGCAATCTTGGGACACCAAATGAATGCTGCCTGCACTAAATGGAATGGTGCTGCAAACGATCATTCACAGGAGGGAATGAGATCCATGAAGAATGCTACAAAAGTGTTTGAAAACATTAATTTGGGCCCTGTCCTTGGGATAAACCTCAAAACATTAATGGACCTGCACTGAGCAGTAGATAATTAAGTTAAAGGCAGACAGAAGCTAAATGTGATAACAAGGCAGGGGGGCAGTAACAATGCTAGCTGGGACCCAGACCCACAATACAGCAATGGGTAAGGATGCAACACCCGTCTTGGCCTGGAAGCCAGTGCACAAACAGTGCAGTAAAGCCCCAGCAAGTCCTTAGTGAAGAGGCACATTAGAAGTCAAGCAGAAGCCCTAGCTTGTAGGTTTCTCTCAGCATCTTTCCAGTTCCACTTCACCTGAAGCCTCACATTAGTCTTAAATCTGAGTGATTTCCTGGAGATGTAAGATGCTAGTGGAAAATATTTTTGCTAGCTAGAAGCCCCTTTGCATCCCCATACCACCTGGAATTCTAGTATTTTCCCCTCTCCTAACCCTCAAACCTTACCTCAAATTTAGATCTGCACTAAGATTTAAATCCTAAGATAAACTGTGACCCAGAAGAAGTTGTTCGGGAAAATTCCTGATGCAATCTACGGAAGTTGGGCATCAGGAATCTATGAAAATTCCTGATGCCTGACTTTGGCTTGCAATCCCACTGCATCTGTATCTTCAGTCTTTATATCACTACTGATGCTAAAGCCAACCCAAAGACTTCAGGTGAGCTGAAGTTTAATCCAAAACCTGCTTCCATAAACTAGAGGAATAAGTCAGAGAGAATTCTTAGTAGAGCTCACCCTTCTTCTGGCATCCTTTTTCCAGTCTCACTGTAACTGGAGCTCCAGGCTTTGTCTCTCTCTGACCCCTAGACATGACCCTAAAGCTAATCCTCTCCTTAAATCTCAGGGTGGGATGAAAATAGCCATATCCTTGAGGAAGCTGCTGTCAGGAAAGAATTATGGGGGTAGCCCACTTTCTTTTTCTGATGCTTTGTAGCCCCACCTCCTCTTGGAGCAGTAAGCTTTGTCTCCCAGATCACTGCTCCCTAGACAGTATGAAATTTTATGAACTAGTCTCAGTCATCCTTTCTGACTATTCTGACTATATTTTATTCAGTATTTGTCCAACACACATTATTCTGTTCCTCAGATAGATATCAGGTGTGTCAGAGAGCAAATGTAGCCTAAGAACCCACATCTGTTCCTCAGTCTTTCTCCTTGCTGTAGTTGTCCATCTGTTTTCTGTCTTGTATTGTGTGCTCCTGATAGATAGATTCATCAATGATGCATTTATTTAATGCAATATCTCTGCCCTTTTATCAAGTGCGTATGCAAATTGTGGCTATGAACATCACTTTGGTTAAAGAGACACAGTGTCAATGAACTTAATATACATGCACAAGTATTTGTACATCTGTAGACTCTTAATAGACAGAGATCAGTATTTGATCCAAGGCAAGTTAAGCCTTGATCTTAATTATGAGTTCTTGTGCAGATATGACCCCATTATGATGCTGCAATCTAGACTCTTAAAGCCTTATTGCTTAGATTCAGGTGCTAAGTAACTGACCTTCAATTTTAACAAAGTTTATTTCCTTAATTTTTATGATTAAAAGCTTGAATCCTTGAAATTTAAGTCATGATAACAGAAAATACATTAAGTATATCTTCTTCTTTATTTCATTCTGTAGAACCTAATAATTAGTAAATTATTCTCTTAATTACAAATTCAGAGGTAACAATATTGGAAGGATCCATTAAAATAAAAAGCTTATCATGAACATATCTTTAATTCTTTGGGCGATAAACGTCCTAATAGAATTTTTATATGCTTTTACCTTAATTATAGAAGTTCAGAAATAGTTTTCATTTTGTCCTCTGGTACAAGGATGTCTGTTGGTGGTGAGGATTTTCCTAATACTTGCAGCTGCCATTATGGGGTGAATTCACTGCCCTTCTAATACTCACTTCGGTAATGAGACACTAAATTATGAAGCTTTTATCTCTCTGAATATAAACCACTATTATATTTAATTTTGGTACTTTCTCTCTCTCCTGGCAAGCCTCTATCTAGTCCATCCCTGTGCATGCATGCTGTTCACATTTTGAGGTCTCACCTGTCCAACTGTCCGGGAAACAAAATGAGCTTTTATTTTCATTTCCCGTTGTAAGCCACATAATTAATATGATCAAAGAGATCACTAGTTCCAGTTAGATTCAGTTATTCTTGAGGTTTTTCACCTTTTTAAAATGTTTTTTTTCTTTGAAAAATCAGTTTGACATTTCTTAGAAGGACTATTACTTGTTAGCCTTCATGCCAATAACTAGAAAAATGGAAACATTTATTCAGAAGGAAGAAGAGATGGGTATTATCCAAATACCCATAATCTTTCTGCCAGAAGTCTAGATGAGATCAACTGGTTTTAAATTGGGAGAAGAACAGAAGGAAGATATTTGCTGAGTTTCCAAGACTTGTAATAACTATACAAACAACAAGTAAATGCAGAATATGCCCCACGGTTAAAATTCACTCCATGTCCAGCTAATGACTTACCATGAATGGGAGTAGCCAGGAGGACCTTATTTCTCAACACCTCTATCAGTGACCTGTGTGATGACACAGACTGTTCTGCAGTGAGTGGCAGAGCTTCAGATCAAAGAGATCTTGCAAAAGCACAGGATTAAGCCAGCAGAAGACCCATAAAGCTCCAGAGAGAAAGGGAACACTTCTGTACAAGAAGCAGAAAACTCTCAAATGCATTGATGATAGCAGCTGGGATGCAGCTGACTGAATAGCAGACAGGACCCAGGTGTTAAGGTGAAAAACAAGCTGAATATAAACCAACAGTGTGAAAGGCAACCACAGCTGTGGAAATGTTAGTGGAAATGTGGTTAGCAGAACAAAGAAGTATATTACATCATTCTGCTTGGAGATAGTGACATTTAGAACAACTTAGCCAATATTTGGTTTGCTAGTTGAAGAAAATTATTGAGAAACTAGACAGGATTCAGCAGAAGGCTACTAAAACAATCAGGAATATGACAAATCAGGAGGTGAATTGTTTAATCTGGTAGATGGAAGTCTACAGGGTCTATAAGTATCTGAATGTGCATTAAAAAGTGGATGGAGCCAAACTACTTTTTTAGAGTCAAAGTAGTGCAGTAGTGGCAGGTTCCTGAAAGAGGAATTGTGACAGATTGTGGAGCCTTTGTCCTTAAAACTTTTCTACACCCAGATACACATAGCCATGTCTGATCTGTTCTAGTGTCAGACATGTTCGCATTTAAAAGAAAAGGTTGGATGAGAGGTTTGCAGAGGTCCCTTCCAGTCAGTATTTCTAATATTCTGTGTTTGGTCAGATAACTTTGATTGTGAGAAATGTACATTTTAAATTAATAGCATGCAAAGTATAATAAATGATTTCTAAAACTGCAAGTCAGTTCATTTATATTTACCTTAATTAAGATTATTCAGAAAAAAAGTTATAAAATATCAATGCACTTATTTGCATTTTACTGGACTTACTAGAAATTATTTAAACATTTCAAAATCTAGCCTGAAAGTTAAAAGAGAAAGCATACATTTTGCACACAATATATACTGCAGGAGTAGTACTACCAAGGTTTAAGCATATTGATATGGAAGAAAAATGATCTGCATGGTGAGAAAATGGAGGTGGATTGCATGGTGTAGTTTGTCTATCTTAAGATTACAGGATGGACATTCAAAGGTAACTAACCCCTATGGACTTCCCATGAAACTGAAGTGTCTAAATGCTACTCTTGCCTTTGAAATTCTAGCGTGGATTTCAGCTCCAGAATCCCTGAGCTGATTTGGTCAACACAATTGTAAGGAAAAAAGTTACTTTAAATTTGTTCTCCTTTGAAAATAATTGTCATAAACTATTAAAGAACATTGGAACTATGCTAAGTCAGGAGAAAAATTCCTGAAGAGCTGTTCTTCCAACACCTCCCAAATAGACTAAAAAAGATATTGAATCATAGAAAATAAACTGATGTTCAATCTGCTACCCTCAAAATAGAGAAAAAAAAGATTTATTTCATGCTAAACTAGTGAGAGATTCTTGTAAGCCTCTGGGAATAGAAGTAAAGATTTTTAAAAGTTTAATGTGTCTTCTTCTCATCTTCTTAAATTCTTGGAACTAAAAGTCTATTTTTTTTCTCTTCTCTGAAGTTTGAGAAAGATACATACAATATACATGTTTGTTCTTTCCAAAATTAATTCCTTGTAGATTCGCTTTCTGGAAATGATGGAAATTAGTCCAAAATATTTCAATCCTTTTTTCTTTCTCCTTCACTGTTGTTAAAATGTCTTTAATTTCATCTGCTTCTGTAACTTCAATGCAACTACAGTGCAAAGTTTGCATTTTAGCAGGTCCTGCTGTGATATAAGGGGTAATGGTTTTAAACTAAAAGAGGGTAGATTCAGCCTAGATATAAGCAAGAATTTTTTTACCATGAGGGTGGTGAAACACTGGAACAGGTTGTTCAGAGAGGTGGTGGTTGCCCCATTCCTGGCAACATTTAAGGTCAGGTTGGATGGTGCTGCGAGCAACTTGGTCTAGTGAAATACGTCTCTGCTCATGCTAGGGGAGTTGGAATAGATGACCTGTAAAGGTTTTTTCCAACCCATACTATTCCATGATCCTATGATCTTAAATGCCAAGAAAAAGAACCCTCACAAGAGCGTTGATTCATAAGACCAAGTACAGAGTATTGGGTCAAAACCCTTTACTAAAAGTAGTAAATATTAAACTTTCATTTGTGGAAATAAAATCCTGATAGTTGTCTTAAGTTCTGAATTCCAGTTTCCTAGACAGTTGCTTTCCTTTTTTATTGTTCTAAATACTCTTTCAGACTAGTGTCAGAAAAGTGCATGCAAAAACTGGATTCATTCATTCACAGATGCAGTATCTAATAGGTTAAAAACATATATAATTTCAATACCTTGTTAGTAGCCTATGTTTAAATATCTGATGCTACCAGACTGTGCAAATTCAAGTATTGTTCCCACCTCCATTATTTAAAATACATTCCATGTTCAGTAGTCATCCTTAATAACTTCTTGTAGAATGCAGAATGTATTATTTGATGGTGTAACTTTACTGGTAAAGAAAATAAGCCTTATTCCATGTGGTTTTTGCAGAGACTGAGCTGTGTGAATAGGAAAGATGAAGAGAGAGGGGTTAGGTAAATAATTAACCTTTGAAAATAACTCTTGCTCTTGGAGTGTGCATATCAATATGATATAATTACCACATTTTATTCACTGTTGGCTGAAGATCACCATAGGTAATTTAAACAGCGAGCTCACATTTTCATAATGTACAAGCAGCAGGTTCTTTTAAATCCGTGCTGAGAAGAGGCCAACATATTTGTGTATCTAATTGAGATACAACAATCCTGTTTAATTTTCCTGATTCTAGGGATATTTTTTCCTCATTAATACATTCTTGCATATTTTTAAAAAAGTATTACCAATACTTTGACCTGGACTGAACTGACCTCTGGTCAAATCGAGTCAGAACTGGAAGAAAATGCTATCTGTCTTTTGGTAGAATCTTAGTGAAGTTTTCCAAAACCTTAGTTTGTTTGTATTATTGTTCAGCCTGGATCTGATTTTCTAGTCAGCTTTTTTTTAGGTAAATTCCTTTTGAATGAGTCCAGATAAAATCTGGTTGTATATGGGGCACAGCTCAGCAATCTAAGGGTGGAAGTTTGAAGACAACCACAGGACAGTTTCAAATACAAATAGATGGAAATGTTCTGAAAAGAGTTTATTTTCCCCTTCAGTTCAATTGCAAAGGCAGTTGATTAAGAAACATTTTTGTCATTAAGAAGCTGATGTCTGAGGAATTGGAGCTCCTCTACAGTATGTCAGGGCCTGTCAGAGTAGTAACTGAAACAGAGGTTTTTTTCTCCTTTTTCACGAGAGCAATTGATCCACTTCAGGTTAATAATGAGGAAGAATAGGAAAATACTTTTCAGGATATAGAAATCCATATCTATTCCCAAGTCATTTTGTCACAGACTTTAAGTCTATAAGCCAATGGTATAATTTTCACTTTGGATTTTAACTACACTCAACTTTCTTTAGAAGCACCTCCAAGTGAATTAGAATTTTAAAAAATCGTCTTCATGCTGAGCCTTAACAAAAGAAATTGAGTTTATCTCACAGCCTTCCTCAGCACTGTCAGACTCTTGAGCCTGTGAGCTGGGCAGTAATATGTGAGAAATGATCCAACAGAAAAATACTTTGGGTTTTATTGTGTACTAGTGTGCATTGGCATCATATATTTGATTGACTAATAGTAACATCCCTTTCTCCATAAAAAGCAGCAGTTTTGCTTTATTTATTTGGGTTTCAAGCCAATACTCCAGTTTCATAATGTGTTAATGATTGCATGTAAGTGGTAAAGTGAATTTTGTGCATTTACTCTGACAAGAAGGAAACCATTAATATGGGCAGGACTAATTTTATTTGTCCTGAATATCATGTAAAACACAATGTTCTGCTGCTTTTAAAAACATAAAAATCACCTTTATGTGGGGATGAAGAGATTAAATATAACTTAAAAATATGATAACTGGTCTCCAGCAAAGTCCCATTCATCTGTCCTGCACAGATTCTTTTCGGCAGCTGATACTCCTTGCAGCTGCATTTTGTTTATTGCCTGTAGGTCTTCATTCTGTTGTCAAGTGTTAAAATGTTACTTTTTGTTAAATTTGGTGGCCAGCAAGGGAGATTAAAGGTCTTTTCCATCTAAAAAGTAGCGTGGTTATCTGGTCATTATCCTGTGTTAAGCTGTTTTATTTGGAACTTCCTGCACAATAGGGTCAAAAGCCTGTACTATCTATAGGATATGGACTGGATTTTTAGGTGTACTTCTTTTGGCTGTGGTAATTTTCTTCACAGAGGGTGGTTTGAGGCTGTGTTTGGGATGTGAACTGGAAACAGTGTTGATAATATGAAGGTGTTTCTTAATTGCTGAACAGGTCTTACAGAGAGCCAAGTTTTCTTTTGCTTTTTGTACTGTCATGATGGTGAGGATAAGAGATTGGGAGGAAACATGGCTGGGACAGGTGATCTAAGGGAGTGTGGTGCTGCCCCAATATTTGTCCCCCCCACACTTTTCTCCTTGGCTCCAGCCTCACCCCCACGTGCCTTTTCCTGCTCTGCCCAGGGTTAGGGTTACCAAATGGTTACCAAAGGGATATTTAATACTAAATGAAATTGTGCTGGGGAAGGAAGAAAGAAGGGTGGGGTGTTTGGAGCGATGGCATGTGTCTTCCCACATCACTGTTACACAGGATCAGGTCCTGCTGTCCTGGACATGGCTGAACACCTACCTGCCCCTGGGGAGCAGTGAATTAATTCCTTTTTTTGCTTTGCTTGCATGTGCATTATTTGCTTTCCCTATTATTCTGTCTTTAGCTCAACCCATGAGAACTAGTTATACTTAACTTGTAAAATTATTTTTCAATAAATAATTCATTTAAATATACAAAGCTGTACTTTTCTACAGTTTTAAAAATTCAGAATTGACCTGATAATAAAATAAAATATTATTTAAATGCATGATAACTCTTACTCTGGGTAGTGAAGAAAAAAATCCTAGAAAAATAAAACTTAATTCATAAGTAATTGTTATCTCTGGATAAGGATATCTGAAAATATTTAGATCACTATTAGAACAAGATTTAGTTCCTATTGGAGTGTGGGAACCCCTTGGTAATAACATCCATGCTTTGCTAGTAGGGCATTGTCCTTGGCCCTGATGGGCAAACTGCCTGGATTGCCCCATTCATTGTCTCTATACCATGCACATCATGGGGAAGAGATGTTCTGGAACAATTTGGAACAACCATACAAATAGACTCAACCTCACTAGTCAGCCATTCCAAAATCAAATACTGGACATACATAAACTCACATGGCAAACTAAGACCCTGTGTGGGTTGACCAATGGCTCCCATGAAAGGAATGGCTACTAAATTTAAAGCAGCTTGTGGAAGAACAATTGTCCTTAGGCCATATCTGTCCATCTTCTAGCTGCTGGAACACCCCTATACTCTGCATACCAAAGCAACGTGGTGATTAATACAGGATCTAAGGGCAATAAATGCAATTATTGAACCTATGGGGGCTCTGCAGCCCGGGCTTCCATCACCCGCAATTATTCCCCTCAACTGACCTTAGTAATTTTAGACCTAAAAGACTCTTTTTTCACCATCCCCCTACATCCTGATGATGCACCTTGGTTTGCCTTTTCTGTGCCTACCTTGGATCATGCAGAACCACTGAAGAGATTTCATTTGACCGTGTTGCCACAAGGCACGTGCAACAGCCCAACAATATGTCAAAGGGTAGTCGATCTTGCCCTGCAGCCTGTCTGTTGTAAATTACTTGCTGCAACCATATATCATTATATGGCTGACATTCTACCCACAGCTCATGATCCATCCATCTTATGTTCTATTCAGGTAGATGGCATGAAGGCAATTCAAAATGCAGGATTCGTTGTGGCACCTGAAAAGGTGCAATGTGAGTCCCCGTGGAATTATCTGGGATGGAGAATTACTCAGCAGACCATCCCCTCTCAGCCTTTAAGGCTTTGTGTTAAAGACACTCTAATTTTAAATGAATTACAGAAGCTGCTAGGTTCCTTGAATTGGTTGCATCCTGTTTTGGGTCTACCTAAGAACATTTACATCGTTTATTTGACTTAGAGGAAACTCCTACCTGCTTTGACAGCAGATCCCAGAAGATAAAACTGCCCTTGCATGCTGTGCTCAAGCACTAGAAAACCAAGAAAATTGGAGGTGGGATCCTGATAAATCTGTGTACCTTGATATAATTCTAGCAACTTTCAACCTTTTGCTGTTCTGTTTCAGTGGTTTATTGATGATAAAGACCCTTTGCATGGAATGGTTGTGCTCATCTCACACAGCAACAATGGCTGAGTGGACTGTTAATGATATGTTCTTGGGTTTAGTTAAGTAAGGCAGAGAGTGAATACAAACTCTCAACGGCCAAGATCCACAAAACATTTACATACCTGCAAATAATGACAATTTGACGTGGTTGCCATCAGAAGACAGCAACTTTCAAATTGCGCTTGAAGTTTTTCCTGGAAATTATCTATCCATTGTCCCTCACATCAGTTATGGACAATGATGTATGCAAAGTGCTGCTGCAGCATGACCCCTGTCAATGGACCAACTGTTTTTACAGATGCATCCAGAAAAACCAACAAAGCTGCAGTGATTTGGTGTGGAGGTGACTCTGTACAGTGGCCTAGGCTTAGGGTTACTTAGGAAAGAAGAAAGGACTGAAAACCTGTAAGTCATTCTGGAAAGGATTTATTTTCATGATCACATTTGTTTCAGATAAAATAAAGCAAAATATTGCCACGAGAAAAAAAAGGTAAAAAATCCTGTAATTTCTAATACATAAGTGAACATGTTCATTCTGCATGTCATACTTGCTTTTAGATTCTCTAATGATCATTACATTTTGGGTTTTTAAATTTAAAACAAAACAAAGACTACAATAAACAAATCTCACAGCAATTCGGGAAAGATGCCATTCTTACTCTAATTACATGATTTTTAAAAATGGAGTGCTAGGGCTGCAAAGCAGGCTTAATAGGCTTTGAGTGCTTAGCTAGTGATTCCTGTTCAGATGTCCTTGCAGTTTTCTAGCTTCATAGTGGACACTGTAGGAGTTATTTTTATTAGCAAAGCATCAGGAATTTCAAAACCAGATTTCAATGTTAATGTGTTTAGTGCAGAAGAACCAAAAGGTAGTGAAAAACCTGTACTACAGAGAACTTCGTCTCAAATGGAAAAGAAGTATGAAGAGATAACCTTAAATCTTCTTTTCCTTTTTTTTTCTTTTTTTTTTCTTTTTTTTTTTTTTTTCCTTGAAGTGAAGGAGTCTTCCAGCTGAATGAATACCACTGCAGGAAGTAATGACATGGCTTATAAATGAAAGCCTTTCACATGCAAGTGAAAACCCATAATTTATTTTCCAATTTAAAATGTCTCTGCTTAGAATTTTTAATCTGAAAAAATACTTAATTTTGAAAAAAAGTTAAAATAGCCCCCTAAAAGTTTTTGGCCAAAACAAAAATAATTGTAAGTGAACAGTCTTATCACATCTTCTGTGAGGGTTAAAAAAAAAAAACAACAAAAAACCCATCCTCATATGTTGACTAGCTTTAGTTATTAAGAAGTAGTAAAGATAAAAAGCTTTGCCAGTCAACACAGAGAGTCACTGGTAGAGATGGGTCTTGAACAAGTCTCCTTAAAATCATTGTGTATAAAAATAAAGAGACAAAAAATGTTCTGGGCAATCTTTCCAGGATTTTCCTGCTACTAGAAACAGTGCTTACACAGTTATCTCTCTCCCAGAAGAAGCTTCCTCAGCACTTTGAGGAAAAGTCGGGCATTTTTCAAAGATAGTCTAGTAGTCCTGATAATTTGTGGATAATTAAGGAATATTTGGCCAAGACAATGACTCTCAATATATTTTAAAAGTACAAAGTTAGTGCTGCAAGGACAAGGTCTATACTGTTAAAATGAACAATAAAAATACTCTAATCTTCTGCATTTCATAGTTTGTAATTTTTTTTGGATTGTTGTTCCATAAGGTACAATGGACTGCAGGGTTAAGAATTTAGTCTGTTCACATAGGCTGGTTTTTTTCAGTTTAACTGTCCCATGGATGAATGTCACTGAAATGAAAAGCTTTGTGATAAATCAAGTTAACACTGTGGACACTGTGCAAAACATGAGACCTTTATTTAATCATTAATCAACCATACATTTTTACAAATTTTGCTGTGCAAATATAGGTTGGCAGAGAGAGAGTGACTTTTCTTTGTTTGTCTAAGGCAGAAGTGTTTTTCTGTGGTGATATCTAGAGCTTTGAGAAAGAAATAAAAATGTATTTCAAAAAAGGCCAAGCTAAGGATTATTCTATGCTTCACAATGTAATCCAAAGAGAGAGGCATGGAGACACTGATTGTTGTGTATAACACACCACATAAGTGTCAAAGTGCTGTCAAAAGCTTTGTAATAATTGTGACTAAAAAGAGGTGACTTATAGATTGTGACATCATGTCCTTTCCTTTTTTTTCTTCTTGAAAGAAGTAACAGGGAAAACTCAGAAAGCAGTATGTATATTCACTCTACAAAAGCCTGTGTGTTCAGATGTGCCTGCCTGTATGCTGCAGATCTATTGCTCAAGGCTTAGAGAAAAAGAAGTGATCAGAGAATATGGTGAAAAAAGAACAAGAAATACAAAATAAGACATTTTGCACACACTTATGCCATTGAACCTGAAGAGGGGGAAGAAGAAATTTTACTAAAAAACATGCCATTTGACTTGGATTGAAGAATGGCCTTTGAGATTAGCTAGAGCTGTGTGTTGACAAATAGGACTAAAAGACTAATTATACCTGCTTGTGTCCTTTTCAACCGGCTGATTTCTTTGGGATTTGGAACACCATTGTTCCTTTCTATTTCAGCAGACAGATGTACAATCAGAGGAAAGCAAGGAGTACATTGCACTTTGACTTCAGTGTGCCCCTCTCAAAGGTAGACTGGAGGGTCAAAAGGATGAAGATCATCCAGCAATCCAAGAAATGAAATATTGTCTATTGACTTGGGCATATGGAAAAGTCTTTCACTTCCAGAGTAAGGGAAGATCATGCAGGAAAACTTCAATTTTTAATGATGTAGTCTTTTCTCTGATTTCTTTACAGGTTGCACGAAAGCAGTAAGCAATTTAAAGAGATTTTGGTCAAATCACATGAAATTTTATATATGTAAATTCTAATACTTCTAGTCATTTTAGTACTTTTTTTATTTCTGATTCCATTCCATACTTTTTAAAGGTGACACGACCAGGGGGCCTGTTACCCAAGGTGTTTGATAACACTTTTTTCTCTGGTTTCCTGCCTCTCTTATTTCATTATTTGTTTAGTTTTGCACTTCTTCACTTTCAGCAGATATGTTCACTGTTATTCACAACAACTCCCTTCTTCTTTACAGTTTTCCCAAGTGTAAAGCACATCAGCATAAGCTCATACTTGTCACTGACAGAGCATCTAGATGCAGCAAATTATATCAAAGAGACAGAAAATATAAGAAGCATGATATTTTTTTCCATGCTTTGCATCTTCAGTAAAGGACAAAAGAAGTTCTTTAAAAAGAACTGACTTCTTATTTCCCAGTAAGGATATAGAAAAGACTCGTTACCTGCCTTTTCTGTTTATTTTGGACTCACCCAATTTTTCTGCATGCTGTCTTAGTGCATTTATGGTGCTTTATAGGGTGACATTCAAACAGAAGAAGGGGGAAAGATGGAGAATGCTCTTAACCTAGGCTTTATGAATTCTCTTCAGTTAAGAGGGAACAGACAATACAGTAATGCTTCTTAATAATCTGAGGCTGTCCAACATGCATTAGCTGAGTTAATTTTAATGGATTTAACTCTTCTTTCATTTTCTCACTTCCTGAGACCTCAACAGCTTATTTGAGCTGAATATGAAAGAGGAAAATGTGAATGAAACTTCTTTGCTCATAGCAGCAAATGAGGTTTTTAATTTAAAGTACTTTACACTAGTAAGAATCTGAGGACATAATGTTTGACAGTAATCTATGACTATTTAAATCAGGCATTCTGCCTTAACCTGAGACTTGGTATTTCAGAGGAAGGTGAATGACTTCCCTGTAAGAAAAAGAATGTCCTCTGTTTTGGAAAGGGTTCCGTTTTAAGCATTTTTTTCTATTTTTCCAGCTAAAACTAGTCCTGAATCAAAAGCTTTTTACCTGCATATTGAGCTCTTACCAGGGTCACATTCATGCCAGTCCATATATTTTGTTGAAATTGATCCTTATTTGCACTGGCTCATTATACTTTTCTTTCTTTCTTTCTTTTTCTTTTTTTTTAATAAAGCCATTATGAGGTTTTCCAATTTTGTTGCTTGCTACTTACGTCCTACATTCCCAAGCAAGAAAGCCGTTCTATCAATCTTGAAGGACTTTTTCAGTACTAAACAACAAACACCTATATAAAATAAAGCAGTTTTTTTGCTGGTTTCATGATTATCCTCTCCTAAACATGAAATGATCTTTCTCTTTTGGAGGACCAGGGTTAAAAGAGGATGACAGAACAGGTTTACCAATGCCCTTCACAAGGATTCCATATGCCCTCACAACAGCTCGATAAACTCTATTATTTCTAATAGGATTATTCCAGGTCTCAATGGCAGCAAAGCAGGGACTTACCTAATTAGATAATAGGACACTCAAGACTTCACAAAAGCTGTTTTTCTGCCATATATACATGGAAGAGAGACAAATAATCCAGTATATGAGCATGCTGGACCTCTACCTCAGATTTTTCTGCCTTGGTAATGAACTGGTTTAGTGCTCTTTGGTGTGACACGTTGCTTTTCTTTCCCATGCTTTTGTTTCCCATCTTGTGGCATTAGAGCTCTTTTTTTTTTTTTTTTTATTTGCTTTGAAAAGCATGGGTCAAAAGTGACTACTGAGAGCAATATTGTGTGAATAATTGTAACAATGCCAAAATTTTAGGAAATTAAAAGTTTATAATTCAGGGATTATGGGGAATTAACTATCTTCATTGAATGGTGCTGTTCAGATTAGGGATTGCTGCATAATCACTTAATTTAGGTTTTTGGGGATGTGGTCAGGAATTCCATAAGTTTTTTGTTTGTTAGATGAAACAAGGAATTCCAGTTTTCACAGAAGTTTTTGCTGTACTTGGAAAGAAAACTTAAACAGCAAAAGAAAATATATTCTAAAAAGTCATGAAAATGAGGTCTGCAGCTGTGTAATATGCAAATTGTCTTAGCTTCAAGTGTTAAGAGGACGTTATGTGGTATTTAAGGCCTGTTTCTAAAGGTCTCAAGCTGAATTTCACAAGATCTTTAGAAACTCAACAATTGTGAAGGTCATGTTGCTTTTGAAAAGTTTAAAACTGAATGCTTTGGGAACAAAAGTTGTGTGCTTAAAATGCCAATTTCTCTTGTGTCTCTGCCCCCATCATAATCTTAATTCACGATTACTACACCAGTCTTCTTGGTGCACTTTATAGTTGGAACTGCAAAGCTTGCTTCTGGACTGGACTCTGAAGGTACAGATTTAAGACAGTGAGACATCTTTAGAGAGCTCAAATAGCAAGCAACAACACACTGGTAACTACAAA
>JAOTQP010000251.1:42618531-42655768 GCA_026413545.1 Cichladusa arquata
CAAAAAAAACCAAACAAACCAGGTCATCAGTTGTAGATTAATGTAGTACCCTGAAATGGCCATTCAAAGTTTTGGCACAAGTCACCCTACCTGTGGGCTTTCACAGTACTGATTAACTATGTATGATCTCTGCATATGCATAGGATTGCAGTGTTAATGAGTGTCACTGCTACAGGAATGCAGTTAAATAAAAAACTGTGTAAAACCCCTACAACAAAACCGATGAGCTTCCTTTTTCTTTGTAATTTCTCTAGCCAACTGAAATATAAACAAAATATGCAATCTGATAGCTCTTTGTAGGCTCTTCAGTATGAGATTGAAGACTAAAATTCTAATGAGATGAATGACCTAATTCCACCATGGGGAAAAACCCAAACATAGAAACAAAAAGCCTCAGAACGCAGTAACAACAAAAAAATATCCCCAGGAAAGTAGTCTCTGGGAACTGTGTTTAAAGTCAAAGTTCATTGCTGTCATATTATCCAATTCAGTGTAACCCCCATGCTCTTTAGAAGAGAGATATAATTTTACCCATTGTAAGGATGTGGCATACTGCTTCTTTGAAATTGTGCTGTCTTTTGGGATCATAATCAGGCAAAATATGAAGTTTTACGTGTTACCACAATGGATGTCATTAGTTCCACACAGCAGATGTTGAACATCTAATGCATTAGTTTTGCTTACTGTGGGACAGAAGTTGCTACAGGATCTTTAAACTTTATAGTAAATTTGCTGTCTCAGAGTCAGTTAGCTGTCAGATTTAGTTAGTCCTGATAGCAAAGGCCCATTGACTTTAAGGAGAACTTATGGATTTTGTCTTTGGTAAACCTAGGAAATATAGTGCTTGTCTTGAACAAAGAAAGAGTTTTCTTCTTTATGGTCTCTCCGAAATAACAAATCCAGCCCCTTCACTCTTCTGCTGATGACATATATTTTCTATAATTTTCTATATGAAGCTTCCAAAGCAATTTTCTATGTCTCTGCCTTTGGGGTTTTTTAATTGATAGAAAGACCATCTCTAAAGTTCTTGTATTTTATTTATATTTGAGCTAAAATTGAATAGACTTTGAGTTATCTAGCATAAATACCTATCTTACCTACATTTATTGAGATGAAGGAAAGGTAATGAAAACCATGAACATTGTTCAACAAAAGTAATTTTTTATCAGTTAATCTAAACTACTGTATTTGCTTTTCTTCCCTGATTTTGCTGAACATTTTTAGAATGTTTTAGTTTTGTTAAGATATGAGTCAGTAGATTCTGGAAATTAAATTCCTCAATTTAATATTAGAAAGTACTGGGCAAATTTATGTTGAATCACATCTTTAACTCACTACCTGTTCCTTCTATCCAGAGACAAGCTGTTTTAATGCAAGTCACAAAATTGACTTTGTAGATCATGAGATCTTGAACATTTATTTTATGATGTTAAAGAAATTCTATTTTTGTCCATGATAAGGAAATTTAAACTCTGATGGCTTGTTGGGTTTAGTCCCGATGGCTTTTTAGGCTCAGTCCTAAATTTTCAATGGTCTGGGTTGGAACTGGGTGATCCCTAATGCCACCTCCAACCCAAGATATACTATGAATATACAATTGTATGATTTATCTGACAGTTGAAGTATTAGTTTTTTTCCCACTCGTGCATTGATTCTCTATTGTCTGATAAAGGCTGAGGTCATACTCAAGCTTTTGTCTTACAGTAAGCAAGAGGAAGCTCTCTTCCTCTGCACAACTTATTATAAGAGAAATAAGCAAACAGTGCTCTGGCACTGACAGCCCTATGTCAAGCTGAATCAGCATGGACCAGGTGGTTTCACATTTAACTGTGTGAGGTTGAAAGAGATTTGCAAATGGATGTAGAGACACATTTCTTCTGTGCGATATCTTGAACTTTGTTTCCCTAGGCAGAAAAAAAATACTGCAGAGGCTGAATGAAGTGATTGACAGAGACTCATTCATAGATTCAAAGAAAGTTTTGGGTTGGAAGGGACCTTAAAGATCATCTAAATCCAACTCCTCCCACCGCAGTGAGGTCCCCATTCAACCTCGCCTTGTACCATGTCAGGGATGGAGCATTCACAACTTCTCTGTGAAACCTGTTCCAAACCTGTTCGCACCCTCTGGATGAAGAATTTATTCCTAATATCTTCTCTAAACCTACCCTCTTTCAGTTTAAAACCATTCCCACTTGCCCTGTGACCACATGCTCTTGTAAAAAGTCCTCCTTCAGATTTCTAGTGGGCCAACTTTAGGTACTGGAAAGATAAATTACCAAGATGAACAAACTTAGGATACACAGTACAAGACAAATATTAATACTTAGCTCATTGGAGAGCAATTGCCATCATAAAAAAGGGTTTTTATGACTGCCATCAGCACAGAAGAAAACACAGTCAGGCTGCAGTGCATTGATTTCAATTTCTGATTTAAAGATAGTGTAAAAGAAATCCAGATCTCACTAAGAATTCCCTCACATATAATCTGACCATTTATTACAACACAAATTATGTAACTAAAATGCAAGAATAAAGGATTGTTCTCTAAATCATGCAGATTAAAATGGAAGCTGACTAAGATGCAATCATCTAATAGAGCTGTGCCACTTTACACCACAATCTTGATCATGATCTTTACTGCGCGCTGGGAATTATACATATTCATCTCCTGGCAAATATTTACCAAACCCATACAACACACCTTCATAAACATTTATTTTTTTTCCATTGGAAAGGCAACCCTTTGCATACAGTAATAACATCTCCTGCATTAATCCTCCATAAACAAAAATTATTTATGATTACACAAAACTGTAACTATGCCAAGCTGTCTGAACATTTTCACATTGGTGAAGAGTGGCTCAGGGGGTTCTCTAGAGTGGAACCCCCTGTACCACTGTCATATGCTAATTGGACTCCTGAAAAGTTCAGGGAAATCATTCTGCATGCCAGCATTCATCTGCGAAGTAACAAGTGTGTGTCCCAGCAGGGAGCAAAAATGCTACCAAACACAGCATATACACTAACACACGCATACACAGCAGTAGGATAAAGATCACAAGGAGGAAAATAATAAAAAACATGCTAATTAATAAACTAAGAAAACCACTTTAAGGAAATACTGACCTAAGAAAAACTGCAGTCAGAAATCTCAATGGACGTAGAGCAACTGGCTATTGAGTATCCTGTACCACAGGGCCAATTATTTGAGTAGAATAATTTCAGTACAAAAGGGGGGTAGTAATTTTAATTCCTCAAATCTCAATTGATGGCTGAAATTTCCATCAAGTCAATGAGTTGAATCAGGCTGCTAAGAGCAAGAGCAAAGGCTTTGCTTTTTAACCCAAGATCAGAATTTATTTTCTATAAAGCCAGATATCTCATTTTCTATCTGTACTAGTGATATGTATTTGTCTTTGAGTGACTTCTTTCACACATGCCTAAATGGAACGCCCCCACAAACATATTTCTTGTATTGCAAGATAACTTTATTTCAGCATATTTTTCTGTTACCTTCATCAGTCTTTCACTGTCGTGGCACTGCTTCCCTAATTCACACTGACTCCTGTAAAAGTACTTCATACTGAAAAGTTCCGAAAAGTACTTCATATTGAAACTACCATCAAAGCACTTGAGCAGATGCACAAGCATAAGCGCCAGAGTTGTCCCATCCTCTCCTGCTGGGCAGCCCATCAGAAGGCAGAGGCTTTATTGACATCACTTGTAAATTATTGGCCTATCCAAGTAGTTACAGCTGGAGCCAGAAGGATACAAATGACCAAGAGCATTATCACCTAAATATCACAAGCAACTTCTTTCAGAAGTATTTCTTTTATATTCATATCCTCTAATGGCTTGTCTATTACTTCATTTTTAGTATATGAAAGAACAGTAAAGCAACTATTCATGCTTTGGTGTATTTTGCTGAGTGAGGAGCATATTGCTAGAAACACAGAGATTGCTAAAAGCAACAGTGAGGCAGGCAAGGTTCTGCTTGGTCTGTTCTTTACTTCTCTGTTTACTGTCAACAATTTTGCCTGGCACGAGCACTAAAATATCAGGTCCCTTTGTCCATGAACATTTCCTTTACCAATCTTCTCCTTTTCCTCCCCTAATTCCTTGCTAAGGAAAACAGAACAGTTTTAATCTGTAGGATCTTTATGTATCAAAGGCCACAGCTAGCTCTTGAGTTAAATAATCCTGTACTTTGATTTTTTTCAATGAAAGGCTAAATCCTAAAAGCAGATATAACTACAGTGAAACTGGGGGATTGGGCCAGGGCACAATTTGCACAGTATGTTACAAATAAAAAAAAAAAAAAAAAATTGCTAAACATTAAATGCTGCTTCGTTAAGTTGTTGTTGTTCTTTTTTATTATTTTTTTAATAGACTTCCTTATTTGTCCAGAACAATGCGGTTTTAATTTGCTTATCAAAGTAATTTATTCTAAATGCAGGATAATTGTTTCCTGAATACCTGAGGCTAAGTTGATATCTGCTATTAATCGTCTGATCAGGTCATCACGTTGGACAGGTTCCAGTGACAAAGGTACAGCCATTACTTTAACTACCTCAGCTCATCCATTGACAGCAGATATGTCAATGTGAAATGACATTTAAGTTTTATGCTGAATTTAATTTTTTTTTTTTTCCTACAATCACTTGACATTAGAATTAGGATAGAGTTAAATGAACTTTTAAATACAGGAAACACAAAATAAAATGCCTCATCAAAAATTCTTTTTCCCTAGGGACATAATTGTTGGTCCTCTACATCCTCTTCTTCACTCTAGCTTTCTTTCTTAAAAAAAAAAAATAGTTTTGCAACAAAATAAATTGATAAAATTAGTGGACAAAATGATAATTTAATACCGTTGCTTTTCTTTTTTTGCTGCCTCCACCAAAAAAATCATGAACAAACAAGCAAAACAGTCACTAATACTGATGCTTAACATTTATATATTATTTTAGACCCTTTATTTGTATGGCAAATTTTAATTAAGTCTCAATTACTTGTATTAAGATCATCCATAATTAATGGAGGTCCATGATGTAAGTACACTTCCAAGTTTGCTGCAGGAGTAGCTATAAGAACATTGTACCTCTTAAGCCTTATTTCTGTGTCAGGCTGCAAAGCATTGACAGAAACAACCATGGACAGACTATTTCCACATGCACCTTGTCAATAAATTGGTAGAGGTACAATTGGGTTTCCTGCAATGTTTCATTTACTCTGGAAAGTCACATCTGTCTGCTGTTTTACTCCACAGGCTGAGGTTAAATATGGTCATGAAGCACCTAAAAATTCAGTGGAGGAAAGATATTAAAAGATTTATTGAAATTAAATCAGCTAATTGGTAATCAAGAAAAAGTCATTCCTCTTCTTGCATGTCTCTCATACTAGATACAGAGTGACTTCTCATATTATTGTCACAGCTCCTCTGGGGCACTGGGTGCTTGAGTTTTTTGATTTGTCTGATTTTTTTTCCCACTGCCTCTAGGCTTCAAGCTCTGTTATTTATGATTTTCCAGACAGTTGTCAATGCTGTACTGATGTCGTCTTTAATATCAAGCAGTATTGCATTGCTTCTGTCCCTGATTTTCTTGCTGCTGGAAGGCTTGTCTGAAAAATCTCCTGGAGTAAAGTGTTTCTTTCCTTTGAGGCTAGTAGAAAACCATTTCCTTCTGATGTTAGAACCTGATTAGAGCAAGTGCTGTTCTGTACTCCCTCCACTCTTAGTGGCTCATCACTAATAGTCAAGTAAAAACAGACCAGCTGATAGGTACCTAGAAAGCCTGCCCCAAGGAAGTGTAGTCATTTTCTCTTGAAAATTCCATGTATTTTAATAACCTTGCATTTGTCAAGCAGTCACATTCATAAAGGCAAGCCTCACAAAATAATGTGATATGTGCTCCAAACACCATCAAACTGTTAAAATATATGTCCTAAGCCAGATAGAATCTTTATTTATTTTCTTTCTCTATAAATTTATTTCTCTATGTGATTTTTCAAAGCTCTCACCCACATCATGTTGCCTTTTTCTTCAATGCCTTCAGCTGTACTTCAGACTTTTTCTCAGATACACTGCAGGGCAGAAGGCAGGATAAGAGAAAAAGTAAGACAATCAAGTCGAACCCATGCTTGTCATTTATTTTGATAAATGAAGTTCAACACAATTACACAAAACAAGTGGTATATGGGAATCACTTAGCACTTCAGGGAGCAATTATGTGAACTAAGACATGTCTTTGTTCCTTGATTTTGTTAATGGTTTACTTGGAAGAACAAGAATGGTTGGTCATTATTTGCCCGAGTGCAATAGTCTTGGATTGACAATATACCAACATTGAATGGAAATCTTTAAATCTTTGCTAGAAACCTTGTTTTCCAGGCTTGCGTGTCAGGAGACAGCAGAATACTGCTTATCCCTGCTGAGAGAATACACTGTCAGCACTCTGTAAGCACATACATGTATAAGAATGGACTGTCAGAACAGATGGGCCTAGACCTTCCTTGTCTCATTTCTATGTACTCTGACAACCTCTCTATATTAATTGCAAATGGTCTGACCCTGTTTCCATCTCCTGTGCATTTCCTGCTTATGCTTGAGGAATGACAGGAGCTCCTTGTTCACCCATGTGGGTTTCTTGCCCCCTTTGCCCAGTTTCTTGCCCATCGTAATTCATGATTCTCTTTTCTTCATAGGAGAGGTGCTTCATTCCTCCATAAGTTGGAGTTAGAGTTCACTGGTTCACTTGTTCATGGTCATTTTCCTCTTTTGAGGATTTTTAGGTGCATAATTATGTGAATGCTGGAACATTTTCTGCAGTAAGATCCTATTTATCCCTCACATATGCTGTAATATCTAGTTCCAGCTTCATTTGTAGTGGAGCTTTGACATGTCTGCTTAACTGCAAGACCAAGGCCTTAGGAAACCAGGCTTCATGGGGGGGTGATACACTGTACACAGAGACAAGAATTAGACATCTTTCACTGTATGCATATGCTGGGCCTTACTCAAGCCCAGTCAACTGTAATGATCTAATTGTTAATAATATTGTAGTTACTGTCTGGTTACTAACAAATGTCATGATAATAAATGAGTTTGCTTGGGCAGTTATTATTTTTTCATGCTCTAAACTTGATGTTGTGTCATGTCTGTGTAGATATAAAACATACAAAAGATGTTTTAAATATATAATGGACTGTCAGAAAAGAGTGATTACTTATTTTCATGCAGTTTGGTAAATAAAAATTAAAATACATATAAAAAATATTAATGCTAGAATCTAGGAACAGGATTATTAGAATATCTGTGTGAAATATTTGTTGCTGGACAATTTTCAGTAACAAAATATTTTATAAGTTAATTGTAGCTTTTCTAAGTTGCTTCTTCCAGAAAATAAGAAGAAAGCAATTTTAAAATTGAATTTGCTACTTTTTTGGTAAACATTTTTGGTAAACATTTTTGGTTTACGTTAAATTCAAACTAATTTTTTTTGTCAAAATGTCCTTCAGTTCTCTTAGAACAAACTTGAGCAAGGCTGTGTATAAAACAAACACTTGTCCCTAAACATATTTCTTTTTTTAATTTCCCAGAATTGTGGATTAACTAAAAAATCAGTCCAAAAGTCTGTGGGATTAACTCAGCAAGACATGACTGAAAGAGGAAAAATGTGGGAGGAACTGTGACTTACTAGTTCTGGTTTTTGCCTTCTTTTTGGATTTACCTTAGGGAATAGTTGTTATACCAAGCCACACTCAGACTTTAACAGACTGTAATGTCTTGAAATAATATAGATACCACCTGTAATGCATTCTTTTGGTAGATTGTTACAATCTGGTCACTTTTTTAATTTTTGGATTTCCTTTTGTCCTTTTAAAATAAACTATGACATGTCCTCCTGATTTTGCTGGAGACTTGAGACTTTAACTCTGTAGAGACTAATCAACTCTGCTGCTTCCAGCATAAAGCTAGAGAATGACTGAGAAAATCAGTGACCTTATCCAGGCTCCAAAGGTGAAATTCTGGGAAAAAAAATAACCCATTTATGTTGCTGTCATTCTGACTCATTCCACTGAATCAGTTGTAATAGAAGTGTGCTGTCACAGATTTTAATTACTCACAGTTAAGGGTTTGAACACCTTCATAGAGGGGATGCTTCCTTCCTTCTTCCTGTGTGTGACTAACTCTTAACTCTTGCAGAGATAGTGCCATTGGACAGAAGACCCAGAAGGGGTTTGAAGGTTAATTTCCAGTTGTAGCTAACTTTTGTTAAGAGGAAGAACAAAATTCGAAAATTGCAGTTTAGAAAAAAACAACCTCTGTATTAATTATGTCCAAGTGTTTGCATTCTGCACCATTTTGACTGAAACAGAAGTTTAACTTGCATTCTGTCAATTCCTTGAACTCATAAATACACACGGTAGTGCTGGGAGAAGCATCTGATGTATTACAAAAACCTGTTTCAGGTCAAGAGGAGATGGTCTAAGCTTTTTACATCCCTGCTGATGGCTGCTTACTGTGGCTATGGTGAGAATTAAAATAGTAAACACGTAATGTTGGCACTGAATTTAGTGTCTGGCCATTTCCTTCAGCTGTCAGGAAAGAGTATGGTGACTGAGATAATTTAAGACTGTGAGTCCTATGAAATGCATTAAAGATGACCTGAGTTGTCATATGTTAAACAAAAAAATGCATTCTGAGTTGGGGATATGAAAAGGTCATACAAATGGAAACCTTTTAATGCTTCTGATGGCTTGACACAGTCACACAGTAAAGCTGTGTAAATATTTCCTAGATGAAATCTTAAATATTCTCTGGTAATTTTCAAGTATCACTTATGAGCACAATGGTTAATGAAAAGGTAGTTTGAATTTGCTGAAACAGAACAGAAAATCACCTCTATATAATTTTAAACATAGTATTTTCTAATTTTAATGACCTGTCAAAGGTGCTGGTTCTTTCTGAAAATGAAAGACAAGCCATGTAAAACATGATAAATACTTGAATGAAATCACAAATAGAAAATAGGAGCAAAACTTATTATATAAAGTATTTCTGTATGCTTTACTTAATTTTGTTTTAATCTAAGTGCCCCATATTTCCCTTCCATGGTTCTATGTTTCCTCTATATTTTTCTCTGCAGCATTGTCTTATATAGTTTGAGAAATAAAAAATAAGATGACCCAGTGTTTTATCTACAGTAATAGCTTAACTCCTGGGTTATCCTTTAAGTAGCTCCACCTTACCTCCCCCATTTTTTCATATGTTTCAATTATACATTATAGTCTTCACTCACCCTTTGGATATTAAAGCATCTGTAAGGCAAGCCTTTAAAACTTAAAGAATTACAACATGAATGCTTTAAGAGCAGCACTTAACTTTCTGCTTTTCAAGTGCTTTATTATGGAAAAATACTATACCAAAAGCAGGAGCACGGCATATGCTGAACATTGCAGATTGGGAAAGGGAAGGAACAGGTGCAGGTCTTCTACAGTTTGGTGTTCAGTATATGGAAAACATCTATGGAACTGAGGCTGTTGGTGCCTCTGAACTCTGTGACCCTTTTTGCCATTCCTTGGACATTATGGATAGAAACCCAAGTCCCTAAATCAGTGTTCTACCTGGCTGCCTGTAGTGTTTTTGAGGGGTTGTTACTGACAGCTCTGAACTGCAGTTTATAACCGTTCCTTTCTTAACGTAACAAAAAGCACTGTAACAGCTAAAATAGAGTATATGGAAGAAGTGTTGGGGGAAGTAACTATAATCTTTGCTCAAGTCAAAAGTCTATCTCAGTCAAGAAAAGGTAATTACTATTTTTATTCATTGCTTTTGAGGTGCTGCTTTTCTTTACAAAGCTCTTAGAAGAATTAGTTACAACTACACTGCTGAGCTGTGTAAGTGCCAGTTTGATGCCAGAAATGGATTTCTCCCCCTATTTATTTCTTTTTTAAAATCACAGAGTCACAAATATTCTGAGTTGGAAGGGACCCACAAGGATCATCAAGTCCAGCTCTTAAGTGAATGGACCATACATGGGTCAAATCCATTACTCTGGCATTGTCAGCACCATGCTTTAACCAATTGACCTAACAGTTTGTGCTAGAATGACAAATTATGCCTGAATTGCTTCTCCCTAAAGTCTGGAAACCTGCTTCCAACGTAATTAATTTTAATAAATCCTGTTTTGTTTTCTCAGAACTCCTTACATATTCAGGGCACAGTTGGTCTGTGACTAGGTCCCCCAGTTTTGGTGACAATGAGACAGGAGATTGCCAAGAGCCTCCCCCAGCAAAAGTAGTAGAGAACTGTCCTGCCTCAACTCTCCTGCCACTGTGAAGGTTGCTTAGATGAAAAGTATTCATATTCAGGATTTTTTTGGTGGCTCGTTATGAAGTGTCTGGGAGTCCAAATAAAGATTTAAAGCTGAACTGTCAGAAATACACCCCAAAATCAACAGCACTTGTCACATACTAAGTGATGTATACTGTTGTGTACACCAAAAAAATGAGGTTCAAAGGGTTTTGGGTCCTTGTTGGTACACTTTTTAACCTTGATCTTGAGTCTTTGTCAGTAAAATTTAACTAGTGGTTAAATTCACACTGTAGTTGAGTGTGAACCATTTGGATGATCCCTAACTTAATTCTGTTCAAATTCAGGGAACCCAAATATTAGGTTATCATTACCTTTGGGTTTGTCTTGTCAAGAGGGATATTTTGGAATATAAACTGCAGGTAGGTCTGCTGAGTTTTATAATTTGAACAGGTAATGATTTAAAACAGTCTAACTGAAAGACAGTCTAAGAAGTCTGATTCTGAACCCCCACATGCAGAATGCAGCAGAAGGGAGAGAAAAATAAATATTTTTTACTTGCTGTGAAGATTTCTTTCCCTAGCTCTCATTTCAGAGCTCTGTTTAGTTGATGTAGGCTCTGGGAACAGAGAGAAGAGGAAGAGTCATAACCAAACTGAGGTCATCATCAGATAGTGTAAATATTTTTAGCAAGGAATCACTATACTGGCCAGACCAAGATCAGAATACAAGTCTAGGCTTCATGCAGAGTATAAACCTACACAAAATCACACTCTTGTACTGTCTTCCAGAGTTGCAGGAGATCAGCTAAAAAAATGTTTATAGGGAGCACTAGGAAGAAAACCATAAAGAAAATAAAAATTCTGTCATCAAAGTAAGGTGTTAATAGCAGACTGAAAATACAATGCTATTAATGGCATACTGTAAATAGAACTCAGGTTTTTTTGCAGACTGATGAAGTATATTTAGGAATAATGGCTTTGGTTTATGCATTGAGAGAGGCAAGGGTAGTGAAAGAAGAAACAGAATGTGAACCTTTGCAATAAGTTTGGTATGGGCAAAACAGAAAAAAAAATAGTGTTTGCTTTAATTCAGGGATTATATTGGAGGTATATAACGATTATAACACTGCTTGATTTTATTCTCTTTGACCAAGTTTAACACTGACACTGACATATTTGGAAATAGCAAAACTGCAGTTTGCTTTTGAGTACTTGAATTGTATTCATGAGAATATTTATTTTGGTTTTATTAAGAGAGCAGGTGACAGAATTAGCACTTTAGTTCCCCTGTAAGGAGATAAAACTGTTTCATAATTTTAAATTTAATTTTACCTTTTGGAAGGAGACAACATAGATAGTGCCCAGTGTGTAGAGTATTAGATGCTATTGCTCTGGCATGGTATACTGTTTTGCTTTTTTTCATTTATTAATAATTCACAAAGAAATATTTGTTATGCATTTTTAATTCCTGAATATTTATTGTGATACTGCATTGACTGTTATTCATTAAATACATACCTCACAGAGTCACTTTACAAGATGTATAATTTCTCACTTAAATTGTGTGGAATATACTTTTGTTTTCTTGCAAGATTAAATATTTTAATGCCCAAGAAACAAATTCTACTAAAGAATAATATTTGATGTTCCAAATTATTTTTATTTACCTGAATACTATTCAAAGGTCATGTAAAAAAACATTACGAGGCTCCAGATCCATAAAGCTAATCTCAACTCAAATATTAATAAATGTAGCTTTAAAAAACCTGAAAATTAAGACATGAAAATCATTGTCACTCGTTTTAGTACAAGATCAAAAAAGACCTGAGATTTTTTTCTTTTACTTAAACTAAAGGTATGCATGGGGATGCAAAACCAGTTTGATTTCCAGATTGTGAACCGTGTATTTCGGTATAGTTTATTGACTTATCCTACCTCTATAAGGGAGTATACATAATTTTTCATATACATTTTATGGATGGGAAGGCTGTAATAGTAAAGTCACTGTTTTAGAAAAGAGTTCAGGAAATTTACAAAACTCCTTTTATCTCAGCTTCGTTGATACTATGAATGATGCATACAAATCTGAGTAGGTGCTTTCCAGTTACTACATAGGTTTTCTACACAGGAGACAAAAAAAATGAAGCTGGGAAAGACATTGATTTGTTAATGACAGCAACCCAATGCTCACATACACATTTACAGCAATTAAAAAAACATTGACAGACATAATGGTTTCTCAATGGCTGCTGATCATTCAAGTTATCCCTTAGCTGCAAGGATCCATACATACTTGTCAGGTATAAGATAAAACAAGCCATCTAGTCATCTATATATTGACTTTCTGTCAAATGGGATAATGTATTAATATGTAATGTTGGCAATTTTGCTTTATCACTGAAGTTTCAACAGTAAAATGTGGGAAAATGTCATATGGCTGTACATTTACAGCAAGATTTGGTCGGATGCCATTGGTCTTCTTGGCCACCTGGGCACATGTTGGCTCATATTGAGCTAGCTGTAAACCAACCAACCCCCAAATCCCATTCTGCCAAGCAATTCTCAAGCCACTTCCACAGTCTGTAACGCTGCCTGAGGTTATTGTGACCCAGTACTACTTTAATAAAAGCTGCCGCATAAGCAAGTTCAGTGACAGTCCTTTATCTGTTAGGACTGCTCAGAAATACCCATTATGGAATATGTTGTCAAATATATAGATAAATGTGATCGGATATGAAGGTAATGATTGCAAATGAATGTAAGTTTTACTCCATATTAGCATTGCACACTGAATCCTTATGATCTCAATTACTTCTACTGTCTTCATTAAGGGGAGAGATTTATATCTCCTATGGCACCACAGAATGCGTGATGGAACAGAAAAACTGTATTGGAAGGCTATGAGGACTGGATAAAATGTGTGACTTCCACCTTTAAAACTCTTCTTGACATGACTGACAGAGTGCCTTTAACGAAAGATTTGATCTGATGCTCTCTCAAAGGAGGGAGAACACCTCAGATGAGCTGGGGCAGTGACAGAATTGTTTCCTCTGTTTGTTACACTGCATTTAATTCTAGACAGCAGCACAGAAGTTCACTTTCTCATGTGTGAAACTTCCTTGTTTCAAAATTCTTCCTCTGAAAGCAATCGTCACAGCCCAGAGCCACGTGCTAATGAATAATAATAATAATGAGCAGTTTAGTTCTGTGGTGGCATAATTGGAAGTGAAATCAGAATCAGAAAGATACAGAAGATTCAGCTCTCACTCTCCTCCACCCTTGCTTATGACTTTTTTTTCAGTCCAAGTGCATAATCCAAAGCCACTGTGGTAGTTTACTGTTTCACAAACCATCAAACATTTCAACAAAAATGACAGTAACTAAACAAGTTCTGTGATATTCAAACGGTTTGAGCATACTACTCAGTTGTACTTTCAGCTGTGTTTTTATTTATTTTTAGATAATTTTCTGCATAATTAATGATTAACCTTCAATACCTTCCAAAAATCCTTTGCTTTTAGTGGAATACCTCACCTGAACTAGCAACAAAGAAAAGTTTTTGTCCTCTCATTTGCTGACTTCTTCACAGTGCTCCCACAATGTAGACTTCTGGCAGTTACAGACGAAACAAGGATTTGTAATGCAAAGCTCTAGAGTGGAAAATACATCTAAACACACAAAAACTCTCATCTGCAACCAGAGATCGACAGCTTTGATATCTGCGTTTTGTGTTTGTTTTTCACAAGCCTGAGTACAAGGCTGAGGGAGACATTTTTTGTTAGCTAACATTTGGCTGTTAAATGTGGCTGTTAAGTGATACTTTTCCCATAACAGTGTGTAAGACTATTTGTAAAAGGCTTATAGTATAATATTTTTATATGTACTATAAATTTTTGGAACATTTTTAGTGGTTTTATTCTTAGCATCTACATCTTAGTAGATATTAATGACTCAAACTTCTTTATGATCTTAGTAAAACCTATTTTTTATTTATATGACAGATGAAAAGACTGAAACAGAAAACTTCTTGGAGCTAAGCTGACAAAGTAATGGCTATATGACTATAGGATGGAGTAGTAGTGAAATAGTAACTATTGTAGCTGGTTACTGTGCTTTAATTTCCCCCAGAAAGCTCCAGATAGATCTTAGTTGTCAATTATGATGTACATTTGCATGAACAGAAGCAGAGAATACCCCTAAGGGTTGCCATCCTGGACACTTAAGTCTGTAACTTAGATCCTCAAAACTTGCTTGGTTTTGGATGTGATTAAAATCTCATCATGCTAATCTTTCCACTGCTAAAATGCACTTTCAGCTCCCAAATGTCACTTCTGACCATACCTAGAGTTGGCCAAGCCTCTGCAGAGTCTGCATACGTGCCCAGAGCAGCATTTCTTCTCAACTACTACCTTCAAAAGGCAGTAAAGCTCAATGATGGCATTTATACCTGGTGATACTTAATTATAACTCTTCTGTATTACATTAATATTTATACTGCAGCTCCTCTTAAACTCCTTTTCCCCATGCAGTGAGCTCTTGACTTTCTTTGTTTGACCGTATACTTTTATGTCTTTCTAAATGCAATAAAAATGAAAACAGAGAAGAAGCAGAAGAAGAGTAATTTCTAGCTCAATATAATTTGCTTCCATATTTTCAAGTCAGAGTTAATCCCTGTACTGGCAAATAATGGCTATGGTAACTTTTTGTAGTTCAGAGCCCTTGCACGTGCTAGTGTTGCTATAGACATCATTGATGGAATAGTTTGCTGTGTTTAACCTGGGGGGCCTACAATACCAGTAGTGATTTTAGATTCATCACAAGTGTGATAGGTATTCAGATACCATCAGGCCAGGCCTGCAACACTGAAAATGAGAAAGGCCAGCTTTTTACTTCTGGAATGTGTGAATCTGATCCAATAGCAATTAGAAGGAACTGAATATTGAAGTGTGCAAATTAACACTTTTAAGAATATGCATGCACTGAATGCATCTGCATTTTTAGTAGGTTTCTTTGTACTTTTGAAGTTGTAAATCTTGGTAATCATGTAAGGTATTTATATTTCTTATACTACCACATTATGTGAATGCCTCAATGTATTCATGTATTAATGTGTTAATCTTCCTTACACTCCTGGGAAAGAAGTCAATAGCTCTCTGCTGTTCTGGGGGATAAAAGCAAGATCAAAATATTAAATATTTTCCTAAAAATTAAAGAGAAAATCAGGATACTTGCTTCCTCTACCAGGTTTATAGAATCACAGAATCATAGAATTGTTTGTGTCAGAAGGGACCTCTAAAGGTCATCTAGTCCAACCCCCTTGCAATGAGCAGGGACATTTTAAATTTGATCAAGTTTCTCATAGACACATTAAACCTGACCTTGAATACTGCCAGGGATGGGTCATGTACCACTTCTCTGGGAAACTTGTTCCAGTATTTTTTTCACCACCTTTATTGAAAAAGACCTTTTCCTTATATCTAATCTAAATTGATCCTCCCTAAATTTAAAAACTTTATCCCTCAATATCCTGTCAATATGTTCCCTATTAATAGTCTGATGGTTATTCCATCCTTCTTTAATTCACATTTATCATGTTAAAAAACAAAAAGAAAAGGGTTTAATTTTGAATCACAGTGAAGAAAGCTTTTGTTTCTTTATGTATTTACATGATGAGGAGCACCTGGACTGTTCAGGGTAGGCCCACTTAAAGGTATTTTTTTGTTATTATAAAAATAGATATAATAACCTTTTGATCTTTTTGGCTTCAAAAGAAATAATACCATGTTCATTAATTAATTGAGTTTAGCAGCACTTTATCTGTGGGAGGAGGGCTGCCTTTGAGAAAATTCCTCTGAGTATTTAGTTTTAAATAATCCATGCATCTTGCCCATATTGTGTGAACAAAAAAAGCAATAAATTCAGTAAAAACAGTCTTGTTATCAGTAAGTCCTTAAATAGAACTCAAGCTTAAAAAAAACCAAAAAACAACAAACCAAACCAAAAAACCCAACAGAAAAACCCTCCTCAAAACCCAGCTCCTCAAAAACAAGCCAAACAAACAAACAAAGCAACCAAACAAAAAAAAAAAATCAAAACAGAACAAAACAAACCCCAAAAAACCTAACCTTTCTGAATTGAGTGTTCCCATCATAATAGCTCTTTAATAGCAATCATTTGTTGAATACTGGGCAGATTGCTAACTTTCTTCTGGAAATTGATTGAAATAACACTGAAGCTAATCAGCAATCAGATTTCTCATCCTCTATTCAAGACTTTCTTTTGGCTGTGTCAAGAGGGCTGTAGCAGAGTGACCCTGAAACAGTCCCCTATAAATTGCATGCCTTTATAAACTGGCTAGGCTCTGAATGGAGTAGATTGAATTGCTAGAAGTAGCTCACATCATCTATTCAGCTTCAGAAAGTCAATATTCTTGGTGCTCCTGGAAAATCTTGACTTGCCTATAACCCATCAGATTTCTGGATTAACCCTTAAAATGCACTTTTACAGCAGCATTTCTAAATAAAGCACAGCTTTTTAAGGACTGAAGTGGGAATTTTTTTTCCTGAAGAGAGCTCTGGAGGTATTATATCCTGAGGAACATCTGTAAAATGTACAATTGCCCATAGATCTCATGGGCAAAGATACCTGCAATGTGTTATTCAGGACTGTAGATAGGGGAAAACCTTCAGGCAAAAGCTTTTCTCAGTGAGAAATGCATCTGCCCAAAACAATTAATAAATTAATTTTTGATTTTTCATAACGTTTAAGCTAGAAAAATGGGTGGAAAAAGAGAAAAATGTTAGGTTCTTCCACTTATAATTTAAAAATTATGTTTCAATCCAACTCTACTTCAGTTTAAAAAGGAGAACAAAGTATATATTTGTAAAAGAAATTAAAAAAAGCTCATACTAAACCATTATTTATCTACTTAAGAAAACCCACAGTTCCTTTCAACATTTTGCTTCGAGAACTTTCCTTTCCTTCCTGAAAAAAGTGCAAATAAATTGTTCGACAGCAAACTGAAATAATTTCAATTTTTTTTTTTTCAATTTGAAATGTGTTTGCTCGACCAACTGTATTTAGGCCTGTGTTTAAAGTCACAGACTAAACATAATATAAACTTTTCTAGTCACACCATAAGGGTCATTGTAACACACTTCTTCTTGAGGTGAAAAATATTTAACTCCCAAAGCTAGTACAAAACTCTTGATTAAAAAGTCTATTTCTGACCTTTCCCATTACTTTCAGAACTTGCATGTGATGCTCTGAATTACTACTAAGTCAGATCTGCCAACTGCACAGTTGCTAGTTATTTACAATAAAATCAGTCCCATTAATTTGCTAATGAATTGATATTGACTTTACATTTTGTGAGCTGGCAATGTTTCAAAAGACATTGTTATCTCATTTCCAAAATGAGCATCAATGACTTTCCCTTACTGCATAAAATTCAAAAATCAATTAAAAAAATCTAATTGATTTAATACCACCTGGTTTCAAAGTATGCTGATGGTGCCAGATCAAAAATTCCACTTACTAATTAGAGTTGGAAAGGGAATGATTCTCTCTACTTACTAATATGTTGTGTATTGAATAATGGTAAATAAAAATCTAGGAACAGATTACAAGAAAACAATAATTTAAATAAATGAGTAAAGGAGCTCATGAACTGTAAGGGAGCGATAGTTCCTATGGGTATTATACCTTCTCTGACAAGAACACTTTTTGTAAACTAAACACAGAAGAGATTAAGGGGCTTGGTGGGAAGAAAACAAGGTTTCTCTAATATACAAGTTACCAAATAAAAAATAGAAGGTGAATATATCTTTTTAGGTGAATATGTTCAGAGGAAACTTTATCAATATTTCTGTGCAGCTATTTTTTTCTATCTGAGAGGAAAAATGTATTTAGTGAAAGTTTTAATGATAATCATATGACATCAGAGCCCTGGCTAATTTCAACTGTCTCTGAAATCTTCTAGAATTGCAAATTCTTCTTTCAATCAGCCCTGAACAATGATCCTTCTGAATCTTGACCATTAGCACAAGCTGACTAGGATGTATCTTCCAGATGATGACCAGCAGTTTGCTCTCTGAAGGAATTCTGAAGTATTTAATCATATTTTAGAAAGGAAATGAAAAGAATGGTGGCAAAATGCAGTGTATGCTTTTGCCTACACCTGTGGACCATGGACCTGGAAAAATGAAATGGAGGCATAAACTTTCTTAGAATAAGCTCTTGAAAAGCCTAGAGTCTTGTGGTTTCTAGGCTTGGCTCGTCCATTCTTACTTTAGTCCTTTAGTTGAAAAAGTTAGAGTGTGGGTAGGCTGTTAACTCCCTGTGTTGTTAGCAGAGTGAGGCACCCTAGCAGGTGGATCTGCTTCTCCAAAATGTAACTGCCTCTCTTAAAACACCAATCTTTCTCCACTGATTAACGAGAAAGCATAAGGCACCTGGGCTGTAATGTGGATTGCTTTTTTCCTGCCACACAGGCTAACAGAAAACCTAGTACACAAGCTATCTTTTTAGAGAATTTACTCAAAGTCAGTGCATTCAGTGAAGTATTTAGATTCATTGAATGTGCTAAATAAGTATCCTAGGAAAGAACAATTTCTGCTCTTTACACATGACCAGGAACAAAAATGTTGATTCTTCATATTTATAAGCAGATGAAATCTTTGAAATCAATCTCCTGTGTACACATCTGCCACATTCTTACCTGGCTTCTGAGTCTATTGGAGAATTTCAGCTGTAAGATAGTCAACCAAAACTGGAGTTTGGAAAGTAGCAGTCAAATTTCAGCTGTATTATTCAACAGTTATGAAACCACACAGACGCAATCTGCCGAGTCCTGGAGTTGAGCTTCCTGTATAGCCAGTCATGACACTTCTAAATACTTGTAACAGGAGTACAGAACCACCCTGCAGATCCTGAGTGATGGGTAGGAAGAATCTTAACAACTTGCACAATCCCAGCACCTCTTTTAAGAAGACATTTTAGTTCTCATGAAATTTAAGCTCAGGATACATGCACAGACTATCCTCTCTACATAGGTAATCTCTTTTTCTTGTTGCCTGAATTTAGAGAAAACCCCCTAATTGAAAGGACTAAGTGTTCCTATAGTACAGAGAAATATGTAGCTAACACAAACATCAACTCCACTGACAGTATCTTGGGGTTCTATTGTCTAAAAAAGGCAAAATATCTCTATAGGTCTACAGACATGCCTTTTAAAAATTTATTTATTTTTAAATGCATGAAATTACCACTATGGTTGCATACAACTTTCAATGGCAAATGATTTCTGAAATAGTGTAAAATCAACTTCTGCCTAAATTGGATAATTTATGCATTTGAGTTCCAATACTTTCCCACTAGCATTAGACTTGTTCAAGTGTCATGGTCGCAGCACATGACTATAGCTACCTAAAAATTATAGGGCTGAAAATTTCCCTTCCTCACTCAGATTATTGTCTAATTGATATTTGCACTTATCACAAGTCTTCTAAATGTGACCATGGATTAAAGAATTCAAATGGATATTTTTATGACACTCTTATTAATTGTATATAAATTGCAGTGCCCATATTTTTTAATATGCACGAAATATATAATAATAATAATAAGTAAAATAATAATAATATGTAATTAAAATTCTAGTTACTCTGAACAATCCTTTATATCCTAGTAATTTCTAAGTGTTTCTTCTGAATAAGATTTGTGTATTTCAGTTTCATTGATTTTACTGTTTTTCACTTTGACCTAGAAAACATAACTGGTAGAGTTATTCACAAAAATAATCTTAATTAGTACATTTTATCCTCGATTGCTTAGAATGTGTTTTAAGGGACAGTTCTGCCCTCAATTACATTGGCTCTAATTTGGATGAAATCCACATATCAGTTGGCAAATAACAAATGACCTATTGTTCAGATTTATATATTTCCAGATGGAAGTGGAATTTGGCTTACTTTGTAAAACTCAAATAATAATTTCTATAATTTCTCTGACATCGAGATGATCTTAGAATCTAGGGAAATATGTCAAAGTACATAAAAAATTGTTATCAACCTGAAGGAACCATCAATGAAAGATTAACAGGAATCGACATTGGTGTAATTACAACACAGAGGAAAGAAGGGTGTTCATTTGCTAAAATTTTTGGTCTCAGAAGGTTTAGTAGAAGGATGTAGTGAATGTTTCAAATAGAAATTGGGTTGTCATTTTTATTTGAGTAAAGCTGGCAGTGTGAAAATATGCATGAAATATCAGGTGAAATTTTATAAATTGGAATGTGTATTTGTGTTGAATGCTTTCAAGAGGGAAGTGATGAAAGAGCCATTCAGTCACTAAGGATTAAAATCTGGCTGAGAAAGAAGCAGAAAACAAGAACACAGTCAGCATGCTAACTAGCAGCATGTTGCCATGGTGGAGTTTTGTTTACCTGAGCTTAGAAATACTTGCAAAACTGAACAAATTCTGGAATACATTCAGAAGAATAGTGTAATTTTTTTTGTTCTTAAAAATACTACTGAGATTAATATTTTTTATTAATATGGCCTATTTGTTTTATATGTGTGGTGCTTTGTCTTAATAGTATCATAAATCCTGTATTCCTGCTTTTGGTTGACAAATAGGTGCAAGACATTTTATGTGCTAAGACCATTGGAAACCACAACCATTTAATCTGCTGTTCCTCAATGCTACTCAGTATTAACTGCTAGCTAAGTAGAAGAATGACTTCAACAGTCCACCTCCTGGAAACTCTGAAGAGTAGCCCAGTGCATTTCTGTGGGTGGGAGAACACTGTCTTCCCAGGAGCAGACCAGGAAACATAATGAAAGCATCCTGTGATTGTCTTAAATAAAATGTCAAAATAAATTTAAAAATTTGGAACATGTAGACTCTGCATGTTTTCACTATACCATTTTAATATTTCTAGTCATCTTTTAACTAAAATCTCGAATAGATCTGGAAATCCTGTCCATGATATTGAGCATCTCTGGCAGGAAATATTCTCCAATTAGATCACATGAGAATAAATCAGAAGAAAATGCCTGGGACTAATCAAGAATTTTCACCCAACTTATCCTTCCTCAGTTCCTTGTCTCCTGTTCGATCTCCCACTCTTCCCATCCAAGTGTCTCTATCTCTCTCATTGTAATTCAGGCATTATATAATATGTTCTTCAAAGCAGATCTAAGAGAACCATCATCACTCTTCATTTAAGGGTATCTTTAAAAATCTCACCACTCTCCTTTTATCCTAGTGTCTGGGAGAAAAAAAAGTGGGGAGAGGGGGGGAGAGCAGCTCTTCTTATCCTCATAGCCATTTTTATGCATGCCTATGATTAAGATAATGAAGAAGTGTTATAAACTTACTTGACAAACTATTTTGACATTTTCTGCTTGCAGCTGGCTTTTTAAAGTGACTCTTAAGTTCCCATACATAACTTTTTACATTCTTGCATTTTATATATAGTAGTTAGTTAAAGGCTGACAGAGCTTCTGGGTTTAATTCCTCTGTACTAGCATCATCAGTTCACAAATTTATCAGGGTGTGCTATAGGCATGGTGAACATAATCTCTTTCATTTGTAAATAGTCAGCTTGAATCTTAACAATAATTTAGAGACGTGAAGGGGAGACATAGACATATTAGCACCAAAATTTTCCAGAAGCTATTCGTGTCCAGTTTGTCTTTATATTTATGAAGTCCTGGTAGTTTAAGGGAAAAAGAAGGGGAAGGTAATTCTAATTTCACCCTGCCCATGATAAAGGGATCAGAAGGGAAATGGGGCTAGTGCTACTTATCACACCTATTGTATCCAGGAATACTCAAGGCTGTACTGTATTTTAAATGTGGGCTGAATTGTTAAAAATGCTGACATTTATGAAGTATGTAAATGGATATCTAATTAACTTGCTACAGCTATCTTGTTAAATACCAATTAAATATATTAACATTTATCACAATTTTAATGTATCAATAAGAATTTAACTGTACCTTTATTGTCATTGTAATTCCAAATTAATTACATGGCTAGATGATTTATCTTTTGCATAATTATTCAGCCTTAGTCTATGTTCTCTAAAACAATCCAACTGTTATAGTATGGATTCACTACAGCATCTGATCTCTTTCTGTGCAATTCTTTATTGAGTCATCTGCGATTAAGACACTAAAATCAAATGAAGGGAAGGGGAGGCTTTTGCTACCTGAGCTCACATGCACTGGTATGAAAATACCAATTTCCCAAGGATTGAACATAATTCTGTGATGTTCATTATTTTTTTAAATGGTCTAAAATTTTTTTAAGGAATATGCATAATAGTCAGCTTTAAATGACTGATGGAGATTCTTTTTATGGTACAAAATTAATTCAATTTCCATACTGTCATACAATAATTTACATCTTATTCTTTTCATATTCCTCACATTCATATAAATTAGATCTAAGACCACTGAAATTAGGAGTATCACTTAAACAGAAAAAGCAAAATAAAACTAGTTTCTGATAATGTTAATACAATACTTTTTGCCAAACTCAACTGGATGCTTAATTCTCAAATAAAACCTTAGGCTGGCTTTATTTAGAGCATTTAATAGGTAAATAGCCACTTTGGGACTGAGAAGTACACATAAAGAAAATACATATGGGGCATTGTTAATAGAAATATCAGAGCAAGAGCTGAATAAAGCATACACAAACAGCATGTGAACTGTCTGGACTGTTTTCTTAATAAGATCCATGCTATGAACAACATTCAGTAAGAACTTACAAATGTAAACATTATGAAGCAAAGTTCTTGGGCTCAATAGAGTATTCAAGGTTTAACTTAGGCAGATGCTTAATGCTGCACTACATCACATGAGAAAGTGAGCTCATCAGAGAAAATGTTTTGACTGAAGTGAAATACAGTACAGGGAGTAAAGTAATCTTTAAATTCTGTAAATAATGTATGCCTCAGAAGATTTGGAACAGAGTATTGAAATCTTGAGGAGTGGAAAACACCTGTGCTTATGCAGGTGTCAAGAGCTCCATGTTTGAGAGTAAGGTCATCATTCTAGCCTCCCTTCATAGAAAGTTAAGAAAGAAACAGGGAACTCTGGGCAATAAGGCATTACATTCTCTATTAGTTACTCAAAGTGTTTATTTCTCTAGACCAACTTTGACTTAGATGAAACCTCCCCTATGATATTTGAAAATAAATTCTTTTGTTTTTTGGCAAAGAGTACCTGCTTTATTCATGAATACTAACTGCAGGATAAGTATGTTCATAGGTTTAGGATTCAACATCTATTTTTCAACGTCTAAAGTGGTAGGAATTTAATCCTAAATAATTTATTTTGGGAAATGCAGGGCAAAACCCCATACTATTTGATATTAGATTTTTAAAAAACCAGACCAATCTTTTTCTTAAATGAAACATTAGCTTTGAAAATTAAATAATGATTTTTAATAACCTGAAATTAATCCATTTCCATTTTATCAAAACCCTTTCCCATAATGCTTTTAAGTTCACACTGATTTTTTTTTTTTTTAAATTGCTTTCCCAGGTTTACTGGCAAGGATTGAGCAGTCATATTGAGACTGCATGGATCATTTCACCTGTAACAGAATTACCATCTATCCCTGGAGTGGGACACTGCCAGCCACACAGCAGGGCTGCAGTCCTCATGGAGTTGCAGTTGTCAGAGCCATCTTTTGAGCTGTGATGAGCCTGAGGAGGAGCTTTGCCTACTGGAGATGGTGCTTCCTAGTCGTGCCCCCTTCAAGCAGACCCTCAATCTGTGACCTACCTGCAGGCATGCAATGCACCAAAGCATGTAAAAATGTAAGAAGCTGTTCCATGATAACTAATTATGCTACTTTATGAGCACCTGAAATTCAGCTTTTCCCTGCAAGGTAAGGAAACAAGGTAAGGCAAATAACTCTACATTTGTGCCTTCACTTCCCTGGATTTAGAATGTATTAATGGCTATAGGATTCAGAATGAATAGACTGGATAGAAAAATCATTGTGTGAAGTCCATTTTCTGAATATTGGTTTGGATTCTAAGCACTGCAGTAAATTATCCTTAATTTTCAACTCAGAGTGTCTCTGCAAATAGCAGAAATATGGGACATCATCTTTTCTCTTCATATTATTAAGTGATGTGATGGTGGTAGCTGACCTTATTGAATTTGATATTAGAAGTTGATTCACCTTTTTAGAAGCATTTTTACATATTGAATTTTGGCCTCTGAGGAATAGAAAACAATCAAAAATAAATTGGGAAAAATTGAAAAAAAGAAACCAAATCGGAAAACTGAGAGATACACATGAATACATGAATAGCCTCCTTCACATGCCCAGCACTTTTTAATGAAAAATATATGCAGAAAATAATAAATGGATTTGAATTTTACCGTATATCTGCAGCAACCAATTTACCAGAGCTATGAACTAAGGAGTATGAGTCTTTTAGAAGTTTGTAAGAATGTTAGTTCTTTGCCTGCAGGTGGAGTGTGTTGTCACTCCAGGATGATCCTGCTTTGTGTGCTGTATGGGTGCAGGCTCTCTGGGGGTGCTCTGCGTGCTGCTTGACTGCACCATTTTACTGTGTATTCATGCAAATGAGTAAAACAGTTTTTCATTTTCTGGTTGAGCAACACTTGGATGGGTAAATGTTAGATACAACCAGGTAGAATGGGAATAATCTAGACTACAAGCAGTGCTGCATCACGTAACAAATTGCCTACTGCTGCATTAGGCACTGATCATGGCTTAGGCCACAGCTCTAGTCCCAGTGAAAATCTGCATTAATTGTATGTATGACTGGGCAGTTTAATGGTTCACATACTACCTTTTTATTTTCAATTTCTGTGTGATGTAAGTGTCTGGAATATGTGTCTAGAGATGGAGACAGCTGGCTGTGCACTTGTCTGTGGGAAGACAGTTTGTAAGGATAGTGCAGAAGGCAATTTTCCTCAATGAATTACAGGTGTACTGATTGCTGAGAAGGGGAGACAGCCTTGCCTGCCCAGTGAGGATGGGTGTTATAAAAGAGTGGGTTGGGTGGTTGAGAGTGAATTGGAGTTGGAGTGATAGAGGCTGCTGGTTGTGCTGGGACATATGGTGATGCAAGGAACAAAGTAAGAGGATATTGTGTGAGGGACAGCCTGGGTTAGGTGTCCAGGTAAGGGACATCTTGGGGTTAGCCAGTCATGCAGAAGGAAGAAGAAAACAGAGAGAGGGAAAGGGAGGGAGGGAAAGAGTCAGTGCTGTGTGGAGCTGCCTGACAGAAGTCCAGTGAGAGAAGGCATGAAAAGTTTTTAATAAGAGATGGGTGATAGTACCAGTCCAGTCTGTCTTGGCGACTGCAACACTTGTTGTGTTTGTTGGTACTTGTTACTTACATGCATACCTATATATGAATCCTTACAAGAGTTTCCAAAGTCATGTTGAAAATGAAACCACAGGAGTAAAGGAAATGTGATGTGATTCCATTACTCAGAATAGTAGAGACAGCAGCTGAATGGATATCAGGCATGTGTATTGTGAAACAGCGACTACTTTTATGTTTGGAGATTGGCCAAAGTGAATTATTGTGTAAAACATCACAAGGCAGAGCCTCCAAAGAGGATAATTGTGGTTGTCTCCTAGGAGAGAAGGCTCCAAGACACTAAAAAGGAAATAAACGGGGCAAAAAACAAGTACCATAGATTATTTCCAAAGTATGAAAACACAAGCATGTATACAAATAACACACACACACACCCCCCTCTGTTGGCATTAACAGACATGTAGGACTATATACAGTGAATCATAAAAAAAAAATCTGGAAATAGTTACAAAACTGTACCTGTGCACCTAACAGAACAATTCTGTCTGCATCTCTCACTGTCAAGCACTTTAGAGAATGGGGTCTCAGTGATACAGGCAAACTGAGTGTTTGGGGACAGTAAGAAGAAATATGTCTGCAATTAGGTTCTATTAATCCCAGAACCATACATGCAAACTATTTTACCAGTAATCAAGGGAAGCATTTAATTTGCCTCCTGCCCTATAACTGACAACTCTTTCCCTCCTGCTGTTGCAACTGGTTCTCCTGTTTCCTTCTTAGTGGAGTTACTCTCATTAAAGGAAGCACCTTCTTCCTAATCCTGAATCAAAAGCCATTGACAATGTAAGTTCCCCATCTTTGTTATGTTCTGCTATGACTAGTTGATTGATATACATCAAATAAATGAATAAGGAATATTTATAAAATAAAAAAGTTCTAAAAAATATTGATAATTAGGGAAATAAAAACTTAATTAATGAGACAACATAAAGGAAAATCAACAGATTTATGCAGAGCTATGGTAATATGTAAGTCCTCAATGGATGAATTTTATAATTAATATAATTTTATAATTTAATGTGAAACTTTACAATTACCAAAGGCATATTTCTTGTCTGTGTATGAAATATATAATCATATGTTATCAACAGTGAAGAGTAAATTCTGGATAAATCTATCCCAGAGAAGAACAAAGATAATTTACAGAGACATAATGACCCCTGAGAACCTGACTGAAGGACTGTACTACATCATATGCCTTTGGCATCAGAAAAGCCAGTAGAGTTCTTTTGAGAAACAGAGCAGAAAATAGCTTGAGGAATGTCAAATGTATACCATAAACCTTCAGATCTCTGGTGGGCAGTCTTCCCTCTAAAGAGGGGTGTTTGTTCCCCCCAGTGTAATCTCAGTGCCTAGCTGTGGAGATGAGATTTTTACTGTTTCTTTTCTTTGACCATAGTCATATGCATACGGTACTTTCTGTCTGTGACACTTTCATTAAACTGTCCTTGCTATATCCCTGTGCTAACACCCAATCTAATTCCAAAGTATTGTAGCAGCCTCAATGGATTAGTCACAGGCTTACCTTTTAAGAAAAAATGCTTTAATACAGTAGTGGGTTGAACATGAACTAGAAATTTATCCATAATCTGAAAAGATAAAAAATTCCACATAAATAAGCAAAAGAAAACTGACAGCAACACAAGAAGCAGAGTAATACAGATACCAGTACACGGAGCGCCTACATTTGATTCTTATCTATCTCTGCCCGGATTTCACTGTTGTAAATTTTTAGTTTTTGCCAAACTGGGTTCAGTTTTCTGTTTTCAGTTTTGCTTTTGTTTGGTTTTGTTTGTTTTTCCAAAGACATTTCTAAAATAAGACTAGTAACAAAAAAAAGAGAGGAAGTAACCCAAAGACACAGTAGATGGTTGATAAGAAGGTAGTGAGGTAATGCGACTCAGTGAGGTCTGCAACACTGACCATGTGGCAGGGAGGGCATAGAACACTAACTATTTCAACCCTTACCTATATCCTCAGATTTACTAGGAAGTCTTTTTTCTATCTGTTAATAAATTCTGTGCTGGGATCTGGACAGGCTTCCCTAGGAACTTTATAGCCACACCTGCACTTTAGACAGATGAAGACAATCAACAAAAACAACAACAGAAGCAGAAGGTAATCTGTGTAATAGCACTGAATACCTAAAAACCTTTTGGCTTCAAACTATTGAGCAGATTGCATTGTGTACCTCAGGTACAATTGATATTTTCATGCTAAAACAATAAAAGTACATTATCTCCTCAGGAACATATGATTTTTAATGGCCATAGTCATGTGACTGGAGAAAAGGGATTTTTACCGCCAGAAGGGCACATAAAATTCATAATAAAGAGAAAGAAAATGTTTTTTCTAAAAAAGAACAGAAAATTCTGTCTGTGAATCAAAGGATGAAATACTTAATTGTAGGATGGGGAGAGAAGATGAGAATAGAATTGGGGTTAGAATAAACCCTGGGTGTTGAAGAGCAGTAGAAGGCATAATTGAAGAAGTTTGAAAAGCAATGTTTTGCTTTTATGTGAAATTCTAAGTTGCTGACAAACAATATGAGCTTTTCTGGCTCTAGCATGACAGCCTTGAAATGTTTCATGTTTTTGAATGTATTCAATTTAAACCAAAGTCACTCCTTCCTCCTAGTTTCCAGCTTCCTCAGACAATACTGGTTGCATATATATGCTTGGGTTCTGTTTTTTTTGTGTTTTCTTTTTTAGTTTTTTTTTTTTTTTTTTTTAATTATTGTGGGTTTGTTTTTGGTTTTTTTCCATGTGGGTTTGTTTTGTTTTTTTGTTGTCTGCAGAACAAAAGGCTTGAGGGTCCTGGTGGACAGAAAATTTTCCAAGAGCCAGCAGTGTGGCTTCCTTGTGGCCAAGAAGGCCAGTGGAATCTTGGGGTACATGAGAAAAAGCACTGCCTGCAGGTGAAGGGAGGTGATCCTGCCCCTCTACTCAGCCCTGGTAGGGAGGTAGGACTAAACACTCTCTTTTTTGCTTCTTTGTTGTATAAAACTAGGTCTTTAAAGGGCAATACAATGAAAAAAATTATCTGACTGAAAAAAAAGCCCACAAAAACATTGTTTAATTTTTTTTCAGGGGACAGACTCTCTCACTGAGTCCCAGTGAGTCTCTTAAAAAGCTACATCATCTCAGCTGACAAGAAAGTGAGCTTTAAAATGAGAGAGTTGCACCTAAAGCATATACTGTCACAAAAGACTGAACTGAAAATATTACTAAAGTAATTTCAGCTTCTAGAACCCTTTTCAACTTGTTCTTTATTTTGCTTCATTAACAAAGTATAAAGTCTTGACAAGACTTGACAGTTTACCATGCAAACACTCAAAATATTAATGGATTGTGCATTCCTAATCTAGGAGACAATTTCTAAGCACATGCAAAGCAAAAACAATGTGATTAAAAAAAGTTCCTCTGGCTCTATATTTAGACTGAAGTTCAGCTATCGTCCTTTGTAAAGGATTTCTGACTACTCAATCTTTTTGTTCTACAGAAGTGCAGAATAATTCTAAAATGGACTTAATCATTCTCCCCTGATGAAGCTGCTACTATTTGTGGGGACTAATTACACATGCATTTTTCAGGGTAACAGAGAAAGTTGGAATGATTCAATAATCTTGCCTTGTAGCAAGAAGTATTTTGAAGTGTAATTTTGGGGTGTAAAGTATCCACCACAGAATGCAGAAAGATTTTATAAAAAAGAAACAGCATTAATCATAGTTTTGGGGTTTTTTGTTTGTTTCTTTGTTTGCTGCTCTTAAGGTAAAAGGACAAGGAAATTCTTTTGGTGACAATGTGTTATCTAGATTTAAGTTCCTAATACAAGGAAAAAGTAACACAAAATTTAAGGACCAAGTTGGTATCTAATTTAAGCTTAAAGCAGACTCTTTAGAGTGACTTGAGAATTACATTGGAAATAGATTAAAAAATACCTTATCAGTAGCATTCAAAATAATGTATTCAGCATGAAAAGTCTCCCAAGGAGAGCATGTCCAAAACACTGAAAGACTCCTGGAGAGATTGACTCAATTATCAGCTGTAATAGCACCAGGTGACACACTTTAGTGAGCAAAGTGTTGCATAGTGAGAAAACTCTACTAGCAAGCACCAATTTACACCTCTGAATTGATGTGAATATTTGTTAATATTACCTGTTTGCTTTGTAGGCATTAGCTGATTAATGAAATCCTAAGGAGAGACAAATACACAGTATGGGGTGAGCAGGTGTTACCGGTTCCCTTTTGGCAGGTGAAAGGGAAACCGAGAAGAGACTTAGTGATGACTTGAGACCAGGATGCTCATCATGTGGAAACATTCCTGCAAGAGACTGCATACTCTGGCAGCTGACATCTGGAACCCCTGTAGCAGTGGTGGTGACATGCTTGTCCTACTGTAAGATGGTGTTCACTGTCGTTAGCTCTGTTTTCATAATTCATGCACTTATGCGGTGTCCTTAAAGTAGTTAGAAAGATCTTGACTATGTTGAACATTGTAGAAAGATGGTGATTCTCTGCCTCTAGGACTTTTCTAGCTCTAATTCAGTTTGGTAGTAGCTGTCTACAAACACTGAGTTGTCTCGGGTCTGAGGTACCAAAACAAGCTGTCCCATATTCTCTTTCCCTATTAGCTTCTCACTTCCCTCCAAAGACACAGAGTTTCTTTCAGTAGCAGAACATGTTTATAGAATTGTAACTACATGTAAGGCAGGATAATTTTCCTCAGATTAAAAAGAGAGTAGGAATGATTGCCATTGTACAGGAGGTATGTGACACTGCATTAGAAAATCCGCTTAAAATATTGAAGAATCAGTACCTTGCAATACACAGAATTAAACCAAGGAACTTCTACAATTTTCCATGTGCATCATCTCACTGCTAAGTTTTCCCAACTGCTTTTTTCTTCTTCCTTTAAAATATTGAAAAATGCTGTTTCTGTGAAACAGTCTTGCAAATCTGACAGCTTCTCTTGCAGAAATTCCCTTAAGTATTTTGCTGCCTCTTATGCCTAGATTCAACTTAGGGCAATAGACTGACCCATTATTTTGCATGAGTTACCCATAATAGAGAGCAGTAATAAGATGAACTGGATGTGTCTTCACTGTTATTGCAAACATTACCAGCTGTCCTTAACCAAGTGCTTTTTATAAAGTAAAAATTAATACATTGACATTAATACAGATTTCTGCATAATAAACAGCTCTGTGCAGTATCACAGGGTTTGCTCTTGTGTGCTTACTGCCATGAAATCAAGCAAAGACAGACAATCAAACCAAAGTGTTGCAAACACCAAAGAAAGCTGCCCTGAGATTAGATACTATCCAGCACAAAACATGGATCCACAGTGGGTTTTTTCTCCTATTTATGGTTGCTTTTATACCATTCTTCCTTTTCTCTTTGCTGAGTGTCTCTTTGGGATTCTTATCTCATATGTCCATTCTGAGCAGGTGCTTTTATCACCCCAACCACAGCTTTGGTAGCCACAATCACCCCCATCATAAATAAATTCTTATTAATAGCCATTAAATAATTCTCAAGCTCTGTTAAGCCTTTTGATTTACATTTCAATAATTAAGAGTTCTATGTTCTCAAATACAATATTTTAAGTTATAAAATTTCATAATATATTGGTGAAAACTTTAGCAGTGAATGAAGCTGCAGATGCTGAAGCTCAAAACTCAGAAACTAGATTACAGGTTCTCCTGATCCCTTGGGTATGCTTTACTTTGGGCAAGACACACTCTTGTCAAGGAGTGCTTTCTGCTTCACTTTGTCCCACTGAATAATGGAAAGAAGTACATGCATCAGAAATTGGAAGAGGTTTGTGAGGTTATTTGCTAATAATATATAAAACATTATTTCTAGACAGTATGGGAGTTATTATCTTGGTATCCAAACCTTTTGAAAAAGTTGGAGGAGAATGCTATTGAAAGTGTAATTTCTTGTGTGCTTTTTGCCAGTTCAGAAGTAAAACATCACACTTTGAAGTACAAGTGGCAGTTGGACAAAAAGGAAGATTTTGTTACTTGAATAATACTGATATCTCTCAGCAGAGGAATTGCCCTAAGGTTCAGTTCAGCAGGTTCAGTTGCTCTAAGGTCATAATCAAAAGTATTTTGAAGTGTATTTAATCAAGGTTCTTACTCTTAGAAAGAAAATGCCAAATAAAATATATTTTTGCATAGAGGGCAAAAATCCGCATATTATTAGATCAGTATTATGCCAAATACAGAACTACCTAGAAAGCTTGCAATAGCTAATTTGCTGAATGCCACATCCATTTGAATAGATAGAGAGCAGCAGCAGATCTACCAACCTGATGCTTATTCCTTCACAAGGCTAGGATGTATACATTAAGGTAGAAGCCTTGATTGCACAGTCTATATCAGTTTGAATTATTATTTTTGGACATGGTGAATCAATACAGCATGTCATAATCCAGATGAGGTTTTCCACTGTATAATTGCATCTTGCATTTTCTGGAAATTTGGGTTGAAATTTCTATTGTTGTCTCCTCTAGAATGGATGAAAACAGCCAATAGCCACACTGGCATTTTTCCTGTTCTAAACTTCATGTTTCTAAATGTAGATATAGCCTGTATTGCTATTCCTATGGGTGGGTGTACAGTAAATTTTCCAGATAAAATATGTTTTGACCAACCAGTTCCCCATGCAGGCAAGGACCCAGCTGTGTCTGTATCCAGCTCTGTAAATATGCATCTTTATTCTAGTAAACCCTGTTGCTCTGGGTTCAGTAAGGAAATTTGTGACAATGGGGCCTAATTGTGAGAACAACTCGTGGGATCCAGTGTACTATAATACTACACAAATATGCCTTTTTCTTTCTTTCTGAGAAGTGGAAAGAAATCTGGCAGTGGAAGCCAGAGATCTGGGAAACCTATGACACTGAAATAACAGATGGCCACTTACTGCATGCACAAGGTTTCAATTCTCTCCCTAGGACTTGTTTGATGACAGTTCTCAGTTCAGAAATGGCTACGATCAGCTCTGAGAGTGAATTACAACTGTATACAGACCCTAGAGGTGACTGCTACCAGTTGTTATCCTGACTAAGAAGGGTATTTTTCTCCCATACATTGCAACAGCAGAACATTTCTGTACCTTAAGGTATTTTGTATCAGCATCATGCCAGCAGACTTAGCTGAACAGAATGAAATGGTTATTGTCTTTGCTGCAAACCAGCCCTAGCTTACCAACCCCTTTGGAATGCCAAATAAATGTGATTTATAAATGCTTCTAAAAGACATGGATCTGGATGATTTTTAACAATGTCAATATCTGGCATCCTAAAGTGTTTGCTTAGTGGCTCAGTGGACCCACCTACAGTGCTAGGAAATGTTAGCAAAAAGGCTGGGACAGCAACAGAGGACTGTCACCACCCCTGCCACTCTAGTATGATCTGCCTGCAGGTGTGAGCCACTCCCATGACAGAAAAAGGAGAGAGGTAATAGCTTAAAGGTTGCTTTGGGCACAGGAACTAGACATTTTAAAACTTCTCTCTTGTTTCGTTACCTGGAAAAATACTTAAGGATCTTCTGAAGACAGAAGGACAGATGTTTTTCAATGTTTCAGCCTTCTGAAGCAAATCAAACAAGATACAATTCTCAAAGGAAAGAGCACTCTCCCACCATTTCCTTTAAATGTAGCACCAATTTATCCCACTATAATCCCACCCTGGCTACCTTTTCCTACCTCGCTGTCATTGCCTTCATTATGTCTAGAAGTTGCAGGGGTGATTGGACTACAGAACTGACTGGGATCAGAAAAATTTCCTGTCACTAAAGGAAATCCCCCCGGTAACAATGATGTGTAATAACAGTGTAAGGCTTTCTTCACAAAGCCTTCTAAAGTATATCTTCCCCTTTTGCATCCCAAATGGTGACAAAAATTTTAAGGAAACATGAAAACTCACGTCTTTGCTAGAATTTTTCTAGAACAAATAGTTTGCAAGTACAGGAAACAACAGCAAAACCAATCGAACCAACCAAACAAAACCCAAAACAAACAAAACCAACAGCAACCAAACAACATTGAGTTTTTTGAAGGGAACCACCCCCCCACGCTAAAATGAAACCTAGGAAAGAGGAGTTTATCTGTGTCTGTGTGAGAAAGAGAAGGTCTGGATCTGGCAGCCTGTTCTTTAAAGAGTATGTGGGTGTTGAGAGTGCCCCTGTGAAGGACTTCTAAATTTCTAAACAGACATGAAACAGGGATGTTCACTCATCACTGAAATGCTCTTAGGGCTGGACTTACCATGGGAATGGAAGCTCTGCCATCTCAAGCATGCTGATACATGTAGCTTGCTGTTAAATAATAATAACAGTAATATAAAATGAATTTCATAATAACAGAACACTTTTTACAATTGCTAATGAAGGAGATTGCTAATCTCCTCTTGGTAGGAGTAGAGTTCTTTGTCTCTGCTGCCAGCAACTAATACAACTTATAATTATTTAAGAGGCATGCTGGATGGGCTGGCAACAGACATTATAAGTAATGCAATAATAAGATATAAAGGCTTTGTCAGTGGAAAGGTGACAGAACATACTGTAAGATACTGCCAGAAATAATCGTTAGATGATGATTACATATAGATAAGCATGGCAGGTTTTCTAACCAATGTAGAGCAGTATCACCTGATTTCATCAGTATTGACTACCAAATGTGTATGTGTTCTCTTCCCACATCCTCAAATCTTCTTTTCTCCCAGAGGCAATTTCCTGATGGAGAAAATGGAGACTAGTGGTTACAACAGAGGACTTAGAATAAGCTATTTTGAGCTGCACCACTAAATCATTTCCTGACCTTGGCAAAGTCAATCACAGGAGCTATGCATCATTTTCCAGCTGTAATATGGGAACGATCACGATTACCTCCTAAAAGTGTGGCTAATGCTTCAGGAGTAAAGGTTTATAAAGCATGCATTATTCACAAAAGGAAAACTCTTTGGTAGTTATGTACTTTTATGACTGCACCCTTGGAAACAGACGTCTGGAAATCCAGAAGTAACACTTATCCTAACTGTTTTCTGGAAGTATTTGTGTTTTGTTGTTGCCTGTAGTCAGAAGCAATTGCAAAACTAGCACACATAAAATTAACCTGCATTTCTGATGGCTTGAAAAGGTGTTTCCCTTGGTTACAGAGAGGAGGGCAGGGCTGTGTGGGTGTGACCAATATTCTATACCATGGACAGCATCACTGCTTTTGGCAAGTGCTTCATGAAAAAATAGATCCATCACTGCACTTATCCAACTTAATTTCCAGATGCCACCTGAACAGACAGGGAGACACGCTCCTTCTTAGCTGGAATAATATTTCAGAAATGGATGGAGCCTGTTTTAGATCACCACAGGTCATTGGTGCATTCTGGTCTGCACATTACACTTTCTGGAATGCTGGTCTGATCTGTAATTAAGAACAAGGTTGTTCTTATTTGAAATTGTATGGCTGTCTTATTTTAAATACTGGTTGTCTCACTGCTGTCTTCTCAGACATTTTGAATTCCATCTCTGTGTCCTTTGAAAATCATGGTGCTTCTTATGTCTTTAAAAAGGTTCCCGACTCATTGCACATACTTTAGTCATTTTTGGCCGACTGGAAGCATGACACATCTTATGCCTTTGAGAGATTCCACCTGTTTTCATCAAACCGTTGTGAAAGTGGTGGGTCCTGCTGTTGAAAAGCAATTCTAGTTCCTAATATCCTGCCATGCAGCAAAATAAAAGCAGATGCTGGAAGTCACCTCTCTTGTTAAAAATCTGGAGGTGTTAAAGAATTTTTCACCTGCTTATGATTTGAATATTCATAAATATTTAAATTCATGTCACTAGGCAAACATTATTATTATTTTTTAACTATTCCATATTTAGAGGTGTCTTTTTTTCTCCCTGTTTAACAATGGAAATTTGTAAATGCTTTGTGAATAAATCTGTACTTATATAGGCACAAAATACTGCTTTTGTAAAGGTCAAGAAACAATTATTAGCAAATAAAAGCACACTTCTTCTTCCCAAATACTAGAAGATTCTTCAAATAAATGATACTGATAATACTATTGAATTACATGTTTATTTTAACAAGAAGGTCAAAACGGACATGTACTGGAACAATGCAGCTATTAAACATTAATTTCACTCGGGATTAATCAATAATGAGGAAATAAGTAAGACTCTTTTCTTTTTAACCAGAGAGAAACTGCTGCTACCGTGATCTATAGCTCAGTCAATAGACTGAAATTGTGCATAACTGTGGAACGTGTTGAGAGTTAACCTTTTGATCTCAGCTTGAATGCAATAATTGTAAGAAAACCCTGGGCCTAAAATTATTATCGATACCTCCCCTTGTATATGGTGATTGGGTTTGATTGCATTACTTTTATAAAGAACAAAAACCCAATGTGCTGTATTCAGATTACAAATGATCCATTCAGAAAAATTAAATTATATAGAACCTTATAATGTGCTTAGTAGAGAGGTATTAAGAATGTGGGTGAATCATTCTGTAATTGTTTATTGCAAATTTTATAAAGAATTTTATAAAACACTGAGTAACGGCACTTTTATTTCTAAATTGCACAGTGCCTCTGAACTAACCAGTGCTATCAACAAACTGCTTGCTGTGTTTATAACTGCCCTGGTTGGCTATTCAGTGAAGGCCAAGCCTGTTTTTGCATGTAAATATCTCAGTGTTTGTTGTGGACTAAAATCTTTCAGAATCAGAAGAACATTTTTTCTTTCATCCCTGCAAAGAGGAAGCAACTCTCTATTAGCAGTTATTGGAATGATGTGTGTGTGTCAAGGGACTTGCATGCTGGTATCTTCATTTAGTGATTTACTGTAATACATATCTATAACCTTATCATGGAAATTATAGATGAGGAGGTAATTTTGTTATTTTTAATCCTCTTGCTATTTTGAAATGCTCTATAAAGTAGATTGCATTTATTTAGATTTTTGAAATATTTAAGGGTGTTACGGAATGTTAAGTCCAATATTCTGGAATGCAAAGGCAACCTGATATATAATATCATCTACATTATTTTATTCACTCTAAGGGCTGAATAAACTTGTGGTTGCACCACTGGATTTTTAGTACACATCCCTATTATCGCTATTTGTCTTTTTACAGGTCTGACAGCTGTGACCAAACTAATTTTCAATCAGATTTCTAAAGATTTGCTGCATCCATTCAAGGTAAAGGCAAAGCAGCTGGTTTACAGCCAGAAAAAGGAGCTAGAATCAAAACAAAGCTTTCCTGTAGCAGACACAGAATATAATTCTCTCAGAATTAAATCACTGAGCTGCTTTGACCTTGTAAATAAATATTGCCTGAGCTGCAGAAGCAGTTCTCTAAGCAAAATCTATAAAATTCCTTCACACATTTCATCATATTCTGACTTTTTTCCTATGCATAGGCACAATATTTGATTTATGTATAAAAAGTGCTATACATAGAGAATTCTCATGGGGAACATTGAAAAAAAGGTGATAGGGCAAAAGAATAAAATT
>JAOTQP010000251.1:42656801-42670650 GCA_026413545.1 Cichladusa arquata
GGGAGTCAGGGCTGGCAGCTTCTTTCATCTGAGGAGAGGCTGCAGGAGCTGGGCCATATTTGGGAGGAGAATTGGGAATTTTGAGTAAAAGAATGGCTTTACATTTCAATTTGCTACTGTAGGAAAAAGACAAAGGTTGTAAAAATTTTGTAATAATAAGTAGAATTTAGTAGATATCAAAGTGTAGTAATCTTAAAATGCCCACTCAAACTATTAATTCTGGAAAGGCTCCACTAAAAATTCCTGTATGTACAACATGAGAAACACAGGTTTAGAGCCACCCAGTTCAAGTTGCAAGTAGGGAGAATAAATCTTACTCTCAGGTAAAAACATTAATTATAGTTATGTTTATATAAAAAGAGATATCATTAGTACTGGTTTATAACCCCTCTTTCATTCATGAGAACCCTGCCAAACATCCTTGGGCAAATGTTCGATGTTTTTTATTTTTTTTTTTTATTTTTTTTTTTTATTTTTTTTTTTTTTTATAATTGGAACAATTCTAAGCTGTAAGAAACTTAAAGGTAAGAATATCGGACTTCCAAGCCCTAAATAGTTTGAATGTACATTTATTAAGGAGCTTATTAGCTCCTTAGAATGGGACATGCAATGGAATCCGTAAAGATCCCCAACTCTAAGCACTTCTGAAACGTGCAGACATAGCAGCTTTGTTTCTTCTTCAGTAGTCATACTGGATTAATTGTGCAGATAATAGTTTCTGGTTTTACTTGATTCCAATCTCATGTTGTCCAGACACTCCTATGCCTGACAGAAGCAGGAGCCTCTCAGTCTTTCCTGCTGTTTCTTCAGATTGCTTTTCCAGGGAGCTTGCTGCATTGCTTTTGAAGAAGAGGAAAGTACAGGTGGTGGCTGCCAAACTGTGTAAAAACAGCTCTGTTTCTAGCCTTATTCAGAGGCAGAAATTGAGATATCTTTGGGAATTTTAACATTACATTCAGTCCTGGCTGAGGACTTTGAGAATATTAGTTTTGGGTTTAAACAGCAGTGTAATTTGTGGTTCTGCCTTAGGAGACTTGCCGAAGGTCAGATGGAGCTCAAATGGCAAAACAGAGAACAAAAGCCAGGTTTCAGAAGAGCACACTCTCTCCTGGCACACTTGGCTCCAGAACTTCTTTGTACTCTGGCAATATACTGTCTCATGTGCCGTATTACATAACCTGCAAAGAAGCAGACTACATATTCAAAAGTCCTTGCAAGCTGAGATCCTCTTGAAACCAAAATCCTGAAACAATAGCTCTGTAATTTATAATTATGGTAGCATTAGAAAAATTGTTTACTCTATATTTACAGTCTTTTAAAAGGCAGAACTGTGCAGCATGATTACCTGCTATTTTGTCATTGTGAACTATTCTGAGGTCTTTTTTACTCTTTCCCATCATCCTGATGGGAAGCGTGTTGGCAAAGGACCAGTCAAGCTATTTCACAATGTTATTTTCATAGCTCTGAAGAAATTTTCCCAACAAATGCAGATACATTCTCATCTAATTTATTATATTAACCTCCCCGAAAGGATCAATAAAAAGAAATACAAGACCATAATCAGAATTTATGAAATTTATAATCCTTTTAACTGCAATAATAATCTTTTAGAAACCACATCTATTCAGGACTGCAGAGATAACAGGGCAGGCTTGGGTGCACACATGTATATCATGGCTTCAGTATGTTTTCCAGGAGACTCTCCAGTACACTGAAAAGAACGTACTGGTAGTTTTATGTAACTGGGTAATGTGTGGAGATAAAAATGGCAAAACCTATTTATCCTTTGAATATTTATCCTTACACTTTCAGTCTTCCAGACAGTTGTCATTGCAATATCCTTTGAAATGAAAATCATATCTATTTAAAAAATATGCAAAGAAATGGCTGGGTGAACTTACCTAGCTGCCCAAATCCAAAGTTTAGATGCTTCAAATCTTGCTTGTCTACCTGGAGAGTGTCTAATAATTGAGGATATATGCCCTTCTATAAATACAGAATTTTAAAAAATAATATATATTATTATATATTATATAATAAATGTCTGTTTTCTGGTAAGTACTACAATCTTGGTGTGTTGATGTATCTAAAGCATACAGATAAGCCCTGTCAATCTGATGCATACATGTCTCTAGGGTATTTTCCAGAAACCTTGTTTCTCTTGCTGATTTTCCCTGTACCAGCTCTCCACTGAAGGGTTTTGAGTGGGCGATCAGCTGATCTGACTTTGCCTAAAATAAAGATCTTATATTGAACCATTCCTTATGAACTGAATTATCCAACTCCCCTTCCATATGTTATTTTCCACTTCACATTTAGGGGACTGTGGACTGAAGGACTCCGATACTTAGATTAAATAAATAGCTAAAATATAATAAACTAAAATCAAAATGAGGAATAACACTTTTTACTCAACATAGTTGACCAACGATGTTAGATAAAAGCATGCTAATAAATGATAGCTAAGGAACAGAAATGCACAAGGGGCAGAGGCTGAACAAGTTCAGAGACTGGACTTTGATACAGTCCTTATCTTCCACAGTCCATATCACAGGACACTTTTAACACATTAACTGCTTTCTTGGTTTATTGCTTTCATTGTAAGTTTATCTGTATGGACTACTCCCTTTTCCCCCAATACAATAATTTCAATTAAGAAATGTATTTGAATTTATATGTCTTAGATAAAAATTAAAGTTCTCAAAAATGTAAGGAAAAAACCCAACAGATTGTGCAATTTTAAAAATAATTTCATATACTGATTTTTTACTCTTGTACAAGGATTATTTTAAAAAATAGTTAGATCCTTTTTAATACAGTAAAATAAATATCACCTGCAGATACAAAGAGACAGCCTGGACAGGGTGTTGGTAAATTATGTGGTATATACCAACTCCAGGCAGACTTCTATATCTTGTGAATCCACCTCAGGGTGCTGCTAAACTACAGGAGAGAAAAAAACAACCAAACAAAAAAACCACCAACCCACACCTTCCTTCTGTCTGTGAGTCCCAGCAACTGGAGCAGCCCTCACAAAGCAAGTCAAGGGGTGAACAAGGTGTGAACAATGGGTGAATAAAGTGATTGGAAAAATTTTAGACATTGTGTATGTCTTTATTATGTTCCTGTCCTTGAAAGCAGATCATATAGATAAAAGCTCCTTTTTAAGAAGTTACTTCAAATCAGATGGCAGCTAGACTCAAATGCTTTTCTAACATACTGTTCTCATAAAAGAAACAGACAACTCCAAAATCAACAATAAAATAATTTTCACCATCTAAATCTTTGCACCTTCAGGTGAATGGAGTGTTTGTGTTTGCTCACAATAATGCTGTCTGCTAATACTTTTTCAATCATATGTATTCATAAAGGAAAAATGAAAGTTTTTCTTGATCCTTATTGTTACAGCTAAGTATCACTGTTCCTTAGGCAGGTATTTTAGATATTACTCCTTTCATGAAATGTCTGAAATGGATTGCCAAGTATTAAAAACAAATGCTTCTAGGCTCAATCTCATTGCAGCTAATATTAGTAACATAATAATGGGTAATATGTTTTAGCTTCTCAAGAAAACTTTAGATTCCCTTAGATTTGTAAGTACTACATTTTTTCAGTAAAATAAAAAGCAATGAATTTTAATGTGTAATTAGAACCAGAGTAATTCCTTGTTAATTGAACAGATTTACTTGCATTGATATGTTAAGATATTTTCTTCTGCTCCAAATGTCATCTTTAGGTGTGAATTACACTGTGAGAGAATACTTTAGATTTCTTTTATTGTTATATAACTAATGACCTGTTCTGCTTTAAGTTTTTCTGTTGCCATAGCTGGACTGATGATGTTTGACATGTATTGTCCATTTGTTCTAAGTAAAAAACAAATGACAAGTCCTTTGTTTCTGCTCAGATGACTTCATATTTCACCCTAAAGCTTATAAAAGGGGCCTTGCCATTAGGTATCAGACACTATTAGTACCAAATATTTTCATTTGTTGTTATCTGATAGCAGCTATCCACTCAACTGATGCATTTTAAAAGTGAAAAAGAGCAATACAGGTCCACATCTTTCCCATGAGATCTATTTCACGTGTCTTTCAACTTGCTATAACAACAACAAAAAAAGTGATCTATACAATTGGTTTTTTTTTAACTTAGCAGTGAGGAGTCACTCAAATAATAATTAATATTATTCATTAATAGTACAGCAGTTTTTGTGGGAATGAAATTGTATAACTGAATCTTGTGAAGAACAATTAATTGATACGAGAATGTAACATTTGTGAAATCGGATTAAAAATTATTTTAATATATCAGAAACATAAGAAATGTTAGCAATATTCTGAGTATTGATCTGTCCATCTTGAATACAAAGATAATTGAGACAGTATCATTTTGTCTGTTGAAAATTATTATGAATTTATTGCTAAATATAGCACAAAATCAGTCATAAAATATGAGATTAAATACTTATTGTAAACTTATTACAACTCATTATAAAAAAACCCCTAAGAATTTATCCATATCACTGATAGAAATTTCAACAAAACACTCGGAAATTGGAGACATTGCAAAGCCAAGGAAAAAATTCAGTACTTTTACAGTATTAAAAGCATCAAAGGAGATGACTAGACTCATAGCTTAATTTGCTTGAAATTCAAGCAGGGCTACTAATGGGCTACTGATACTTGTTGTAAGTCTAATAGATGGAATTGAGCTCCATCTATTTTCTTCTAGAAGAAATATTAAGCATTTAAAAAGTATTCAGCACAAGAAAATTCCCAACAATCCTTTCAAATTGTATAGGTGACTCAGTTTTCTTCCTACATGTGAAAATAGTGTCTCATCTGCATTTGTCTGTTTATAGCTTGCACCTTTTGGATCTTTTTACATTTGTATATTAGGTTGGAAAACCAGTTATTTTCAACGTCAAGTTTCCAACTATTAACTTTGCATTTCAGAAAAAAAATCTCTAGCATTGCCTTACATGTTGAGTTTCATCTTTTTTTACCTCCTGGCTTCTTCTGGGAAACATCTCTAATTTTTCCATTTAGTCTGGAAGGGAAGGTATCACGATTCCTCAAAACATCTAGCTGTGGTGGAGAGTTGAAGAAAATAAGGAAATACACCAGATTTTGCATGTGTATTTTGCATGTAATCTGTCACCTTCAAATTACTTTTTGGTCTTGAATGGTTTTCTCATCACTTCATTCACCTCTTGTAACTAGTGGTCTGAAGTATGTTTAAGTTGCACATTCAGTAAAATACGTATTTTGTTAGGCAAATCTATTTTAAATCTTCAGAGCAGCGAATTGCTTCATCTGTTTCCTCCCTTGTGACAAGTGAGGTAAAAATTCAGCATTTCTCAGTGGAAAACTACAAAATATTTTACAGTGTAGGCCTGTGAATTTTCATCCTGGGTAGACAGGTTATAACAAACCTGATTCACAGCCAGAAAGGCTGTGTAATACAGCCATGTTCTCACTGCATCCAATACAAGAACTAAGGGTTTGGTTTATTTTGGTATTGAGTAGAGCTATCTGTTTGCCTTTCAAAGAACTTTACAGAAAAGAGTTTGCAAACACATGTCAATAACATAATCAATTCAGTATTTTTTATGTGGAACTTTTGAATAATTTAACTTTTGTGCTTATTTTCATGGCCACTAGGACACAGTGATGTGTGTTATTGTGTGCCCAAACAGATTTTTTTTTTTATGATTATCAGAGCACCTTGATTAGGATGCACATAACTACTATTTGTGCTACAGCATCACAATTTGAATGGAGAGAAAGCTAAACTGTTGACATGTTAATTCCTCCAGCAGGGAAACTGGGAGCTATTCTGAATGACTATGACTAAGAAAAGCCTAATCTTATAAAAAACAGCATAACTTTGGGGGAAAAAGCTAACTAATATCCATGGAATGGCCTGTATCCAGGCATTCAGTCATTAGTTTAATAAAAATATGCAGTGTACGACCTCATGAACTACCCATCCATTTTCTATCCCATGGCAGCTGGGGCTCAGGTTGCTGCCAGCTTGCTCATGTGAGGTGAGGTTGTCAGGTCTCCCTGCACCACTCTGTCTTTCAGACCCAAAGCAGAGGACTGGTACTAACATTAATAAAAATGCCTCTGTGCAAATACAAGTGCAATAACATTTCAGATTATTTATGTGACTTACAGCAAACTGATACTGTCAGGTTGAGTGCTTATGCTGGTACTGTGTAGTTGATACTTGTTCATTGCCATGTTCATGTCAGTCAACTAATTTTTTCTACTATTTCATATTTCTCAAAATCTTCACGGTATAACAAAGAGAGTTTTGTTATGTCACTGAAATAAAAGACAGCAAATAAATGAGTATATTTGTGTTGTGTATTCTATATATACACAAGTAGTTATTTATAGTATTTTAAAAGGCAAACTGATTTAAAAAAATCTGACTGCCTTAAAATGGACTTTAATAACAACTGATTATGCATATACATAAAACACTTAATAGCCAAAAAATTTTTTTCTGACGAAGCAAACCCATTGTGGTGAATGTGATCTCATCCCTACACCAGAATATCCCTTGTGGGTAGGAAATAGCAGTAGCAAGTGGGATGCAGTAATAAGCCATAAATCAGAGCAAAATTAATGGAAATATTGTATACAATGATATTGAAAATAAAATTTTTCTGAAAAAATTGGAATCTGATCAAGTAAATGGAAAGTAACATCCTTGCTCTCAAAAAAAAAAAAAAAAAATCAAATAAAGAAGTTCTCAGTAATTTTAATGTTATGGAGAAAATAATAATAACTTAGGTCTACAGACCCAGATCACTGAGTCCTTTCAGGCAAGACAGCTCACAATGATGGATGTTTGTATCATGTACTAATTTCATTTGTCTTGGACTCCAGTAGTTAGACACTGACTTCTTTCTTATTGGCTGGTGTTTGCAGGGTTTGTAGATTTTTCATCTCTCCTTTTTTCTCATAATTGTGGCTTTTGTCAAAATACTGGTTCAGTTCCAGAGGGCAAATTGCTTGCAACAATTATCCCCAACCCTCTGAGCAATTATCTGTGCTAGCTATTTCCATCATCTCCCTCACAAACCCTACAGGCCAGTTTCTCACCTCTTTAAAATTTGTCGACAAAATACTTCCTGGAGTTTCTTTTTGTATACATATTTCTATTTTATGAGTGAATCCTTCGTGTGTACAATCATGACACTTTTGCAACAATACTTTGATTATCACTGTCAGTATGAATCAATGTTTTTCTTAAATCTTTCATTCCCTTTTAGGATTCAGATAACAGGCACAAAAGTTCAGGCACTTGAAGAAGTTACTGAAGCATACAGAAAACAAAATTTTCTTCAGTGACTTTATTATCTCTTCTTTAGTATTTCTGCCTTTCTAGAATTTTTTTTTAATTATAGAATTTATGCACAATTAAAGATTTTAACCTGATTACTAACTACTGACTATAATTACTATGACTATGTCTACCTTATTTTGTAATTTAGCTAAAAATTTTAAAAGAAAGGTCCATTCTGTTTTGCATCTCCCTCCCAATAACACATATGGAATATTACATTGTAAAATTAGTGATGGTTTTAACAAAATAAAAGCATTTTATCTCTCTCCTATAAGCTTTATGTACAACAAAATTAATTGGGCCAATTTTGCTATGAGGAAGTGAAAAATTACCTGAAATGTCACAGTTTAAAGAACAAAGGACCTTTCAAACTGTGTTAGAGGACAATTTATTTTTCAATAGGATTTTCTGTTATTAAATTGCATATGTTTTTAATTTGTATATGTTTTTAAATTGCTTATTTTTAAGTGTTAAAGACTACTGCATTCATAGAGCACTAATGCATGTGCAAAGATAGAAAACAATATGCAATTTCTGGAACACCCAGTGAAATCCTGGTTCTTGCATTGAAGCACTAGTATTTCCTTCAAGCAAAACAAGGAAGAAAAATTTGAAGGAATGACAGATGGTAAAATAAATTGTCCAGAATTTTTTATTACTAATAGAATCTTTTGTATGTCTCTTGACAGAGGGAAGCGTGTGAAAGATGCAGAATTTTGAAGACTGAAAAAGGACAGGTAGAAGACATTCTTTTATCAAAATTTTTGGGTTTTTCAAATTGCTGCTCCCACTTCAGGTGTAGAAAAGTTTGTACTCTCTTTATGATACCTGTCAGAGAGCAAGGAGTTGACATTTTTATTTCTGTGCAACCAGAAAGATGCTGTATAGTTTTATTGTCCGTATCTGAGTTTTCCTAAAACCAACAAGCAGGTAGTAGCTACTGGAAACAGGGAATTTATTTGTTCCTCTTCAGACTTGTGTAATCATTGCTAAAAATAGATGTAACCTTGGGCATCTAGGAATGTCCAGCCTCTTTAGTATATCCTCCTGGATTCACTAGGTCTAGTTTTCAGAACCAGAGCTCATTCTGTGGGCACTGATCTCAGCATTGTCTAACAACTGTTGTCTTATGGCATAACTTGTTCAGCACAGCTTTTTTTTTTTGCCTGAGAAACAGTGCAGAACCATCACTCAGGTCCTTCAGTTCACTCACAGGTCAGTGTGACAGAGGAGCATGGCTGTAGGGGAGATGCTGAGCCACTTGCCCCAGAAGAGCTTCGTAGCTGAGTGCAGCTCCTGCTCACACTAAAGTCTGTTGGATGTAGGATCTTCCTGCAAAGTGAATTTACCTGGAGAAATGTAGTAAGAGTTCTGATGACCACTGTCTGTGAAATTGACATTGGAAAGATTAACAGGATAATTCTTAGACATCATTACTGACAGGAGCACAGTATTAGGCGAATTATGGTGAAGTCCCTGGTGTTTAAAGTTCCAGGAAGCACATATGTACAAGGAGGATTTCTTGCACTGGGGCAGCTTAAATTTCTCAATTATGCTTGAGTTTCTATTAAAGCAGCTCTCTAACAAATGTAATTCTCAGAGAGCTGTCCACACTCAGGAGGACATCTTTATCTTGGCAGCCAGTTAGAAATGTCCATTTTGACAAATTGAATAGAGATACATTTCTAATGGGATGCTATATGCATTCCACATTAAAAAAATAGCCCCTCTCTCTTGAGAGGTTTGATGTGACTTTTTAAGCTAGTCTTGAGCATCACAGAAAGACAAACGCAAAAAGCTTCTTATTTTTCATGGTTTCAAATCTGTTCCAAGTATTTACCCAATTTGGGAACATTTTTTTGGTTGTTTCACGAAATGCCCAGTGAATAGCAAGGGCACAGTTAACCACAAAATTGAAGAATGGATTTTTGTCATTCCCTTTCAACAGGCATTTAATTCTCAATAGCTTTGCTTTTTCTCAATTAGCCAAAACATCTACCAACTTCTACTTCCTTTTTGGTCTGCTGACTCTTCTTTTCACTTGTTTTCCCAGCTTTGCTTTTAAATTGCAGTCAAAATAGGAGAGCTGGGAGAAGAACATAATACCCTCAACACAGTAGACATATGCCTGACTCGTTTCATGCCTCACTCTCACCTCAAACCCAACATATATGCAAGCAACTCTTCATTTTGCAGCTATCAAAAATCCATGTGTGAATCTTTGGGATTTACAAACGACGGTTATCCACTGTAATGTAGGTTAGATCGTAACTACGAAATCCCTTGACAATCTCAGTGACTTCAGAAGTTCTTTTATTTTTGGGTCTCTTTCTCAAGACACAAGATTATCAACAAATTTTATTACCTTAATTTCTTAATTACTCTTATCTTTAGTGGTTACTATGGTGGGAAAATTTGCAAGGAAGTGAATTTTTAAGTGAGTGAATTGGCTGGCACTATGTATGAATCAGATGCAAGGGCCGTGACAGAAGGCAAATATTCAGTGTAATTCAACTATTGCTATAAAATAACTATTTTTGGGTTTTCTGCTGCTAGCTTTTTCAATGATACATGTCTTTTGAAGTTAGAACAAAAGAGACAGCAGTCTGAAAGGCAGCAGCCTCATTAAGTAGTCATGATTAATTAGATATTAGTCAAGATAATTGGAATAGGATCATTTTGGACCTACAGAGAAGTGGGGGGTGGTATATCAAGACAGAATAATGGCTTCTACATAGCATTAAGCATCCCACTGCTGGGTCATGAAGTGGGTGATGTGGGTGGTAGATTGACAGAGACAGAGGTAGAGATATGGCAGCTAAAAACAGTCATTGTAAGTGTAAGAATGCTTACAGGTTACCATCACCAGATCTTGGCATAAAATCTGTTGGCTGGCATAGAGTACTTAAATTAAGTAACGAATACACAATAACAAACATTTTGTTAAAATTTGGAATTAGTTCCATGTGCGAATTTTGACAAATCCATTCTTGACCATTATTGATTGTTATATATTTAGATGGGTCTCTATAAGTATTTCCAACAGGGTAAGCACAACTAGTGGCTGTTGTTAACCCTGACCTAAAAAAAAAAAAAAAAAAAGAAAACTAGGGCTACATTAGTATTGCATTCAAATAAAGTGTTCCAGAAGGAAAATGAATTATATATATATATTTTTTAAGATAAACTAGTCCTGTGAGCTGCCTCCATTCCATTTTTTCAAAAGATATTTTCAGCTTGGTAAATAAACTTTGACTAGGTGTCCACGTTAATAAAGTTAATGACAAATCAAATCTGAGAAGGAAAATAACCATACAAATATGGTACCCTTTTAGCAAAAACTGCTTCTGTTTTTTCAAAATTACGTCAAAATCCAAGTTTTGCAAAATTTCTATGCTGTGTTTGCATATATAAATTGCATATATAAATTTCAGTTTGATTTTAAAATTTATGTGATTCAAAACAGAGCTTGGAGGAAGCCAGTTTTCCTGTTTCTGTGGAAATATGGAAAGGAGAGGAGGAGAGGGGAGGGGACAGCAGAAGAGGGAAGTGGAGGAGATGGAGAGAGAAGGCAAGGGCAAGGGGGGCAGGAACACTGGTATTTCCTTTAAAACAAAAGTATTTTTAAAATTAGATAATTCAAATATTTTCTTTCAGTAAAAGAGAAGTAATAAATGTTGATGTTGATATTTAGAAATTAATAACTTAATCTGGAAAACAGTCAAATCAGTGTGGATATTAGAAAATTATTTTCCTAAAACTATCAACTAGGAATTTTTTAACATGATTTTTAGCATGATATATTTGCAATGTCATATATCTTCTCCCTCATTGAAATTATTAAAAATTGACTCACTTCTGTGAACTTTCTTTTATGAGTGACCTTTTTCATAAGCTTTTGATCTATTTCTACTGCAAAGACATTTTGCTACAGTATTTTACAGAGATTAAAAAGCCAAATTACTTCCCCCTCCCACAAAAACAATGCCAAGCATTTCCATCATGCAGCATTTTATTTTTAGGGATTCATATGAATAGCCTGATTTGCACAAGTGCTGCACACTCAGCGTTATCTATCTGTGGGAACTGGATACTTGATGCTTTTTAGAGATGACAAGAGGATCCATTGAAAATAGTACTTAAGAGGAAAAAAAACAGGATATTTCTATATGAACATTATGCCCTTGTGATGAGCTTATCTGCAAATTTTCAAGCTTATCTGCTGTGCTACATAACACTTTCCTCCACTTGCCATGCAGAAAAGATTCAATTAAGGGCACATGAATTAGTTTAAATAGTGATAATTTGAACATCTGAATCTAAAAGAAAGAACATTCTTTTCCTTTAGAAATTGTTAGTTGAAATAGTGCTGTATTATGCTATTCTGTTTGAAAGCGAGGACTATGTCATAACAGTATGAATTTGAAATATAACCTAAAACCTCCACATTTTGATATTCAGAACAAACTGTTTTCTTAATATAATAAATCTCTCCAATGTTGGAAGAAGAAATTGCTCTATCTTTCAGGTATTCCTTTCTTAGAGCATCCTTTACAGGTAGATGAAATAACTATCTTGACTTTGTGAAATGACACGGCTGCTGAAGTGCAGTGTAGCTCACCATCTTGCCATGGCTGGATGGAAAAGGCTCGCACTTAAAAGACATCTGGATACAAAACCTCAGTGAAGAGCTGATGACAGTGCTGTGTGGAGAGATGCATGGGATGACTGAGGACAGTGTGAAACTCAAGAGTCTCACATAAGTTTATTTCCCAGTACTGTGTTCCTTTGGTACAGATATGTGAAGGGTGCAAAAAGTCTGTTGTATAGATCCTGGAGTAGCTGTTGAAATTGTTTATCATAGAGCCAGATAAAAAAAATCAAGGATCAGGGACTGAGTTCTGACCCAGTGTTCACCAACATGAATTCAGAAGAAGTCCAGGGCAGTCAATGGATTTCTATCAGATTTATAGCAGTGTAAGAGAAAAAAACTTCATTCAAGGTCTTTCAGTGCACTGTGACAGAATGCAAAGTTCAGCTGCTTTCTGCAAGGATTAATTTTCTTTCAGACTGTCCCTTCATCCAATGGCATTTGCATTGCTGATGCCTACCCTGCTCCTCAGAGGACATGAAAATATGTAGCTGCTCATCTCCCTGTTCAGTTTTTATAGATTACTTTGATGTTCAAAATAAATCTCATTATGCTGCAGATCAAAGAGGGCAATTCCTTTCACCAAAGCAGTACAATAAGCCAATTAACATTTTAAATTTTTTTTAACAATTTAATGCAGAGAATTTCACCACAATATATCTGCTGTGAATGGCTAGGTCTGCAGGTCTTCTTCTTTCTTAAGTTAAACTGACCTAAAATAGGTCTTAAATACAATTTCGTAGTTAATAATTGTGCATTTATGGTTTGAATGTTTTGAAAGTAAGTATAATGGAGTTTGAAATTTTTGTTTGAGTACAGGTTTGAAAATTTTAAGAAATTAACCTAGATTCTGTAGTCATTCTGTTTATTGTGATTGATGTTGTGTTTGGTTATGATTACTTTTGACTGAACATTGATATTAATTTTCTGATGCAGGTGATGGAGAACCAAATGAGGAAAGGTGAGCTGTTGGACCCTATAATAACTAACAATTAACAGGTGACAATTTCATCTGAGAATAAAAACCCTAGGTTATTGCATTTAAGAAGCCTAATCCTGATGCTTAAAAGGAGGTGCAAGATGCAACTCTTACCAACAAATCATGGCTTGATGTGTCTGGCTTTTTCAATCCTGAATGTCCTGGATACATCCCACCTACAATTGAGTAATAATCCAAGTCTTTTGTGTATATTTGTATTGTTAAACAGAGTTTCTTTTAGATGCATTCCTATAATTTTAGTATGGGATGATTAGTAGTCCTTATCATAGTACTTCATTTTTAGTGTACTAATGGCCATTTCAGTGAATTTCAGTTAATTTGTTACTAGACAATTTTAAAGAAAGTGAAAAAATAAAATTATATGTCATTAGAATTTTCTGAGCCTGAAACCTGAAAGCTACAATCAATTAATCCCATCATTACACTATAGAAACAAATATATCAGTCAAACTCTGGTTCAAAACACTGCTGTTTTCAGCCAAAACTTGATAATACTAGGTATTAGACATTTGCAGGGGATTGCATGTGAACAATCCATGTACTGATAATTACTGATAGAAATTATATGATGATCCATCTCTCTATAAAAATCCCATTTTAACCAATAGCAACATATTTGCAGCCAGTTTTTCAACAGCATGAGGAGTAATAAAATACTTTTATTAGTATTAAGTTCTCCATGCTAGCCTAAAACCTGAATAGAATTATTAGACTTGTTTAATGAAGCTGTATGCAGAAAGAAAAATCCAATTTTACAATTTTCTCAGATATTAGAATATGCAAAATAAAAAAGGAAAATTCTGGAAAATGAAATTTAAAAATAGATGATTTCA
>JAOTQP010000251.1:42701019-42734660 GCA_026413545.1 Cichladusa arquata
CTGATATTTTTTTCCTGCTCTTTTCAAATTCAACTCATTTATTTCTAATAAATGGACATCTTTGCCTGCCTTACCTAGTTAGATGTGCTCCAGCTCAAAATCTTTTTATTATTCAGTGTTTCTAATACTTGTGATCTTAATTATTTGTAAATGATTTCTTAATGATCTGAAAGAGAAAGCAATTTTCCTCCCTCTGTCCTCACTTTGTGTGATCCCAAATAAAACCACCAAAAAACCCCCCAAATAAAAAACCCAAAACAACAAGCCAAAAAACAAAAAACCCTCACATTTAGTTGGAAAGAAAATACAACTTGCCCCTATATCAGAAGCTTTGTAATACTTTACCATTATTGATATTTAAGTATAATCCTTCTCTTTAATAGAGAAAGATATTTTTTGTCTTTTGTAGAAGAGAAATGGGGAGTGGAGAGAAAAATTTTGGGGGAGGTTTGATGTGTTACAAGAGTCAATCAGTTAGTTATGGCCAAACTTCTAAATATTTATTTGTATGTTAATTATTTTCATGCCCATAGTTGTATATCAGAATATAGCTTTCTGTGCAATACAATTACTATCAACCCAGTTGACTAAAACTTTGAGGCAAAATAAAAGAAGGGATTTCCTGCCAGGAACAAACCAAGGAAAAAAATGGCCAGGAGGCCAAATCCTTGCCTAATTTATATCCTGCACAACATCACAGAGTTCAGTGTTGCTCTATGATTAGTGATTTCTATAGTTAATGGGGCTGTACTAGTGTAATGAAGAGAAAAAATATGGTTCATTGACTTTCATGGAGTGACACTGACCATATATTAGTGCAAGTCTGCAGCCTTATCTTGAGCAAACTGATCAGGGTTTTCAAGACTGTTTGTTGATTTGTTATATTTCAGTATGAAATATGTCAAAACAAAGCTATATAAACCAATGTCTTACCTTCAATAGTAGATAGTGCTAGACTTTCAGATAAAGAAGCAAAGCTCAGAAAACCTAGCAAACTATTCCAGACTATTACAGGTGAGAATGGTATTTCCCTCTAGTCTCAGTTTTTATGCCCGCGTCTACATCTAGGTCCATGTCTCACATTTTTAGCCAATCTAATGTAGCAGTTTTCACTCATACTGTTCCTCAGAGATTAATTACATGCTGGGTTGTTTTTTTTTTTCCACTGAGTCAAAACAAGATCTTCACATTGAAACGCATAAATACTGAATAATTTGGAAGTAACAAGGAATTTTTATTAGGCATGGCTGACCTTCTTTCAGTCCTTGTGCCTCACCAGAAATGACCTTTCAGTTTACAACTTTCTGTTGGCCTTTTCAGTTTGACAAGATCTGCTCTCTCTCAGCTTCTCATGTAAACACTGCTTATATAAATTATCTGTGGGAAGATGGTATTTTGTCACTTTCTGACGGGCTTTGACTCCCTAACCATGACGTGGCATAGAAAACGAGCTGGTCAACACAAAATTACAGTCCCAAAGCCAAGTCTTAGTATGATAACATTGGAGGTCTCTTCTCAGTTAAAATCTGATAGCTGTTAGGCTGCAGGTAAATTTTAAGAGTTGCTGAGGAGGCTGATCAACCTGGAGTCACCTTTGAACTCTGTTGTCTGCCCAGGCTTCTTGCTTGTTTTGTAGGTTAATGGAAAACACTTGAGAGCAGGGACTGTCTAGGTGCAGTATTCAGAATGATGGGTTTTAGCTCATGACATGTACTCCCTAACCATATAAAAATGGAATATATTATTTATATATATTCATGTGTGGCTGACAGGGTTTTTTGATGAAAAAAAATCCCAAAAAATAGCAATCAGCCAAGCCAACCTAGGAGGGACTGGATTATTTAAAAGTTTTCCCAACTTTTTAAGGCTAACTTTTGAAATTTACCTTGGGTCAGATGGTTGTAGAACAACTCCATTCAAAACATCCAGAGATCCATTCTCAGAGAAACTGGACTTGGTCATGAACTGAGTTTTAATCCCTACAGCAGCCTTTGGCTGTTCTTGATTGCTCTTGGACAGTAGAACCATTACATATATGCAGGATAACTGAAAATATTAAGTAAAACTGTATGAGGGAAATTTCCTGATTTTTAATTTACAACAGCAAGTTTTTATTTTGCATTTTGATACTAAAGTTTGGGTAGTTTGCTGAGTCTCTATTGTATAGTTTCCAGGAGTATTATGTTTCATTCATTTTGTATAGGTAAGGAATAATTTGTGGCAGTATTGTGTTGAAGACTGTCATATATTGACATGTATAATTTAACATGATCTAATATAAATATGATCAAAATATAACCCAATATATATACAATATGAATATGAGCTAATCATCTATATTCATACACACTTCGATAGTATATGAATCAGGATTTTCTCCAGCATTGTGATGGAAGAGTTTCCATGTTCTGTTATCAGAATTACTCTCCATTGAAGGAGGTGACTGGAACTTGAGTCATTACAACCAGAAATACAACAAGGTCTTGTATCATTCTGTGTTATCTCTTCAGCATATACTTACATCAGGTGTACTCTCAAAGTTTAAAAATAATAATGATAACTTTAAGTGATTGAACATGACCTGAAGATAAACTCAGTAAAAGCCTGAGGGCTTTACTTTGTCTTCAATGTTTGGAGAAGAGTGAATGCCCTACATACTGTCTGTCCTGTGGAATATGAACGTGATAGAAATATGAAGTAAAATTAGGGCTGGAACTTCCTTGGTACACAAAGGAGATGCTGCAAGTGATAGCTCAGAATGAGTGCTTTTGTTAAAAATAGAGTCTAAAGTATATTTGCATAATCAAAATAACAATAAGTATTTTTGCACAACTATTTTTAGTCTCCTTAGCTTCCAACATTTTCACATTGAGTCATAACATGTATAGACTGGGCATAATGACATCTTACATTTACATGTAAATTTTCAAGATCTAGTATTGAAATTTTCAGGATATAGTAATGGTAAAGATGAATGTTCTTCAAGCTGATAGTTTCGTGCTCTAAAATGACTTGCTAAAAGGGAAGACACTTCTGGCATGTCAGCAATTCACCTGGTCTGCTACGAGGGCTCAGTTGTCAAGCACCAGCTGGGAAGAAACAGGGCTGTCAGTGCATAAAATAGGGGTTGTACTGTATCTGGTAACCAGTTTTGTTGTATTGATGAAAAGCAACACTGTCTGGGGTGAGTCATTAACTGGGGAAAGGAGCTATTCCGGTCCCCCACATTTTCTTTTGTATTCCTATGCATCCTGAATTTTATCCTTTCATCTTTAAAGCATAGTTGTCACTGACTGTTTATGTTTTTAATGGCTATCTACATCCAAAGCCTCGTGTTTCCCTGAATCTTAATACCTATTGTTTCTCTTCTTTTACTTGCATTTCCCCGATTATCTCTTTAGAACACAAAAACAAGAATTGCTTCCATTTTCTTTAAAAAATTAATCTGATCATATGAGTGTTTGCATAGGTGAACGACCCAATACTTAAAAAAATTTAATGTACCACTTAAACAAACAAGGCAGCTCGAACTTAGACTTAAGTACATATTGAAATATATTGGTAGAACAATTTTTAAATGTATTCTGCAAACCCCCTCATTCTTCTCTCATTTTGACTGTATATCATACTACTTTTAAAGAAAGAGAATAATTTTCAGGCAATATTTTCCAAATTCAGTCAAATGCACTTGGACTTAAATAATACTGAAATTGCACCTAAATAAAAATTTCTACATACAATTGATCCAAGTTTTATTATTTTTTTTAATGAATGTTGATCATTTATAAGGTATTAATTTTATTATTTTAGCTATGAAATTTTTTTTCTTATAAGTTCCTGGATTTTCTTTTTTTTTTTGAACAGCTGTGACATCTGTGTTCAACATATGCTTTAATGATGTGTATATCATAAAAGTTCAAATACACAATGAGTTAATTGGGACAGCTTTGACTTTTCCATATCCATATGTATGTGTGGAAACCTACACACATATTTCATAGTGGGAGAAACGTGTAGGTGTTGTGATATGGGTACAGGAATGTCCAAAGGCTTTTTTTTTCATAGATGTTGATTTGTCAGCATGTTTTTTTGAGTATAGGTAAATTAATAAAGGCAACTTTGTATACATGCATAAAGAAATGAGAAAAACCTGAAAAAAATTCTTGCCTTCTTTATGCTCTTAAATGTGCTCTTGCAGCTAGCAATGGCTGCGCAGGTACTGAAAAAAAAGAAATTGGTAGAAAATAAGAGAAGCAGAGGCAGGGAGAATGCAACTGAGAAAATATTTCATAACAGAAATTCAGAAAATAGACGAAGTGTTAGTGAGGTAAGGAAACAGAGGAATGTAACTCCAGATGTTAGAAGCAGGAAGAGAGATGGTTCTTTCAATGATGGCAACCAGATCATGTGAGAGTAAGAAGAGAGATGGAAGTCAGATTTGCACTGGGGAAGAGCATACTATAGATAATTACTAAAGTTTCCGCAAACTTGTTTCTTCTTTCTATGCAGTATCTGCATTACTTCATCTGGAGGAGAACAGTACTGATGCAGTACTGGGGACATCAATTTGCAGAAGACTTCTAGATGTCTTTTTTTTTTTTGCCTAATAAACTAGTGGTTGGATGCTTCACAGCTTAAACTTCTGTGATCTAGCCTTTCTGGGGGATCTTGAGGCATTCCTTAAGCCTAGATCCAGTGGAAACTTTGGAGCCTACTTACAGAACTAGAATTTTCAAAACTCCTGCTCAGAGACTGTCTAACTTCAGTGCCATACAAGATTTGCACACTCTTTGTCTGCTCCTCATGTAAAGAATATGCACACTAGGTTTTCCTGTGATTTACAATGGAGAAGGAATGGAGGTAACTGGGTGGGTTTTCAGGTACTGAGGATTAGGTGATGTTTTCTCAATTTCCATTAGACTTCTGCGTCTTCACACATTTCATTTGCTGTTGTGACTCTTAGAGTGAGATTTTAAACTCTGGTTACTTATGCAGTTCTTGTGCTGCTTAATGCACTTTACAAATGGCTATGATTCTATGGTGGCGATTAAGCATCCAGATATTTCTGTGGATCTGGGTATTGGGCTTCCTGTGTCTCACTGCGAGTCTGTAGAAAGGAGACAATTTTTTTACACTAGAAATAAATTAATTTCTGAAGTAAACCAGATGTTTTCCTAAAAGTATATTTATTCTTTTCTTGAGCTGTTCAGAAAATTGTAGAAAATCCTTTTCTTTCCATTCTTAGATAATATGAAAGTATAAAAAAATCAAGAAAGTCAGACTTGGCAGACAAATAACCTGTGGAGTGCTACAGGGTGTCTTTTTACAATTATCACCACCACACTAAATAACCACTAGTATAAGTTTCAGCTGATGGATAAGTGGATTCCACTGGGGTAAACATATACAGAATAATAGGAATGATCAGAGGTGCTCTGGAAGGTCAATAGGGAATACTCACATTGGCAGAGAAACCTTTTTATTTAGGTTTTGAGACCATAATTGGAGTGGCATGCCTGAATTACTGTGGGACCCACTGCATTTGTTCTCTGCTTAAGCACGGTTCAACTTTCAGGCCTGGAAATTGGCAGGCTTTGCCAAAGTAAATGAGTTGATTAAGAACAAGGACATATAGTTATATATTTCAAAATAATCTCTCACTCTCTCTCTTGGTGTTCAGGGCCCTACAGTATGATTTACTGGGGGAGACAAGACCAGATGAATTAATACTAATGTCTCACAATGTTGTTCAGTTCATTGTAAATTGAATCTGTGGCATTAAAACTGATGACAGTAAGCATGGCAAAAATTAATAGTAGTGCTAATTACATTTCAATAAATTAACTTAATAGTCTTTCAAACAGCCTTTTACGAAGGCAAGTGAGCATCAGCCCCATTACCTGTTGGACAAGACCATCATAAATCAGAAAAGCAAAATGCCACATAGAAAGAAAGCTAGGGAGATTTCTCTAATGGTCTTTTCTCAAAACATATCATGACTCTAGATGAAGCTGCATTGGGTAGCCTTCTGTATCAGCAACGAGTGGGAGCACAAGTAATAAATTAGCCATAGATACAGACTGTCCATGGAAAACGTAAAAATTACCTGCTGTTTTCAAAACTTTGCTTATTGTGCATCACAAATGTGCTGCTGGAACAATGTAAATATGTCAGGGCTTTTTATGTAAATTGTGCTGTGAGGATGACACAGTAAAAAGAGAAACGAGTAAGGATAGAATTCATAAAATATTGAGGTAATCTCTGATGCAAGCATGGACTGTAATTTTTAAGTTGGCCATATGTATTTCACACCACCTTCAGTGAATTTTGGTCAACAGGATGTTTCTCAGGGCTGTAAACTTTTCTCATTTATTTCACAAACTTTTGGAAAGACTGAAATTCATAGCCTATGATTTGAGGACAGCGTATTAGCTGGAGTGTAACTTTATGCAATTAGAGTGTAACTTTATTAAATTCATAAAAGTAACTTATGCCTCACTTATTCAGTCTAAGAATTATACAAAGACTGAAGCTTGTGAATCAAAATGACAATGGACTACATGACACAAAAGACACTTGAGAGGTAAAATTCTATGTAATCAGGAAAGCCATGAGTGCATCAATTGCCATTAGTGCAATCAGCTCTGTAATCCTGATGTGTGCATAGGAACAGTACAGGCCAGTCAATGTACCTCCAAAGCATCTGGACAAAGTGCCCATTGGCTGCATGAATATATTTACTCCATTGTGATTCCCCACCCCTTGCTAATTTGCTGCAAACCACTAAGGTGCTTGACACAGAGTTGTATTTTTTCCCTGCCTTGGTATTTCAAAATATCTTTTAACATACGTGTTCCTGCTGGATTGAGCTGTAAGATTCATATGAAGAACAGACAATTAAAGAGCTTTTCACTTCCCCTTTATTGTATTTTATGTATTTTGAGTTCAGCATATATTCAACCCTATTTATATTTGTTTCTGTAAGTACTTAGAGTTATTTTTCTTCATTTATCAAAAGCTGTCAGCTGCTACACAGGCTGGAGTATCGATAAAATATGATGAGTGGAATATTTTCTAGTCTGTCTAGACTATCTTTCTAATTCTAATACAACAGCCAAGTATACGTGTGGGTAGCTTACTCCCTGTTCTATTTTCAGTGTGCAGCCTATGAAAAAGTTTTCTATGCTGTTAAACAGATTTGCTGAAGCTGCAAGATCTGGTCAGAAAAGAGCATGCTGTGACTAAATCTCTGATTGTACTTTTGATGGGAGTCTGCAGAAAGAACTCTAAGCAGACTCTCCTCACCAACCTGACTGCTTTCCTGCTTCGTATACTCTAATGTGCTATTTTGTAAAATTGTATAGTGACTCCTGCTTTCAACTCACAACATAGAGAGATTTGATACATGCTATAGATGGTAAGGAGGGAATTTAGAAAAGATGAAGTTACCTTACTTGTCATCCTGGAATATTCTCCAGAGTAAATGGAGTCAATATTGTCCATAGCCAGCTATGTATGTAAGTTCAGGGATGTTATAGACTCGATGATGCTGATGAGCTAAAAGAGACTTAAGTAACAAACATTGAATACTGAGACAATAGTACAATTTAAAGAGGACTCCAGCTAATGTAACTCCAACATATAAACTGCATAAAAATAAGATTCAATGAAAACTAGATTATGTTACAGTATTTCTAGAATAAGTTTTCTACATTTTCCAGATACATTTTAGTTCAAAAATTTATCTTAGTTGCCAACAGCACAAATAATACATAATTCCACTAAAATGTACTTAGGAATCAGATACTGAAAAGAGATTGCATATATAAATATCATATAAATGCAAATATAAATATAAATATAAATAATAATTTATTTCCAAAAAGCTTAATTTAACAAACAGTATTATCCAAAATTACTGAATTATATTTCTAAAAAGATAATTTGTGGATGTATACAATCATTGTTAATGTTGTCTTTTCTTGATAAAATAGCTTTATTTAAAATAAAACTGAAATAAGCCAGAGACGCAGGATTACAAGGTCTCAGACACAAGTGGACAAGCAGAAAGGGAATTTTCCTCACTTTACTAATTTGAATTATTCATTCTGAGCTCTAGATTTCCTTTTCATTTAAATTCAAAATTTCCTTAGCATAGTTCATTTTGATGTCTCATTTTTGATGACCTATTGATCTCTGGTGGAAGAAGTCCCTTTTTGTCTGTCAGCCTTTTTCATCCATTTGATCAGAGTAATTGTCACCCTCACCAAGGTCAAGGGCCTACTGCTAGATAAAATCAGCATTTATATAGAATCCTTGGGAGGTCAACCATCTTCATCTCTCAGCAAAGAGGAAATAAGTGGCAGAATTTATTTATAGTCCTTTTCTTTTTTCTTTTGTTAAACACTAAATGGGCCAGATTCTTTAAAGAATTTGGTAATGAAAAAGTAGAGCAGATGTCAAACGCATGGCCTTGTAAGAGTTTGCAGATTTGCTATGCTGTTTCAGATTACCACAAAGATAGGAGCTGCTCATAGAAAAGGATTAGATGAGCTGTTTCTGTACAGTGCTAAGGCTTTGGTGGGTTTGACAGATTTTAGTATCTGAGATCCTCTTTGGTATATAAGGCATAATTGGGTAATCAGGACCTGGAAATGAATTTTTGCTTTGGGTTTGGCCTAGCATTAGCACAGCATTTTAAGGTTCTTAAGTGAAAAATGCTCTATAACCGTAAATTGTCTTATTTTAGCTCAGAAACATTTCTGCCTTATCTAGTGCATCTGTTCACCTTTGCTGCACAGAAGGAAGAAAAATTTAAATAACTCTGTATCAACCTTGCTACAGGCCTATCTAGTCTTAGCCTTCAGTGTCTTGGATAGCCTTGGATAGTGGAGACAAAAATAAAATTGAAAAGTTGCGCTAGGCTGGCAGCAAAGTGCTGACTGATGTGTTCTTGGGAAGGTTCCTCAAACTCTGAGCAAATTGCTGGTTGGGCAGACATTTCATTTCCTTGGCATACCTCCTCTGATCTGCAGCACTGAACTTCTGCGTATTTAGGGAACAATTCCATCTAAAGTAGGGTATAGGTTGCAGAAGGAGAAGATAGTTTTTATCTCAGTGAATTGTTGTTAAACTATACAGAGATCCACCGATGAAATTTTTATCTGTTTATGTTCCAGGTAGTTCTCCAATATTTTTCCAGAAAGACAGCAGAACAAACAAAGACAGAGCATATAATTAAATACTATTTGTTAAGTTCCAAACACACAACCCAGTTTTCAAAAGTGGGGATTGAATATTTAAGTAAATACAGTAATATAGTAAATATAGTAAATACAGTATCATTTTTTTATTTCCACTTAACATTGTCACATTAGTTTCACGTGTATGCCCATGTGTTTACAGACAGGTAGAGTATTCGATTCATCTTTTCATTAAAGGTCTGCAATGAAATCTCACACAGTATGAAGCAGTTGCATTAATTTTGATATAATTTTCCCCCCACAATAGATCTCCCCTCTTGAGGATGACAGCCTGCCTCCTTTTCCCTCTTAATAAAGTTTCTGCCTATATTAAGACAAATATTGCTAATTTTTGACTGTTTAAGCATTCATAAATTTGAGATAATCTAAAAGTCTTGGACAATCAAAAAACCTTAAAGAATTTTTTTAAAGTGCAACAATGGATGAAAGTACATGTAATTTGCATCAGCGGAACTAGGCTTTAAACATTGGATTACATTCAAGATATTCTATATCACTCAGGATAGCCCATATTTACAGTAGATTTTATCAGTCATGTTTTAGATAAGACATCTAAACATTAACTGTCATTTGTTAAAGACTTATCAGCAAGGCTCCTTTGTTACATTATAAAATATTTACTGGTTAAGCTAATGCAGTATTCTCAAGGTTTCACATTAACCCATTGCTGACATTAAAAAGCAAATTTGGACACTAATTTTGCATATAATATATATTTGTACAGCTTCAATTAGGAAGAAGGAGTTTAGCTTAAACTAGCTAGCAAGGGAGATATTTCAGTCACTGCAGATTTTGGAGCAGCAAAAGAAGTGGCAGATGTAATGAAAAATATCAATCAGAAAATGATTTTGAAGTATCCATTGGTGACTTCTCAGATGTTATTTATTTATTTCTGAGCATCTCTGCCCGGTAAATTTCATTTACCACTTTTTACGTTTTCACTTCTCTCTAATGATAACTGCCTGCTATTGATAATTAATCCAGATAACGACACTCCTGAATATGATGCCACATCTCTGGACACTGAAGTGTGTCCAATAGGCCATTAAAATCCCATTAAATCTTTATTCACCAGTCCCAAATTAAAAATAAACATTGATGGTACATTGGAGAGAATACTGGTTTCACTGACCTTGCAATGCACCTTCCAAAAACTGTAGCAGAAAGGATTTTCATGTCACAAACCGAGATTATATTTTATTTATTTCTGTTCCAGTGCAAATAGGAGTTCTCTTTTAGTTATTGTTCCTTGAGAGTCCAATTTCTAACCTGCTGCCCAACAAAAGTTTAACATACTCTCATGCAGCATGGGGGACGTGTTTTCCCTTGGAATTTTTACATACTCCTTTGCATTCGTCCAGAAAACCAGTCCCTCCTTAGTGATCAGATTTCAATCTCCATAATTATAGTTCACCTACATATATCTTAGTTCAAAATCAGCTCATTTATTTCTTTCCATTGTCTGTTATCACAATGTTTTCTGCTTTTCCTTTCCCCAACATTTCATTTTTAAAAATTTTTCCTTTATTTCAACCTTGCTGTTCCAGACAATTGCTTTGAAGATACACCTGGTTTCTCTTGGTTTATTCTTTTAAGTAAAGTTGTCCTTTAAACAGGACCAACCCTGTCCCTTTATTTGTCTTTTCCTGTCCCAGTTAATTTTCCCACTCTCCAGTTTGTTCAATTTTTTAATGATTTCTGGTATCATGTCACCATCTAACCATCTGAAAACCTAATATTTGACCTTTAGCATTTCTCATCTCTTAGAAGCTGCAAGGATTGGAGTGTTGCTTTATCTCAGGAGTCTGCTAAAGGAACATCCCGTAGCTAGAGAAACCTTTCAATAAGTGCAACTGTACATTCCTAATTAGCAGGTGTTATGTAGAGTTGTTTTAAAATGTGCTTACAAATTCTGAGTGAAGCAGCCTGGTCTATTTGTGCTGATCTCACAGCACAAATGAAACACATTTATTTGTGCTGTGAAACTTGTCAGAGATTTTGCTTCAGTGAGAGAAAAAGTACTGAATAGCAAAGAATTATTCACAAGGATGATTATGTGTAAACAAACACATAATGCAGTGATAATCTTCCAGGGACACAAAGGAATCTCAGAGAGAAATATTTGAAGTAATGATTATAAAACACACTAACTTTCTTTTTAGGTTCCTTTGCTAAATACATCTGTGAGCAAAAGTAGGGTAGTAGCTAAAATTTTTTAATCTCCATTTTTTCCATTGTATGATTCAATTCACATATAGTGAATCATGGTTTGCCTTTAAGTTCTTATTAGCTCGAGTTGCCAAGCTATCACTTGTTCAAAGGTACAATCTTTAATTAATGTAGTATTTTTATTTGGATGAGAGGTACTTCAGATGTAGATGCGAAAATATAATAGAAGGATGGAGGGGATATTGGTTGGATTTTACTCAATGATTTTTTATTTTGTGGGTGGAATAACAACACTGCCCTGACCATGACTTGATGGAGCACTGTGGTCAAGATACACCTCTGTCATGAAATTCCCCTCCTGCTCCCTCCTTACTATAAAATTTATGACTATACAGTCTTTCTCATTCGAGGAAATAAGGACATTTAGCCAAAGCTCTTCCCCTTCTTCTATTTAATGCACTTGTTTCAATTTGGAAGGCTCTGGGGCTGTAAAACTTGAAGATGGCAAGGAAACTGGAGGGCAAAAATGTTAATGAGTAATTGTTTTTGTATGAATACATAATCTTAATCAAAATGTAGGCTGTTAATTTCATATGTTATGCATTTTGCAAGGATTGGGTTTTTTAAAGCATAAGGGAAAATTTAAATATTACTGAAAGGTAGAAAAGCAATTCTAATTTTCAGCAGGGAAAGGAAAGGAGAGCTATAGGAAAGGAGAGCTGTACAGCTGTAACTGTAAACTCAGAAATGTGTTCCTAGCTGCCTGCCTGGGTTGTAGACACTAGTTCTGTAGGTTTCAGGTGAGTAAAGAGAGTAACTTTATAAACATCTTCCAAGGAGGTAGGTTCCTATTGTACTGGTACACTTGTTGGTTTAAGAAAGTGCACACATGTAAATGGCCTGATGTCATGGTGATTATTCTAAATGAAATAAACAACTTCATGAGTTTAGGTTAGCTCATTTTAACTGCAGCTTCTTCTTATACCTCAGAGCAGGAATACTGATCAAGAAATTAGTATCAGATCATAACTTTTTGGGGATATTTTAAGGGGTATTTGATATCTTGCTGCAAAGTGTAAATAAAAGAGAAATGTCTTTGGTCTTGAAGTATCTGCTAGAAAATGCTGTTGAGGAATTAATTAGTGCAGGTAGCTCTGTTTTCTGCTGCAGTGCAAGTTGCAGATTGAGCTCTGTATGGGGGGAGCCCAAGGCAAGAGGCTGTGAACTGGTTCTGACCCTTTGCTTAACAAAAGGTACAGGGTGACCAGCCAGGTGACCAGACACTCAGAGAGATGGCAGGAGCCAGTGACCACAGGCTTTCATGTGCTTAGACGGTGAGGGGATAATAGCCTAGGCAGCCCTTTGTTCAGGGTCCATCCTCAGAGCCAGCTCAAGCTGTTATTCTGTTGTTGCACCATAATTAAATAATTTTAAGGATCCAGAGGTCTGAAGCTCTGCTGTGGGAAACCTGGGGTTGAGCTGGCAGCAGAACCTTGTCTGACTGTGTGAGTGGGGGTGTGTAGGGGCTCAAGCAGAGCACCTGTTGGTCACTGGAGCCATACACTGAAGTGAATTTGGTCCCAGCAGTGAATAGTGCAGCAGGAAACAGCACTCACAGTACGGATTTGAAGACTTTGGTGAAATATACACCTTTTTATAGGCAAGAAAAAGATAATTTTTTATAGATTGGGTTACACTACTGGGCTTTTGCCATACCCTGCTGGGGTGCAGGACACTACAGTTTGGATCAGGAGAGTCATGAACAAAACCAGGAAGAACTGGATGTTTAGGAAACACACCCTACACAGGAAGTGGAAGGATCCAGACTAGTCTGACCTAAGAATGAAAGATACAGGGGAAGAGGGAAAAGTATTTGGACTAAGAATAGATGCCAGAGAAAAATAAATAAGAGGGTCTTTAAAATGACAGTGGTTAAGAAAATATATTCCAGATAATAAGCTTGAAGTTCTGGAACATGTTATCTGCAGAGGACGTGGAACCTCCCTTGGAGACTTTTAAAAGGAGTTTGGATGAATGACTGAGAAACAACTATGGTACAGTTGGCTTTGAATTTGTAATAGAAATTCATGACATTTTCTGGGTAAAAAACCCCATAAAATCAAGCACCCCAAACACTACTGAGAACCCACAAGTGTGTTTTTACTTACTGAAGATGCAAGCCAGCCCAAACTTTGCAAGGCTTTTCTTCAAATTTGAGGGCAATTTGCATAGTATGCTTTATCCAAATTGACACCTATAATGTCATGGTTATTTATCTTGAGTTTCAGATGCACTGCTGTCCTAGAATTAACAGTATATTGACTGAATATGTGAGAAAAACAAACTAATGCTACTCTTTTACCCGGTGTCAAGCCTATCCACCTTTATTCTTGGTAATTAATTTCTGCAATTTATTTTTACTGAGCACTTTTCCATTGGCATACCACAACTGGAGTAACAGCCTAGTGACATCTTTTCTTCCTCCATCTTTGCTTTTGAAGTTCATTGGAAGGCAGGCTGATGAAAAAATATGACAACAACAACAATAATAATTTTAAAAGATGATAATAATAATAATAGTAATTTAAAAATCTCACAGAGTCAAACCCCAGGAGGGAACAATGTTTTAGACCATCTTTTTTGTGGACAAGAGACAAAGTAACTATCCTTCTGACTGTGATTTGCTATAAATTACACAGTTGTTTTGCATTTAAAGGTGAATTTCTCTGCCCCTTACAGGCAAGTGAGAATTCATTGATGTTAATGACTCAGATAAGTATATTTCGAAGAAGGCAGTTTCAATAGGACTATTTCTATAGATGAGATTGTGAGCAATAGAAACTCTTTGGAATGAGAAAAGAAGCTACTAGAGAAAAAAAAGTTATTAAAGAAAAAACGGCAAAAGAAAAATGTGGTAGTACTCTTGCCAGTGGTCTTTTAAAAATAGCTTACTGTTTGTTCCTATTCATGTATGCAACCTTTTGTCTTCTGCAGGTTGCCAGGATTATTTGAAATGAAAATAATTTCAGATTCCTTACCTTCTCCTTGTCTTGTGCATTGCCTGCAAAAAATAATCAGAGGACCATGTATTCAATCATTCAAGTTATTAAAGATAAAATGTAGTTGCACAAAGCTCAGAACAGAGGCGTCTGGGGCTCTAACTAATACCTCTTCTAATTTGATATTTCTTAACAACTGGTAGCTACCAGGTGACTGTGGTTTTGCAGCACATGTGGGATCTACCTGACACCTTCATATCGGTCTCGGCCCACTTTTGGAAGTACTGTCAGAAGCAGTGACAGAGGGTTGTTGAAACTCAAGTTTAAAGCAACTAATATTTCTTCTTTATTTATAATATAGCAGATTATGTAAGGAATTTTGATTGGTTTGCCACAATCTCTTCCTGGTAAGCCCACACCAACTAATCTCCTATCCTTTTTAAGCTTACTAGAAATAATACGATTAATCTGTTCCAGTATTTTGAGAAACCTACTGGTCTGTACCACTTAAGCTCCTAATTTTCAACATTTTCTCAGTTTTGTTTTTTTATTTATCGTTTTTAAATACAGTTACTATAGTTAGGAATCATACTAAACAGCTTTAAACAACTTATATCACATGGGAGTGTAGTTGCCATAAGTTAGAATAATGCTGCATCTGTTTTAACCTGAATTTCTATTTGCCACTACCCTCAGTTATGTTAACAGTTTCATTGCTGCTGGTATTCTCAGTGAAGGCTAATGCTAAGAGACATTAAACTCCTGGGATTTGTACTGTCTTTTACAAAATAATTTTCTGCAGAAATTTCTCACCAGTGCAGAAAAGCCCCTTTCTCTCTGTTGAATGGAAGAAACACTTAGGCTTATTTTTAGTACTAATGTGCTTGAAAAATGCATTAATATTTATTTTTATGACACTTAGAAGTTTTTTTACTTGTTTTAGAGGAAAAGCTAGGGTGACAAAGTACATGGAGGTGCTAATTATTTTCCCAGAATCTGTTTGTTCCTTGTGCTCTATCAGGTAAGAAGTCTTCAGGTTTCCCTGCACCTCAGTCTGCCAGATTTGGCTGTGTCCCTGTGGAGCTGAATGGTAACCTTGAGGAAATTTTATGTTTCTGGGGAACCTGAGGGAACCTGGGGAACACCTCTTCTTTAGGCAACTGGACCAATTTTTTTTTCCTATTAAATAATCTTTGAAATATTCTCTGCTTTGCTGATGTGTGGAAAAAGAAGCAAAGAGAGAAACAAAACAGGCAAAAGAGAAAGAAAACGAAAAAGAGCTGCTGGTCTTTATAAGGTCGAGCTAATAATACAACATTTTTAAGTGGCAGGGATATGCTGTCAGGAATGTATGATACCACTATGATATTTCTATATACATTAACTGTCAGGTTCCTAGAATGATAGAAATAGAATGAAAGAAAATATCAAACTCAAATCTTTTTCTGCAGGACCCATCATCTCTTTTGTTTTGCCATCATCCTTGCAAAATTGGAATAATTAGATGTCAATGACTGTGTAGGAGCTTGACAGATTAAATAACTTACTTAAGAAGGTAAATTTGTCTAAGAGCAAAACTGGGAATGGACTCTTCCACAGAGGAAAAAAAGTACATAATAAACAAAGCCTACAGAGGAATTTCCTGTCTGCCTTGCTCCAGTGCAAATCATAAACAACCTGACAGACATTGACTGATTTTTTTTTCAGGGCTTTTTGTCTTCCATATATCCACAGGGGCTGGTCTGTAAACACCTAGGATTAGATCAGGATCTCTTTTTCAGCTAGTACAATGCCATATGTCTCATCCTGATGTTTATGTGGACCTCACTGTCCCTGAGCAGTTCTTTGGGAGTATTAATTTGTTTATGCCTACGCTTTCTCTTTACTGTCTTAGAATCATACCAGCACTTAGAAAATCCAGTGTGTGTACCCCATATAGTTTTTTGTAGAGTGATCTTATGTGCATCATTTTTACATTCTCACTTTTTTATCTTTTCATTAGCTTTTGTCGAGCATGATTTAACCAGGAACTTATTTTGCAACATGAGTTCAACCAAGCATTTCAGTAATCTTTAATGAGACATGGGTATTTATTCAACGGGATAAAGAGGAAATCCTTGTTTAAGGTCAACCTCGTACGAAGCACTTTTGATTTGGGCCTGGCTAGGTCAGTTGCTTGAAGGAAAATATTAATAAAAACCATTTTTAAGCTACTTTCCCATAGCATGCTTTAGCACAGTACATTTGGACGCCAATGAAAGACACATTAGCAAATTCAGTTAGCCAAGAATCCATTTCTATGGAAAAAAAGAGTATATCAGTGGGAATAGTGGTAGAGTAAAAGTGTTGTTGTGGAGGGAAACACTGATTCAAAAAGTTATTTTTTTTTTTTTTTTCATTATTATCATTGTTAAGCCAATATTTTACTTTCATGAGAAGAAACACGAAGTGTAAGGGTTCAGGAAAAGAAAACTAAGACATGTCATAAAGTTATGGCCTCTGAACGTCTCACAGATAAACCTTGTAAATCTGGGTTATGGTCCATGAATATCCTAGGATGAAATTAAACAGGGAATGAAAACATAGATAGGGAAAGAAGTCAAGGAATAGCAAAGGAAACTTGATGTTCCTTTTAAAATTACTCCAGAACATGAAAGGTTTGGCTTACTCACAGGAAGTGCTTGTCTTTTCTGGATAAGGTTGCCAGAAGTCTAATTTAAGTAACAAAGTTAAGTGCTTCAATTTGATGTGTGGCTTCACCTTGAATATTGTGAGCAGTTTTGGTCTCTGCAATATGAGAAGGATATTGAGCTATTAAAGTGCCCAAAGGAAGGCAAAAAAGACAGTGAAGGGCCTTGAGGGGAAGCTACATGAAGAATGAGCTACATGAAGGATGAAGAAGAATGATTGAGGTCACTTTGTCCATTCAGCCTGGAGAAGGGGAGACTGAGGGGAGACCTCATTGCAATTACAACTTCCTCAAGAGGGGAAGAGGACGGTCAGGCACTGATCTCTTCTCTTTGGTGACTGAGGGAATGGCCTCAAGTTGTGTCAGGGAAGGTTGAGTTTGGATATGATTAAAAGGTTTTTCACCCAGAGGGTAGTTGGGTACTGGAACAGGCTCCCCAGGGAAGTGGCTACAGCACCAAACCTATCACAGTTCAAGAAACATTTGGACAATGCTCTTGGGCTCATGATGTGATTCTTGGGGATGGTGCTGGGAGTTGGGCTTGATGATCCTTGTTGGTCCCTTCCAACTCAACTTATTCTATGACTTCTCAGGTTTAGTAGGCAGAACACAGTCTGTAAAATAGAGGAGAAGAAAAAAATCTGGTGGAATATTTATTGTTAGCCTTTTGATTCACAATAAAAAAGCAGTATTTCAAGTCTTTGCTCAAGTTTGGGGTGGATGGGAAAGCAACCTTAGCATTTTGAAGATTAGTAGACAAAAAATAGAAGCATTAAACACACGCACAAGAAACCTTGAGGCAAGCAAGCCAACAATAACTCTCCCCCGCCAAAACCCCCTAAACAACTAACCAACCCAAAATAAAGCTAACAACAACGCAGGTATGCAAAAATGAGTAACCCTTGAGACCTTAGCTGTTAATGGATTCATGATCAGTCACAGAAGACTTCAAACCATGCAGGTTGTTCTGAAGAAAAATTTCATGATTTCAGATTATTGAGCTATGACTTCTCAATTTTAATTGGCTTCTTTGAGAATTTTTCATCCAGTTTTCTAGTGTTGCTGAATTTCCACTTCAATGGTATAAGCTCCCTCTGCTTAAAAGGAATTTATAGAGCTACAAGGTGTGAATGCTCTGAGTCTGGAAGACTGAAATAATTTTCCAGAAAAAAGATCAAGACAGGATTTTTCCAGTGATCATGCAATGTACTGGCCTTTGAAGCAGAGAGGAAAAATAGTTGCATAAGATAATGAGAGCAGTATCTACATCTTGGATCAGTGGCATCTTTTCTGCTACTTGTATGTGTCATGGTTTAGCTCCAGCCAGCAACTGAGCCCCACAGAACCACTCACTCCTTTCTCCCTGCCCCCACCCTGCTGTGGGATGGAGGAGTGAATAGGAAAAGTGAAAAAACTCAGGTGTTGAGATAAAGACAGTTTGAAAAGTAAATCAAAGGCCACACATTGAAGCAAAGCAAACCAAGGAATTAATTCGCCACTTCCCATGGGCAGGTGTTCAGCCATCCCCACCAAGGCAGGGCCTCATCCTGCCCACTGGTGGCTTGGGAAGACACACGCCATCACTCCAAATGTCCCCCACTTCTTGGTTCTTCTCTCAGCTTTATACACTACACATGATGTTATAAGATTTGGAATATCTCTTTGGTCAGTTGGGGTCAGTTGTCCTGGCTGTGTCCCCTCCCAACTCCTTGTGCATCCCCAGCCTACTCAATGGTGGGATGGTGCAGGGAGTAGAAAATGCCTTGACTCTTTGTAAGTGCTGCTCAGTGATGGTTAAAAATCCCTGAATTTTCAACACTGTTTCCAGCACATCTCCAAAGTATAACCTCATACCAACCACTATGAAGAATATTAACTCTACCCCAGTCAAAATCAACAACATGTTATACAGAATGAGAAGGTGAAACCATATAAATGACATGTGAAACTAAGCATCTCTGTAACACAAAAAGCAGTCAAGGCCATTTTCCAATCATGATGTCTCTATTTTTACCCTGTTTTCCTGAGGTGGTAGAGGTAAGCTTAAGAATAAAACCCTAAAATATGAGGAACAAATCTGGTGGCAATCTAGCGTGATTAGAGTCTGATCTTGTAAGCATGACATTGTAAGCCCAAAGAATGAGAGATTTTAAAATAAGTAGTTATATATCTGTCAATGTAAGGAAGTAATTCTGCAATAACAAATAGAAAGTTCTATCACATACCGCTCATTTGGGTTTTTAAATAAAAAGACTTTGCCTATCGCATATTGGCTCGATGACAATTTTATGCCTTGTGGAAAGGTTTGTGGATTAAAAACCAAAGGCAGCAATGGCTAAAGGGCTGTGCCTGGAAGGCAGGACATTGCTAAGATTTTTATTTCTGGCTTGTTGCTAAGATTGTTTCAAAGCTGTGAACGGGAAAATGGATAAAAATCTCCATTATCTCTCATGATCCATTAACAGCTGTATGCCAACATATCTTCAAACATTAAGTTAAAAATTGACTATTTCTATCCTGTAATTATGATGAGCTATAACTATGCTAACCTTGCCATCATTATTTTAAAATTTCTGAGATACAAGTCCAGAAAAAAATCATGAAGCATTAGGAACAAGAGTGTCAGAATCCTGACAAATTAAATTGGTTAGGTAGGAACTGTTATTACTGCAGGAACAGCTTCATACAAAACAATGAGGTAAACCCAGGCATGTATCCTGCATTTACATGGAGATGTAAGAAGAAATGTAATTGTCAAAAGTTGTCTTTAATAAAGATTGCTATACAAATACAGAGGTAAGATTATCAGCATGGCACAATGTGACACCATAATCAAAGTCTGACATTATTAAAGTGGTGTATAATTTTTTTCTTGACTTTGGTAATGGCAAACTGCATATCATGCTGGACACAGGCCAGGAATATATTTACTTGATGAGCTTCTTCAGCAGTTGTGCCTTCACTAATGTTACAAGGATAGTAGATGCATTCCCATTTACACAATACAATTATAGACATGTATCTTCATAGTATCCCATTTCTCTCCCTCTGCTATTTAAATCTTGGTTCTATCTGGGTGTTTGGTGTTCTGAAAGTGTTTTTACTTGCATAGATGCAACTCCCATAGTCAAGTACATTTAAGAGTTGCATGAGAGAATAGCATCTGAAAAATTATGAGATTTTATAGTGATTACTGTGTAACTTTGGCTGTGAAAGCAAAAGCTATGATATTCTGACAAGGGGAGGTGCTGCAATTTTACCCCATATTCTCTGTAGAGATCTGAAAAATTGCTTGATGGTATCTGGCCCATCTTCTGGGATTCACCAAAAGAAGCATGACTAGCAGATCTAAGGAGATCATTCTGTCCCTTTATCCACACTCATGAAGCCCTATCTGTAGCTGCATCCAGCTCTGGAGGCTCACAACATAAAAAAGACATGGACCTCCTTGCTGAAGCAAGTCAAGAGGAGGACCATGAAGATGATCCAAGGACTGGAGCATGTTTCCTATGAAGATGGGCTGAGAGAGTTGAGGTTGTTCAGGCTGAGAAAGAGAGGGAAGGTTCCAGGGAGACCTTACAACAACCTTCCAGTACCTAAACTGAGCCTACAAAAAATATGGGAAGAGACACTTCACAAGGGCATATAGCAATAGGACAGGGCTTGAAACTGAAAGAGAGTAGATTTAAATTAAATATTAGAAATTCTTTAGTGTTAGGGTAGTGTGGCACTGGAACAAGTTGCCCAGAAGTGTTGTTGATGCCTCATCACTGGAAGTGTTCAAAGTCCAGTTTGGATGGGGTTTTGAGAAACCTGGTCTAGTAAAAAGTCCCCCTGTCTATGGCATGAGGGTAACTAGCTGATCTTTGAGGTCCCTTCGAACCCGAATCATTCTATGATTCCACAGAACCTATGGAACAACTATTGAAACCCCTGTACCGTGGGCAGGGAACTTTCCATGTGACCAGGTTACTCAGAGCCCTATCCAGTCTTATCTAGAGGGGTGGGAATTCCCCACATTTCGAGGGATGGAGAGCCCACAATTTCTCTGAGCAGAGGTGGAGAAGAGAATTAATTTTCTTGTCTGTGATCTTGTGGACCAGAACATAAAAACTTCTAAATGTGTTATGCTTTTAAGGACTATGTGGAGAAGAGCTGGTGAAATAAGATCCTCAAAACTTTCAAATGCAAAAGCATTGTCTATACTGTAGTACCCAAAATTTAACAGTAGTGCATTTTTCAGGCAACAGCAGTAAAAAGGGATTTCTAAAATATTCCTTACTGTAACCTGGTGATTCTTTTTCCTTAAATATTTGATAAAATGTTTTCTTTTACTAGGACTCTTATTACAGGCAGAAATGGGTTTTCTATGATAATTTATGTGAAACCAGGGAAATTTCTACTTAATTTACTTCTTCTAAATGTATTGAATATGTCTCTAAGTTTATTCATAAAGCCACAAATGGTTGGTCTGAAACTTAGAGATTGTTCCTGGCTAAACACTTAAGTAACAAGGTATTATTTGAATGCATAGCTGCTAAAATGTTTACCTCTATAATGTTTTATGATAGATTTCGTCTTGGTATGTGAATTCTTTGTCCACTTTAACTATTGTGCAGGTTCCTGTGCTCTTGTGTATGCTGGTCTTTCTATATGTGGGGGAGGCAGCTGAGTTTTAAAAGTAAGTGTGTGCAGACCGATGACATACTACTAAAGACTTTACTTTGCCCTCATATAGTAAAGAATACAGGTATCCTCTAATTTATACATGCTTCATTTCAGGTGGTTTTGAAGGACTGAATTTTTTGGGGTCTGGATTCTTTGGAATCATACTTATTTAGTTTTGTAAAGACATGGACTGTATTTCTGCCAGCAACATGAATCAAACTGTTTCTCAGATTTGCCAGAAGGGTTTGGTGAAGGCAAGTTATTTCAAACAAACTGCATATAATTTTTCTGTCAAAATTAAATGCAGCAAACCATCAAATGACACTAAAGGTTTGATTTTAGTAATTTATAGCATGAAGTTTTTAAAGAAAGGGCGTCATGCAGTCATATGTGCACTAGAGGGCAATGCAAGAATTACAGTTTTGATGGAATATTCGATATTTCTTTCCCTCCGTGCTCCCCTACAATTTTTTTGTAAACTTTTATAGGACACCAAAAGCATGCATTAATTCACAATATGCCTGAGTGGGATTGTGTTAAAAGTACTTGGAATGTACCTCTTCGTTAATAGATACAAACTGCTGGCAGCTCAGATCCTGCTTCACAGAATAACTTGTGTAATGAATTTTGCAGATCAAAAAATACAAACAACATGCACTAAACTCTTTGATTTACTTCGATATCTTAGAGAGGAAAGAGAAATAATTCAGTGTCATGAATAATCTGGTAGATAAGCATTATAGATATATCATTATTCATTCAAACGATAACACCTAATGTGCACCTAAAGAAATAAAGATTATTTCAAACTGTTGCAGATACCTATCCTGAAGTGTCAAGCACAGGTTAGTATTTATGTTAATTAAGGTAAATAAGTTGTCTGGCCCTTTTGTTGATGTTCACTTTTACAGTGCTCTCAGCACTTAGGTGCCTGGAATTCTCAGCACAATGACTTGCAGGCTAGTTTATGGTTGGCACATGAGCCCTTTAGGATATGTATGACATCCTGCCCTGAAGGGCAGCTAATCCCTTTTGACCTTAGGCAATCTACTAGGGAGATCAAGAGAACCTGGAGAAGCATCAGAATATGATTTCTTTATACCCTCCCCCTGAGCACCCTAACCCCACAAATCTGTTTACAAAACTTAAAATAATAAATTCATAAACATAAGGCACCAGAAATAAAAACATCCTTTCATTCTTTTTTCCTGCAGTGACAAGAGATATATATTCTAGATTGTAGACAGACCTGCCTTGGAGATAAATTGTCTGATTTCAGAATCTCAGCAGTAGATAATAGATTTCCTTAGAACTGCATAATTAAAAAATGACATTTCTGCTACTGTGTGCCAACTTGCCACTGCCATTGCCCTAGGATTCTGGGGATGTGGAAGCCTGCAAGGCACAGCAAAACCAGTCTTATGTTCTTCAGGGGGACAATGTAAGTTGTGTTAACAAAGATAAAAGATCCTGAAGGGGGGAAAGGATATTTTTTCTACACTTCTTTCTTTCAAATGGGAAATGTCTGAGGGAAACCTGTTTATTATATAGTTCACCAGATGAGAGAAAACATATGCAGAGTGGCAGTAAAAATTAATGTCCTAATTTCCATTACAGTTAAGAGAACAAGGATCTGGCATGAATCAGAAATGTTCAAAAGTGAGGGACTCATGGCGAGGGCCTTTTCTCAGTATGATGGTCTTTTGTTTGTGAATGACCTTTATCTTTCAACAAAGCAAAAATTGTCTTGTAGCTAAGATTAGCTGTTTTTAAGGCTTATGGTGAGCAAAACTCCCCATGAGTAGATTAATTTTGTGTATATTAGTGCTGCCTGAATAAAGCCAGTCTAGCAGCCTATTCTGGGATGAGCAAGCAAGAGGGTAGGATCTGGTGCTTCAGGATATCTGGTGTCTGACTTCCCCAAATTCACACAGCTCATGTGGTTTTCAGGGGTTAAAAATCTACAATCTGTTACCCTAACCTAGACAAGATGGTTAATCAGGAGATCTCCATAACGATAAAAGCCTTTCTGTAGAGCAGGGCACACCCAGTGAGAGCTTTCAGAGAGTGAATGTCCTTGTATACAGTGTGCAGGGGATCTGGCTTGGGACCCTGAAGTGGCAAACTGCAGAGTCATAAGGAACTGTCTTTGACTTCAGTGCTTGCTTGAGTAAGGTTAGAAATGACAAGCAAAATATCCTCAGAGAGCCACAGTTCTTTATACCTGCTTTGTATTCTTCAAAATGTTTTCTTCTCCAACAAAGCCCTTTTTTCATCTCTTGAATGGCATTTTTAATTTAAAGAAACAGAGAACAAGGAAATCTCCTTTGGGACCTTGTCATTGTTAATTTAAATGCTGGTAATAATTGTCATTCACTACTTGAGCATGCTTCTAGCATGACTAGCTAGATTGGAAACAGAGCTTTTATTTTTAATTCTGATATATGTCTAGAATATCTCACCTTGAGAAGTTACACTAGGTACATCTACTCTATTTCCTACCAAAAGGCCTGACTGCTCTCCCTTCTGTGTCCTAAGAACACCTCTTTTGAGAGTAGTTCCTCTGGGATTCTGTCTTGAATAAAGGCAGCAGAAAGGAGACAATTGCAATGTAACTGTTTTATAACATGTGGACTGGAAGCAACAGCTCATTTCCCTATGAATTGTAGTCTCTGCTGGGTCTGAAATTAACCAGCACTGAGGAAAATACAGCAGCAATAAAATATTCCAGATTTTCAGTAGTGTTTTAAGTGAATAGCTATTTTATACTGGTTGATAAGGCCACTGTTCAGAACAATGGATGGGGATTTCCTTTATCCACTTGGAATTCAAATGAATAATTTTCAGTAGTCAAGGAGTAATTGCTCCAATTTGAGTAGAAGCCAAATCCTCTGTCATTATATTTAGAAATCGAAATTTTGAGTGGTAGAACACAGAAATGCTAGCTTGACTATGCAATGAGAACAGCAACTTTTTGGTGATACCTGGGGTAACTGGAATTGTACCACACCATTGGGTTGACTCATGGCAGACCTGCAAACACTGTAATTGCAGAATCAAAGGGAGCTAGTGAAAAGAAGACAATGAAGAGATGAAAATAAGTACTAGAAGTGTGTTTTCAATTCTAGTATAAATAATAGAACTTTATTGGGGTCCTGAGGACTAGATTGGTGAAAAAAGGAGATGCAAAGTGAGGCACAGAAAGCAAGTTTTCTAAAAGGCAAGGAGTTTAATGTAGGTACAGAAAAGCTTAAGAGTACATAGAGGAAATTCTTTACTCTCACACCTGCCACTTGCAGTTTCTAACAGAGATAAGGGAAAAAAAGTCTTTGAATGGAAGAAAGAAACAATTGTGAAAGAAAGTCACAATTAATGTCAGGGAGATGTAGGAACATTAAAGCAACCTGGGAACTCTCTCAGGCCTGAGAGCATCAGAAAAGAATTCCATCCAGAGAACAATGAAAGAAAGCTTAGTGAAGACCTGTGGGCTGGATCCTACTAAATCATAACTAGTGACATCTGGGAAGAATGTAGAAAAGTCTGCTGCAGATCATCTGTCTTGTGAATCAACACACGTTAGAAATATAACAGTGCCAGATGACCAGTTGTGTGCCCCATTGTCATTTTTAGACACAAAGAGGGATCCAAAACACCATTCAAAAACAAAATTAATCATCCCTTCAATGAAATTTGGTGAGCCCTCCTATGAGCCTTTCTGTGAGTCTCTTTCCTCCCAGCACAATTCCTCTCTCATACAGATGAAGGCTCCCTAATAACTGAACCTTGTGTGTTATTTTTTGAGGATGTAATCTAGGATGAAACCTATGGTTGTTTTGACAGATTCAGCAGGTATTCACTAAGAACTTCCCCAATCTAAACAAACTCTTGGTATGGCAGGGGATGGAGAAACTGGTTCAGTGATATTTTAAGTGACAAATACTGAAAAAGAACACAATGCTTTTTAGTTTTTTTTTTGTTTTTTTTTTCTGAGGAGTAGCTCCAGAGTTACCACTGTCTTATTATTTTAAATTTTTAGGAGAAATTTTCAGAGGTAAAACTACATGATGTAAATGAGCTTCACTGTCAAACAAATACGAGAACTTTGCCATTGTGAATAGTTACTTGAGTTAGTCAAAACAGCCATTCATGTATTTTAGGTATATTCACACATATATATAATATTGTAGGAGCTACTCTTGGACACAGCAGACCTTGCAACGGCAGCACTGATTTCAATTTACCTGTGTTATTGGACAACAAGTCAAACTTCTGAGAATTTTTTGGACAGTCTTTTAACCTCTTTCAGTTATACCAAGGCTGACTTCCAAAAATCCTTTTTGAAATCTGAAATTGTTTGGTGTTGAGAAAATTCAGATTGATCTTTGCTTATCTGCTATATGTTTCTAACTTTATTTTGTTTAAAACAGTACCTATAGCTATCAACTAAGAGGCATTTACCAATTACTAAATTCCACTGCCTCGTTGGTAATAAAGGAAAACGATAATAGCACCAAAAAGTAGTAATCCCACTTACAAAAAGTGGCCATGGCTACTGACTTCCAGTATGAGTAGAGAGAAGCATCTGTATTCCCCAAACCACATTTTATTTGAGATTGAGCAATATTTCTCTAAATAAATCACTGTCAACTGTGAATACCTGCTAAATTAACAGTCACTTTTCTATTCACCTTCATTGCACAATCAAATACTAACCATGATGCCAAATCAAATTCCTTTCCGTCTCATTTATATGGACAGCTTCTCCTCTGATGACAACAAAATTTGAAGTCTCTAGCATATTATGCCTGCTCTACGCTTGGCTGAGCCTTGCTAAAAACCCTTCTGTCTTTTCATAAAACTGCAGGGCCACATTTCTTGTTTTCCTTATAGTCTCTGTCACAGAAAAAAACACCTAATCACAGTCCATAACCATAGCTCACTTCAATTATATCAGTGATGGTAACACCCTGCATTTTCAGATGAGAAACTATCTAGTAATTGCAGATGTTCTGCCAAGAGCACATGGTGCACTTGATGACATATAAACAGATGATCAGGAACAAGGAATAGCAACAGTACGTGTGAGACTGACAAAGCTGTATCATAAGGCATATAAATATAGCAGGGAAAGAAAATAAACCAGAAAATAAAAAAGTAGAACAAGATAAAGCTGAAAAAGAGATAAAAAAATTCTTCCCACATACATGGTCCCAAAGGAGGAAAAAAAGAAAATTGGGGAAAAGGAAAGGAGAAAGCAGGTAGAAATTTGTTGAAATGGATAATAAAATTTCAAAGTAAGTTCCATTAAAAGGGTAAAAAGAGTGACAAATTTGAATGTCAAACAAGAAGGTAGTGAAGCAACCTATATTTCTCACACAGCATGATATACTGAATAGACAAGAAACTGGTCTGTGATTCTTTCTGCATATTTCTGTTTGAGATCAAGCATCTTAACTGTATGACATTGTACAGGTAAAAAGGATTTTCTTTCACGTACTCCTAGGTGTTATTATGACTACTGTCACTATGCTTACAAAACAAAATTCCTGTTACTTATTAAAATTACAAGGTGATTAATTCTCTAAACCACCTTGTACATACCTGTCCTATGGTCCCCTGCATTACCTAAAGCTATGTGAACCTCTGTGGGTGGGAGACAACATTTTTATGGAGATGGCATTGAATCTACTTGATATTTGGCATTGTTGGATTATAATTTCCCATCACTGAGTGAATAGAAAATGTTTCAGAATATCACCATATATTAGGATGCTAGAGAATAGAATATTAAAGACATGGAGCAGTCTCAAACACTCAGCCCTGGACAAGGCCTGTATTTTCCTTTAAAAATCAAAAACACAAACAAAAAAATTAAAGACCCTAGTGAGTTCATTTGTGGTGAGAAAAGAAAAATACCTGAAGCCCTAAGGCTAATTGCTAGTTGTAAAGTGCAGTCTGCTTCCCTCACCATACTGAGAGTGCTTCAAATTTATTACTTGTTGTGTTGCTTTAGGGGCAGATTTGTGAAAGGGGTAAGAGCTTGAAATAATTCACTTAATGGACCCTCAGTGATTTAACCAGCTATTTCAGATGGAAACAGTTCTCTGATTAAAGGGGAGCTGCTGATACAATGAATGGCTGCCATGAAAGTCAAATGGAAATGGCTTGAGGAGGGAGGGAAAGGGTAGAAGAGGAAAGATGAAGGTAGGAGCAAGATCACTGCAGTGCAGACTAGCAAATGTGACAGACCAATCTATCATGGCCTGCAGAGGTACAGGGACTTTCCAAAGACAGTGAAGCAGTATGATATGACTAACAAGACTGTAACCATTCACACATTCATTGATTGAGCTATATCCACAGATAACATTACAGCAAACTCTCTCAAAAGATGACGTTTTCTCCATCAAAAACAAGTACGGTATTTCTTTTCATGGACTACAAAGGTACTTTTCTCATTCATTTGAAATATTCATACACATTTGGAAAACAAACCCAAAACATGAAAAAACATCAGCTTTCTTGTTTTCTAGTCTCATATTTTGCCTTTTTTTCTGGTACGATTTGCAAAGGTCAACGAGAAGTCAGGGTAAGGGCACCTGAGTGAAATTCAGTGAAATGTGGGTGGTTCTGGGTCTCTAATTGCTGTTCCTCAGATTGCCACGTTACTTGGAACCACATGCAGCAGAGGGTAGGACTGACACCTTTCTGCTGCAGCAGCCTACCTGACCACTGGGAGCATCTGTGCTGTCAGAACTGGGACTGAGAAGCATTTACGCTTTCATTTATCAAGGAACAACAACACACAGTTGCAAGCCCCCTTCCTCTACTCTTGTTCCTTCTTAATGAATACACATACCTAAATACTTGTGTATGTTTGGTTATTTCCACATATGCACAGATTTATATATATGTACGTTTCCTGCGTGTATTTGTTTAATCAAGAGATTTATATGTGACCTTATATGTGACTACTTTTCAAATACTTAAGACAGATTATAAAGGTGCCCTATGTCTTTGCTATTATAATTTTGGTTCTTTATGTGTTTCACTGAGCATACATAATAAAATTAATCACCAACATTTCTCTTGTTACTGATTCAGTAACATTTGAGTTTTCAATTTTGTCTTGTAGTCTGTCAGAGTTAAAACTACTAGTGCTTGTTTCAGTTAGTTTTAAGTAAGTACTTGTTTTTCTTTGGGAGTCTTAATATGCCTTCAGAAGTAAAAGGAATGAAGTAGAATTTGGACCTATGGAAGCTATTTTTTCCTAAAATAAAAACCTTTTTGAGTGCCAAGCAGGGTGACCTTTGGAAAAAAAAAAAGTCATTCAGGCAAACAGCATAATTAAAAAAATGTGTTATTTCTATGTCTTATGATTTTGTTTGGTTTACATTTTTAGTGAGTAAAAAACCTGCAAATTTGATTTTTTTGTGAACTGAATCCATTTGCAGAGTCTGACCTACAACTTGATCAGTCCTATATTCACTCTTACTAACAGAAAATTGGGGGAGAAGACAGCTCATTTGTGAGCATCCTGCCTGCATAATTTTCTTGATATTACATAACATGCATGTACTTTTTACAGTATTCTATATATAATCTTGGAAATTTAACATTAACTAAAGTGAGATTCTGTGTTTAACTCTGTCAGGTCACGAATCTCCTGCATTCAGTTTATTTAGTAATTTAGCAGAGACAGAGCACATGTATGTCTCAGTGTTTGTATCTTGAGGGTGAGTTACTGAGAGGTGTAAATCTCTGCTGTAGTCCAACTTAGAGTAAAATCCTACCACTAAATAAAATAACCATGAGCTTTTAATATCATAAAATCATAGAATATTCTGAGTGAAGGACAATATTCACTAGACCAGGTTGCTCCAAATCCCATCCAACCCAGCCTTGAGCACTTCTATGGATGGACCATTGACAGCTTCTCTGGAAAACATGTTCCAATGCCTCACCACCCTCACAATAAAGAATTTTTTCCTAGTATCTAATCTAAACGTACTGTCTTTCAGTTTTAAACCAGTCCTCCTTGACCTATTACTGTATAAAAAAGACCATAAAAAAAGTCTCTCTTAATTTTTTTTGTAGGGTCCCTTCAGGTACTGGAAGGCCACAGCTAGGTCACCCTGGAGCCTTCTCTTTTCCAGGCTGAAAAATCCCAATTCTCATCATCCTGGTTATTGTTTCTATATTTAATTATGTGAGGCATGGAAATCAATCTTTCTGAAGGAAAAAAAACCAAAACAAAACACAACTCCAAATCAGTAATGTAGAATCTAGACAGAAGGGATTGTTTTGGATTGTGTCACATTGGTGGCAAGTTAAATCCATATGTGGGTTTTTAGATTTTGTGCTGTAACCCTCTATTAACTGCATTCTCAATGGGAGGTGATAGAGTGGCTCCCATTCACTGACACACTTCTGTCATTCATCCACATTCCAGCTGCATTTAGACTCAGTTGAATTTAATAAGCAAGAGTATTTAATCATCTTCTTCACCTATTTTTACTGCAGTAAGTGATTTAACAGTTTAGGGCCTTCCTTCTCTAGGCACCTGGATGCTACTTCAAATATACTTGAATGGATCACATAGGGCTGTTAAGAACTTGATAAGGTTGTCATTCTTCATGCAAATGAGCCTTTTTCTATTACTGATATGCTATTTTTCATCTGTATTTGCAGCAAAAACGCTAAGATGTTGAGATGACAAGGTTACAAATGAGGAGTCCACACACACACACACACACACACACACACACACACACACACACAGAGCCCACCCTGTCCAAAACAAATGGCTTGGTGGAATAGCAACTTTATCTTTCCTGCCCACAAGGATATCTCTGTTAGCTAGGGATGATATGTTATTTTAGTTATCGTTTGATGCATCACCCCAAAGGCAAGGTGGGGATATCAGTTATGTGAATGGAAATGGGGAGAAAATTAATTGAAGTTGGCAGTTGCACACACACTGTAAAATCTGCCAAAATGAGAATAGAATGAGGGAGTAAGGAGCCATTCTGATTTTGCTATAACCCTACAGATTTCACTGGGGACTCATGGCTTATCCCAACATTAATAAGAGGAGGACTAGACTCTAGATATATCGAACAGATTTGGAGGGATATGTCCAATAGGTAAAAATGGGCATTCACAAAGCTGATCCTTTTCATTTGCTGGATGAGTAAATGTTGCTGTTTGTCTCTCTGATTTACTGGGTAAGAGTGCAGAGGTCCTGACATTGACTTCGATGCAAAGCAAACTGTCACCAGTAAGTCTGTGTTCAGATGTACTGAGACTCACAAAGGCCAAGTTGTGAAGTTAGATAATTAAGACAATCTTCCAGTGATCATTACCAGTCTCTCTGTTTATGTCATGATTAAATATAAAATATACTTAATACAGCTGTAAGTCATTCTAATGATTGTGCTGCAAAATCATTAGTACACAGAACATAAAAAATGCTAAGAATGCTTATTTTTACATAAATGAAAAGCAATATGTGAGAAAAGATGCACCATAAATCCTGCAACTGTAATGTATTAAAAATGGAACACTGATGAGTTTAAGGGTGCATATGTCCTTGTGCCCTGGTGTCAACTGAATGTCTCTTCATACAGCAGTTTCTCTTGATAGATTCTGAGGGTATCCGACTTCAGAATGAGTGTTGGCTAACCCAGCTGTAAAAGGTGACAAGTGAAAAAAAGAGATCAGAAACTGTTAGTATCTGGCAGCAGTGTTGTGTGACTCTCATTGAAGTGGTCTGAAATAGAAGCTGGACCAGCCACTGGCTCCCTTCCTTGCAACAGGGCTGCAAGGTGGTTCTAGTTCACTGCCCATCCCTGCTGAGTCACAGGCACTGCTGGTATCGGTCCATTAGCACTGAAAAAAATAATTTTGTTCAGTTATCAACTATAAAATGTATTTAAATCAATCAGAATATGGAAAAAAAACCCAAAAAACAACCAAACACAAAACATTTAATACAACAGGGGTCTCAAAATCGGTTGAGCACAGCTGTAGAGCATAAAACAAGCTGTCACCTTTTACATTTTCTGGGTCACTTCACAGAACAGACAGTTGCAAGAAGATTGCCATGCCTAGGAGACATGTTTCTTTTTAAGGTGTAGAGAACCTGTGTTATTGTTTACACAATGAGGGGCTAGGTTGCTATGGTATCAAAGGTAAAAAACATCATATAATAGCTACAGATGAGTCATTTTCCTGAGGAGGTTTTAAGGTATTGAAGCGAGGTAACTTTACTGTTGCTGTTCTTACCAGTTCAAAATTATGGCTTGTCGCACCAGAGGAGTAAGAGAACTCCACTGAGTTTGTAGTGTGCCCAGTGTTTTACAAAATCACAGCACAGATACAGTTCCTCTCCTGGGATCTTGCAGCAGAAATGGTCAACATACATTCACACACATACACGCGCACACAAGGAATGCAAAACCCCAAAACCACTCAAATAGGTGTGTTGGGTATAAAAGCAGAAAAATAAAGAACATCCACAAACTGTTCCTGCAAGACTGTGGGTAACTTTGAGCTGAACTTCTGTGTGCACTTTGTGATAGGAGGTAACGCTTCCTGACCTCTGCTAACAGATGTTGAACTTGCTGAGCACAAAGGTAGACACTGTCATTTCTGTCTTGCTTAGTATAAATGGAGACTCTTCTTTTGGCTGCAGATGTCTCTTCCAGTTTGAAAGGCAGCTAACCCTCTGCCCTGGTCGAGGGCCAATTGATTGACAAAAAATACAGCATTCTGACATGAAAATGTTCCCTGCTGAGCAGATTTCATACTAGACTTTTGAGATAATGGAGTAGTGGAAAGGACAAATTTTCTTTAGGACAAAAAAAAATCATTTCAGCTCATGTTTTAGTTTCAAGGTATTTCATAACCACATGAAGTGCTGTTATTTCTCATTTTCCTCTCATTTACCTCAATGTTTATGTTTTGTCTTGAATGAAGACTATGTCGCATTAAATTCTTTACTCTTCAATTGATACAGCACATCTTTTTTCCCTTCCTCTCTCTGCTGAGATCTTGACACAATATTAAAAAAGAATCAACATATTTGAGAGAGTAAAACTATTTCAAGGAAGGTATATTGAAACACTAAATCAGGAGAAAACAGTGGATGAAAAGACTTTCTATAAAATGTTGAAAGATGTAGAGAAGAAAGCATTTGTGGAATTAACCTGTCATGCTATGGGTGATCCCAGACTCTACAGCTTTTCACACTCTGGTATGTGTCTATTCCATAATTAGGGTGGGAAGGAGAAAGATTGCTCCTTATGAACAATTAAAATAAAAGCAATTATTAAGCTGTGCATATTTTCTTCTCATTATGAATTAAATGAGCAAACACCAGTTTATTTCCTGCTCATTTTTATTCTCTTCTCTTGCTAAAAGGCATTAAAAATCTTTTATACTACATGGAGAGATTGGAAGCTTAATTACAGTGCTTCTAAAGGGCTTTGAGATCCTGAAATGAAAGATGTTATTGTACCATGAAAAAAAAAAAAAAGATTTTTTTCCTTCTTTTTATGCTAACTACTTTACAAAGCTTCTTTTGTGTTTGTGACTTCGTTTCACCACCTGCCTGAACAGAGAGTGGCTTCCTATCATACTAGCCCCTAAAGTAGGATATAACCTACTGCAGAAGACTAGCACAAGACATAGCTTTGTAACATATAGCCAGAATAAGACCTTTGTTCCTGGGTGTTTAATAATGCCACACTGTACATAATCTTCTCAATATGAAATTCTGACACTTCTGGAACCCAGATAACCTGATTTTTTTTTTTTTTTTTTTTTTTTTTTTTTTTTTTTGGTGATTAA
>JAOTQP010000251.1:42735444-42798000 GCA_026413545.1 Cichladusa arquata
AACCATTTTTTTCAGTCTTCTAGATGATAATTGTATTCAATGCCCTCTAGGTCTTCTATTAGAAAAAAAGCCCTTGTCCACAGGAAAACTATGAGAAACTATGAGAAATAAAACCAAGTCTTTGTATCTTAATGTGATCCTTCACCTCTGAAATAAGTATTCAAAGATTTTTTGTGAACAAGCACAAGGAAGGTCAGTGTCATCAGCTAAGTAGAAAGTTTAGTTTCTCTTCACAAAACCACAGTACTCAGTATCTCTATTGGCCTTCAAGAGAACTTTTTCTGTTGAGAGAACAGGTGGTTCAGAGCTCTGATACAATTTTTTTTTTTTCACTTATAAGAGGTGCAAATGGAGCCCAAGCCTTTACTGTTATTTCTGTCTCTTCAAAACTGGGTAAATAATTTTCCCAATGTATGTGAAATTCCTATATCCAAACATCTCCACATCATACATGTTTGAATGTTTATAGAATAATCTTTCATTTTCTCTTCAAAATGAAAGATGCTTCCCTAGCTAGTCAGACAGGACAGATGTAGAGTTCTTGTAATAAGTTTCCTTTAATATCTTTCATGTTGGGGTACATATTATTGACCTTGAATTGTTGCAGAGAAATGCATGAACTTTTTCAGCTGCAAGAAAACTGTACTGTTAAAACACTTCTGACCTCCCATCCCATCTACAAGCCTGTAACACATCTGTTCTGGGCATTGCACCATACTTCAGAATGGACCGGGAGAAAATAAAGAAACTGCCTTATGGTCTCAGATCAGTCTATCACTAGTGGAAAATATGTATTCATCATGCATTTGCAATAAGCCCAGCTGCCTCCAAGTGTGAGCTGTATGTAGTTGGATCGTACAATACTTCTCTTCCTTTACACAGCTCCCTTCTATCTTGTTAAATCATCCTTGACTTCTTCACAGTCCCTCAGCACATGACAGGGTGAGGGCAGCACCCACTCAGTCCAGCTGTGATCAGGGCTCTTGCTTTGGTACATCATCCCTAGTCATTCTTCTAAGTGTCAACAGCTCTTAAGTCGAAGACACAGGTGAACCCTGCAGTTGGCCAGAATATGAGTGATAGGTTACATCTTAACACAGAAATGATTGCAACAAAGCATATCCATCTGCATGGAGAAGATAAGGAGACCAGCAAAGTGGGACAGCTGGGTTCTTTCACATGTGTTTGCATACACAGAGACACAGCCAGCACCACAGTCCTGTGTGCTGAACATCTCAACCAAGAATGAGTTTTTAGTCCAAAATAAACAGTGAATGTAAGAATGAATTTTCTTTTTCCTTTTCTGCACTTTTATTTTCTTTGCCATTCCCAAAAGAGCAGATGCACTTTATCATAATCCTGTATTGACTTAAGAGTTCTTGAGAAAAAAAGAGCCATTGTGCTGTGCACTGTTACAACTCTACTCCAGGCTCTTTCCAGTGTAAGACCAGGACAAGTCAGTGACACATCCTTTACAGGGAATAGTATCCATCTGCTCACCACCTAGGTAGCACATTTTGATTACAAGTGAGCATATGCAATGTGTATTGTATATATGCCATGTATGACTTGGCTTGGCCAGAACATACGAAAACTACAGGATGATTTTTGGAAATAGTAGAGTTTTCCAGAAAATATGCGAACTTAAAGCTCTTTAAGAGAAGGTTTAAATCAACAAAAAGAAAAGAAATTGCATTTTTTTCATGGGCTGCATGCATTTTTAAAGTTATTCAGACGCATTCTCTAACTAACATTCTATTACAGCCTTTGAGTCCTTTTCACATGTGATATTTTAACGTGGAATGTTTGCCCTTTTGTATTTTAAGAGATACAGAACAAAGATCTTACATGAGAAGATTCGTGTCTTAATGAAAACAGCCAAAACCAGGTTTGTTCATACAAAGAAATAAATTTTGCCTGGTTTCCTACAATCCTTTTTTTGTTTCCCCATTTCACAGGGCAGTTGTGTTTCTGACCTTCATGAAGAGAACCAGAATAGATGCTATGTCTGTTTTTAAGCAAACTGCCCTGAACCTGAGCTGCTTCTAGGCCCTGAAGGACTTATTGGCAGCCTGCAAACAAGTTGCCGACAGAAATTATGTGTACAATTGGCGTGTAGTAAAACAGCCTTTTCAGGATCATAGCAGAATTTAAGTTGCCTGAAAGATGATGAGTCCAGAACAGCAGACTTCCTGCAACAACACTGCAGAAAGCCTGAAGTATTTTTGATATCAAGGGAAATTATTTTCTTCTGGGCACCTGTCCTGGTTTAGTCACCCTAGGATAGCACCCTTTGTGAATCACATTATACTAATTCCAGTTGCAATCCTAAGTAGCAACAATGCAGGGTCAAGAGTCATATTTAAAATACAGAGAAGGCAGCAAAAGACAGTGTAATGGCATCCAAATGCATGTGACAACCATGCCTCATTTCTGCATTTCTGCTATAAAAAGGATGGGTAAGGTTTATGTCTAGCTGCCTGTGAGCCATTCTACCATCACTTCTTTCTCTTCTCTTTGAAAGAAAAGACAGTAAATATTAACTCTTTAAATAATGCAAATTTGATTAGGATTTACAACAGGAGGAACAGTGAGCTACAGTCAAGAAAAAGATCCTTATAAATCCAGAATTACCACAAAGTGATTTTAAAGAAGTGGGATTTATTTATTTTGCGAGCAGAGAAGTCTTTGATGTCATTTACAGAACTGGCATCCTATTAGTTGGGAACCTGTCCTAATTTACTCTTGTCAAAATCCTAGACAATGGTTTGATTGGCTTTAAATAAGTTACAGATGGTTGTAGAATCAAGTTTGAATTTAATAAATATTAGCTGCTGTTTTTCCATTTCTTTCACTGATACATTTATATTACTACAGTTATTACCCCACCATTCTTGATATGTCTGCTATGAGTTTTGTCTGCATGAAGAAATTCATGGCAAAAGATAACTGACATGTAAAATTGGGGGTTATTTTATTGTAATGTACTTTAAAGACTGAAAACTGATTTGGAAATAACTGATTTTAAAATTAACTGCTTATTGCCTTTGGGGCTTTTGGCTGATTATTTTTAAACACAATTTGGTGCAAAAGACATTCTCTTACACTGTGTTTATATCTTTTTGATTTAATATTTCAAAGAGGTTTGGAAGTAATTTTTGTCAACAATAAAGGTAAAAGCAAGCAAGACCTGGAGTGGTAGAAAAAATATCTTGTAACAAGAGTGGAAAATGAAAGAATGTTTAGTCTTTCAAACTGTAATTTGATTAACACACAAAGACACCCTTCAGACTCTTCATACACACAGATAGTAAAAAGACAATATCTCTAATGTCAGTGATGACTCATTGTATGTCAATAGCACTACTGAGAAAAGTATGTTGAAATACATTGATGTTTTTAAAATCGATGAGATTCTTCAAAACTAAAATTAATTTTCCTTTGAAACTGATGCACATCGTCGTGTGTTTGTATCTTCTGAAAAGTCACTAGTATTCAAATTCATTTAAATAATTCATATTGCATGCATCAGAAGAGAATTGCTAAACCGAACAGTGAGTTTGTTTCCACATAGTTCAAAGACAATGTGGAAATAGATCAGATGTGCACAACTGATCAAACAAAAAGTGTAATCATACCTGTTTTTATAAATTTTTAATACCTAGAAGGCAGTAATAAATTAAATCTATATAGCAATAATAATCTAATAATATTTTAGGAGACTTTGATTAAAATAAAAGAATAAATGTAGACAAATCCTAATCTATCTATATGCATTTCTGGAAAAAAAGAATGAGACAGAGGTGAAAACATAATTTATCAGTACTTATTTTCACAGTTCCTTCTAGAACATTTGTACAGTCTTGACTTACCCAGAATTACCAAACAACACTTCCTTTTGACAGCCCAGTATTAGAACTGTCTTGTTCCTTCTCTATTGACTGCCGATTTTCTCATAATTATCACTTGTCTACTTCTGCTGCTTTTGACTGGGATAGAGTTAATTTTTTTCCATTATTGCTAATAGGATCTATGTTTTTACTTTGTGCTGGAAACAGTATTGAAAATTCAGGGATATTTTGTAACAATAAGTTGTCTGTGAGCCAGCAGTGTGCCCTGGGGGCCAGGGAGGCCAGTGGTGTCCTGGGGTGCATCAGGAAGAGCACTGCCAGCAGGTCAAGGGAGGTGATCCCGCCCCTCTACTCAGCCCTGGTGAGGCCACAGCTGGAGTGCTGTGTCCAGTTCTGGGCTCCTCAGGACAAGAGAGGCATGGAACTCCTGGAGCGGGTCCAGGGGAGGGCAGCAAAGGTGATTGAGGGACTGGAGCATCTCCCTCATGAGGAAAGGCTGAGGGAGGGAACGGGGCCTGCTCAGCCTTGAGAAGAGACAACTGAGAGGGAACCTTATCAATGTCTGTCAGCATCTGACAGTAGGGTGCCAGAGGAAGGTTCCAGGCTCTGCTCAGTGGTGCCCAGCAATAGGATGAAAGGCAGCAGGCAGAAACACAGGAAATTGCCCCTGGACACGAGGAAGATCTTCTCTGTGGGTGACTGCCCAGGGAGGTTGTGGAATCCTTTTCTTTGGAAACGCTCAAGAGCTGTCTGGATGCAATCTTGTGCAATGTGCTCCAGGATGACCCTGTGTAAATGAACAGGTTGCACCAAATAATCCCTTCCAACGTTACCCGTTCTGTGATTCTGTTATCACCAAGCAGTGCTTATGAAGAGTCAAGGCCTTTTCTGCTCCTCACACACCCCACCAGTGAGTGGGTGTAAGAAGCTGGGAGGGGGAAGATCCAGGACAGCTGACACAAGCTGACCAGAGGGATGTTCCATATCATATGGTATCACAGTCTGCATATAATGCTGGGAGAAGAAAGAGTCAGGGGAACATTGAGAGTAAATATGTTTGTCTTCCCAAGTAGTCACTGCATGTGACTGATGTGACTCTAGTTTTCCTGGGGATGGCTAAACACCAGCCTCAGGATGAGAAGCAGGGAATGAATTCTTCATTTTGCTTTGCTTGCGATCATGGCTTTTGCATTTGCCTCAACCCACAAATTTTCTCACTTTTACTCTTCTGACTATCCCTGTCATGCCACCTAGGAGGGAGAGTAAGTATGTGGCTCTGTGTTCCTTAGTAGCCAGCTGGTGTAAAACTAGTAAAATACACCAAAATATCAGACATGGATATATTCACCTGGATAATTTTTATTGCAGACTAAGGAAAAATAATAAATGTATTATAAATATAACCAACAGTAACTTTTCATGGGCAAATGAAAACAGGCAACCAATTTCTCAGTAACATTTGACATGTTGCATGAATCTTAACACAGACAGTGGAGCTTCTGACAATATTATGCAATATCTGTGCAAACTTTCTGTGTGAAGAGAGGATGAATAATATCTTTTTTTCAGGTATGGATGCAATTACTGGTACCATCTTACACCACAGAGAAACCAGGATAAGTTGTGAAGCTCTGAAATCTAATGAGCGTAGTCCAGGATGTTGTTTTATTCAAAGGCACAGCAAGAACTACCACAAGCCAAAGTGTCTTCTCTGTACTGTAGAAAGTGCCACTTCTCTTCCATGAACTAAATAGGACCAAAAGTTTCATTTAGAAGTACACCTGACAGTTTTATTCTTAAGAACAGGAGATGTGTTCTGGTTTTATATCTCACATGATATTAACATCTCACTGACTTTGTCCAGGAATGTGTGGATGTTTCTAGCAGCCTTGAGTAGATACCTTTTTATCCTAAGGGCTGGGTTAGACCAAGGAATCTGGTAAATCATGTAGTATCAGCTCATTTATCATGCCAAGCTCTGCACTGGCTCTGCAGGCTCCACATCAGGGACTTGACTTTTTTTTCTGCAACATTAATTTTGTTTCTGATTGAAACCTGCATCTCCAAAGAATCTTCACCTTTAAGTTTTAAGTAACTCCAGAGTTTTAATTTCTCTTCCTCAGCCTAGTCTTGGATTAAGAAGGAAGTTCAGTAGATGTGAGAGTGTCTGGTGCTTTCACAGAAAGAACACTATGTAAAAAAGTATACAGAAATGTCAGGAAGGAGAACAGCTTATTTGCATCCTCCTTGTTACTATTAGCATGTGATTAAATGAAGACTTAAAGAGCCAGAGTTTCACTACATATTTGTTAGATTGCTGATGGTGTGGCATGATACTTCCACCTCACCTTAGCCTGACATCAGCTGAAATCAAGTCTAAGATGTTGCTCAGAAACTTAAGTGTTAGTAGTTCAGCTATACACAATGTAGGATATAGCAGTCCCAGATAATAAATAAAATAGAAAGAACAGATGGTTCTTAGATTGTGCATGGTTCTGTACACAGTCCTGGCTGGGCTTTCTTGGTATAGAACCAGGGATGGGATTGATAATTTCTGATTTCCTGTGTAGTATATGCATGAAAAAATAAGCAATATTGATTAAGTTTATTGGAATTATGGGAAATATTTTACACTGAAGTAGAGAAGATAATTATTTACCCCTATCATAGGAAAGGAGCATTTAGATTTCAACACAGGGCATTAGTGCTCTCAGTCAGAAGGAGTATTTTCTGTGTGGAGACCCAGGCAGATCTGAGGCAGTTTAATTTAGTGAATATTAGGAATGTGAAGGCTCTTGGTTTGGTACAGGTGGTTGTGTATGGTGATACCAAAGGGAACTACATAAAGCATTGCAAGGGGTTTTCATAGAGTCTTCTACAACGGCTTTCATCTCAGCAATTTGAAGTCTTAGATTTACATATTTGCAGGTGAAATGGTTGAGTTGATTCTCCAAGAAAATCTGACCTAAAGTAAACAAATTAGGTGAAAACTGATATATATAAATTGTTTTATTTTTCTTGTTTTTCTTACAATTAGGATATTTCTAAACAAAACCATATTTAAGTATAACAATTCTTGAGATCTTTTAAGGTCTTTTTTTACTTTAGCTGTTCCTTATTCTGTGATAGTAGCACTCTCACTATTGTGTGACCATAGTCAGTCACATTCACAAATTGAATAGTAAAATATGAAGACAATTGATGTGAACATAAGGTTCAAAAGCAAGTCTGAAGCCTTTTTAGAAATTTTCATATGGATGAGTGTCTCCTTAGGAAGAAAACAAAACCTATCCATTAATGGATGAAGCAATTCCATTGGCATTCTGCTGCACCCAGCTGTAAGAAACGCTTGCTTCTTACTTAGCAAATGCTTTCTTTTACTTTCAGCTCCCAACAGTTGCTTTCAGAGCTTGGGGCTTTCATTAATGTGCCTAAGAGGGACTGAAATGTTTAAACTATATGCCTGACATTAACAAAGAACTTCTCCAGTTCAGTTTTCTACTGTGTTCCCAGCAGCTGGAATGAAGCAATGACTGTGTTCTGAGGTACCCTTCTCCATCAAAAGTGGATTGGAAGAGAAACTAAATCAGTGGTGGTAACTGAGTTCAGCTCTAGTTCCTATCCATTTGAACTTCATCATAAAAAACTCAGCACAGTAAGGCTTATAACATAAGTGTAAAGGCTACAAAAGAGGTAAAGAAGAATGTGTGGAAAAAATATTTTTAAATTGGCCTGGAGAAACCAAATTGTGGCTGTAGCTAACCTTTGGAAAAAATTCCTAAAAATTTTAGAGAATTCAAAACTAAGTATTTGAATGATAAAACATGCAATGAGTCAATAAATAGTTTAATGAAAAAGCATGTAAAAATGTAGAACTAAAAGCTGGTATGAAATCACTCTTTCAATAAATGTATAGGAGAATTAGTGACTTTACATTATGAAGCCAGTAGTTAGGCTGAAATGCAGAATCCTATAGTCAGTGTGGATGGTATTTTTGCTATATTCAGGCATGAAAACTGGGATGTGGTACTGCCTATGTAAGTCTGATATTTAATTCATTTTAACAATATTTTATTTTGCCCATGATTTTCTTGTCCAAGTCTTAGACTCCCAATGGTGATTACTGCATGCACCTATAAAAAGATTGTACTTTTAGTTTGCTTTCCTGTTTGTTTTAAGTTTGTACATAGAAGTATAGAATAAACTAACAAATCCATGGATTAAGTCTATGTGCATCTGTAAGGATGATTTAGTCAGTAATTCAATGGCTATCTTTGGGAGAACACTGCTCTTGCTCTGGCTCCACTGACTATATTGAGTAGGTATCCATTTACAATAATGTGGCCCAAGATATCTACATTACATGAAAAAATATGCATTTGGCTATGTAGATGTTTAGTTTAGCCTTTAACTACATCCTAACACAGGTGAGTAAACCACAGCAGATGCAAACTGAAACTACCAGTTCTGTTTGTGGAAGTATCAGACAGATTTACCTTTCTATTGACATGGTAGGAAGAAGATAACTTTATCTGCGAAACTCCTCTTGAGAGTTCAATCCTCAGATGTTTTATCAGATCCTTACAGTATATTAAGGTCAATAAATGAGAGGCCTGCAGTCAGCTCCTGTGAGGTGATGGGGTAATTGATTTTACAGATAGATTTCAAGACCAGGACAAAAAGGTGCCTTGAATAGATATTTTGCAAAAAGGAGTCTAATATAAAGTTTATGAATTAAAGATATATCTAAGAGGTTTGACCTGTCATTTATTCTGACTGCCTTTTTGAGTGTAATGTAATTTCCTGTAATCCCTGAATTTAATCATTGTTAGATTTTATAAGACAGATAATATCCCTTCTGTAAACTTTTGAACAGGACTGAATATAGCACAAGTTTAATTTATTACAGCTACAGTAGTGAAAAAGCAGAATGTTGGTCTGGGTTAAACTGTAAGTCAAAGCATATCTGAGATATGCATCCATCAATGGAAATACAGTTACACCTGTCATGACCTCTTCCATTGTTGTTAAACAGGGGAAAGACTGAGAGTTTCAGGAGTTGAGTTAACCTGCAACTAGAATGAATCACTGCAGGGCATATCAAAATTTGACATTGCTATCTGATATCAGAAAAAATTCCACCTGAGAGAAACTATTGAAGACATCTGATACAAACCTGGCCTTGCAAATCTAATTGACTTTTTTAGGAAGTTGGTCTAACTGGAATTTACAAATCCTTTTTTGATGTTAAATATTGTTATCAATAACCGTGTTGCTTTAATCAACTACACTGCTAATGCACAGAGAGTAACATTGTCTCAGGTTCATCAGGAAACAGACTAAACAGGGAATATTTGGATGGCTTAAGGAGTTCTTTGGGAGAAAATATAAATATACATCTCATTTATCTTTTGCTTTGACTGGTCCTGCTTCTGATTTCTCCTAATACAAAGATACAGGATTCTTTAGTGCTTAATGAGCAAAAAAATTCATCTTTGAAAGGAATGAATCTCTCAATTAGAGGTAGTCTGTAGCTAATTGTTATTCAAAGCTCAAATTTCCTCTCCTCTTTTAGTCACATAGAGAATGACATTTGGACTAGTTCATGGTAGCTGAGCTTTTGTTGACTCTTGGAAGAGGAAACATGCAGAAAACAAAGATGTTCTCTCAGCTTTCAAAGAATTCTGACGTCTCCCAGGGCTCAAGCCTGTGAGCAAACCTGACCAAACACCAGGTTTAATCAATGTGCTTGAATAATTTTCCCTTTATTTCACAAAATGTGTTAATTTGATGTTTCTGAAGTAGGAAATTGGTGGCAGTAGCAAGGAGCCACTTCTACTCAACTTCAGCTTTGTTTTCATTTTTTGTAGAAAATGCTTTTCCTGTGATGGAGACCGCACACATATCTCTTGGTGCTGCATAAGATACCTCTGGCTGTACCACTTACCCGACCAGCAAAGCCAGTCTGCAGCAACTGCTCTTTCAAAGTCTTCTCTCCAGACTCTCCATTGGAATTCCCAGGCAATCTTCATGCAAAGAATTGGCTGTCTCTTGGTCCTGTCTGTAGATGGTGAGATATAAGTAACTGTATGCTGGAGAGTGGAGTGAAAGTCATAGTCATCTATAAAGTAGGGAGAGAGAAACCCAGTGTAGTGGGTCTGTAACCAGTAAACATTGAAGCTCCATGATTTTTCTCTAAATAGATGAGATTTAGGACTTTCTGCATGCTACAGTAACATAAATTTAGCATTTGTACACTACAGTCTTTAACTGTCTTGTACTTTGTAATCAGTAACTGTTTATTTACCAGATTTATGCAATTTGTGGACTTAAAACTACGCATACATGCTCACACATATGTCTCTCTATTTTTCTGTATACTTTGCTTCTCATTTATAATGTTGATTTCCTACAATGAAAATATTGCTAGAGAAAAAGATGGTAGAACATTACTAAATTTTCTTCTAGAGGGAGACGCACAAGTTCTAGAACGTAAATATTGTGTTATTTCATTGGATTTCCACACAGGAAACTGTCTTAAAATCTCTTTTTCAAGAAAAGCCAAAAAAACCCCAACCTTATGGAACCCTTACCTTGGGCTGTACTCTCATTCTTGTGTTCAAAATATAATCTTTTCAGCTACTTTTTCAAGTGTTTTTTCCTCACACATAACCACTCAGAAAGCCTTGGCTATATGTAACCTGTTATTCAGGAAAAGAAGATAAAGAAAGGAATGAGGAGGACACAATCCAATGGAGTGAAATAATGTTTATATTTTCATACCATAAAAAGCAGGCAAAATACAGATGCTGACCATCTCTTAAGACCAATCACAAAATATCTGACTTCCCCAGGTATTATGTCTTAGTTGCAAAAAATCATTTTCTAATGATCATGGAAATTGGACCATGTCAGTTTGACAACAAGGAATCTGTGGAATTTTGGTTTTTGCTGCTCTGAACCAGTGTCCAGTAAGACCTATTATACTGGGACTGACTTTGCAGCTAAACCTGCAAATACCTCTCTGTTGACATGAGCAATTCAGTTAGGCTCAATATGAATTCCTCTCTCATTGGCTCATCCTGTGCCAAGTTCTGGCACTTCAGGGGGAAAGTCAGACCAAAACCTGCCATTAGTTAGTACCCGTGCTCCTGACAACAGAGCTGCCGCTTTGGGGCACAGAGGTATTCAACCTGTCTTGGTGAATTTGGGCTTGACAGACAAACAAGAATTCACACCTGACCAAAAAGATACCTTTACTGCACAACATGTTTCAAGGCTTTCCTGCTTAGTTCATCCACAGCCGTTTATCAGTCACGTGGGGAGGTCATGCACAAACCCCTGCTGAAGAGAACTGCAGGGCATGGAATTGCAGCTGGACAAAGTCTCCCAAACAAGAATAGATAGAGCTGACTTCTTCTCCCAGAAGGCAGGAGAGGACTGCATTCCCTTTATATCTTTTAACAGTAGGTCATTCATAGACCTAGCTAAATTTTGTATCTTCTGTTACTTGGCCAATTACTGTTGAGTATGCTTCTTACTGGGGGAATCTGCCATTTTATTATCAAGGCCCTTTTCTCAGGCCATCTGACATTCATTCAAGAAAAAATGAAATTTCACATAAATTCTTAAATTTCTGTATTTTTGGCCCATTGTTATGAGAAAATAAAGCAAACATTCCATTTTTGTTTTATTATTTTTTTCTTCCATTTCTGCCTTAAAGTCACAGGATGAGTCATTGGAGCAAGGAGGAACCGTCAACTTTTTCTTGACGTCTTCATATGTTGTCAGCACTAAAATTTCATTATGCAAACACAGTACCCGACTTCAGAAATTCTATTTACCAAATATTTGTCATTTTATATTCATTACTAGAACTGACATTTAGCAAGAAATTAATTTTTCCTGGTGGGTAAATGAGTATACAATTAGTCAGGTTAGGAAAAAAAATACAAGACCTCTCAGAAGAACTATTACTGCTCTAAATGTTCCTGACTTGTTTTTCTTATTTAAGGCCCTGATGATTTCAACCTTGTTCTAGTGGATGGTACAATTAGGATGGTAAATAAAGTGGTAGTTCAAGGGACCATGTATTTTAAGAGCAGAAACTTCAATGTTGTTAAATAGTTGGAAATATGAATTGTTAGTTAAGTTAATCTGGTGACCTTCTCAGCAGTATTTAGGCATAGTTATTTACCTACTAATGTATTTGAAGCTTGAGATTGTAAAGATACTTGCCTCCTGAACTTCCTATATAACATTCCTGGTTTCTTGAGTAAAATCCACTGGACCAATTAATGCACATTGGAAAAACAGGATTTGAGGTAGAGGAAAAGTGACTGATTTTAGGCTGCTTTCAAATGTTCATGGATGGTTGAAGCATAATCTCTGTTTAAGCACCATTTTCTGTCTCTCCTCAGTTGGCAAATTCACATACATTTCCATTAAAGACTATAAATATTTTATATTTATACTATTTTTTTTTTTTTCAGTTTCCAAGAGTTACATACTCCTGTTTGGTCTTTCATGCAACTCTTTTTTTTTCTTGTTCAGTATAAAATATTTCACATAGCCACATTTTGTATGGACAATTGCACATTTTTGTGAAATCATATATTCATCTGATATCACATTATATTAATGACATTGAAATTGCTGGAGTCACCATACACCAAAAATAAATACAGAAAAGTCTGTGTTCAAAGACAAAAATATGTTTGGGGACTATTTGACATTTCAGAAATAAGATGTAAGGCTTCATTTGAGCCAGATATATCCTAAACTTCTAGAAAGAATAATAACAAAAGAAAAACTGTTTACTATGAATACACTTCAAGATGGTAGGAAAAAGATCTTTTTAATCCTGGATTTGGCTGTACTGTTGTCTAAAAAGGTGTTTAGAATTGGTTATTACACCCTATAACAATGATGAATGTATGTATTACAGAATCAAGAAATACTTAAAGGGATATTTGTATGTTTTGGATTTTTTTCCTCCCTCTTTAGTTTTCCCAGTTGTGAGTGTGCACTTCAGTGACGTATCGAATCTTCCGTATTCTTGTGTCAAGTAAAAAATCAGAATATCTTTTCTGTAAAATCTTTCAATATACATTGTCTACCTAGCACATTTGTCTAGTGTAGAAAATCCACCAGAATCTAGTGGTTGGTACTTTAGGTGCCTCTGTCTTATAGATGAAATCACAAGAATTTGTGGGGTATTCTGAAAACTGACTTACAAGAAACTTGAATTCTTAATTAGACTTCTTAACAGGTTTTGTCCTTTGTTTGGATTAGTGCTGCAGACATCACTGTACAGTTTTAACAATCCTTAAATTTAGACACTCCTAGGATTATATTTAGTCCCCAATTGCATCAGCATGTATAAACTGAAGGCCCAGTAATGACTGCATGCAGTTAATGAGTCTGTAATTATATAGACATCATAAATGATATTGATGCTTCATGCAGTGAAGTAATGTAATTAAAACTTTTGAATTTCTGCTTTCTGAAGTGGAAGCTAGGATAATTAATGAAGCTTAGTTTGGGGGTCAGATCCCTCCAATCAATAAGATCATCTGGATTTAATTTTTCATCTTGCTCACTTGCCCAGCCTCTATTCAAATTAAATTGATAGGAAAAAATTGTGGTGACTAAAAAAAAAAAAATTATTTCTATGTTAAATATGTAATGAATGACCACATGGGTGACAGTAGGAAGCATTGCTTTAAGACTCTATTAAATACAATTTGAGAGGTGGATTTAATTATGAGAATTGCTAATGGTTGACGTAGAAATCACGCTGCACATAACTCATTTTAGAAAACTCAAACTGGGGATCCAAAGAATGAAAAAAAGAATGAATTACATTTTAAATACTTGAGTTTCTGAGGGAATGAGAGGAATGTGTGACCCCTCCCAAGGCAAAGTGAGTGGATTTCCAAATGATGTTTAGAATAACACACAAAGAGCTCCCTAATCAGTGTATTTTTAATGTGTTTGTTCCTATGCCAGATAAGTGTATGCTGCAAGCTGGAAAAAAATTAATTAGCTAGAAATCTACAGTAAATTTACCATTTGAGTCCATGTCCCTTAAGTTTTCTTCTCTTTCTTTTTCTCTTCCTTCACTTGCTGGCAATATTCTTCCTAATACACCCCAGGATTCCATTGTCCTTTTAGCCCCTGGGGCAACCTGCTGGCTCATGGAAAGCTTGTTGGCCACCAGGAATCAACCCCAGGTCCTTCTCCACGGAGCTGCTTCCTAGGAGGTCAACCCTCAGCTGGCATTGGGCAGGGGGTTATTCTTCCCCCACGTGCAGGACCCTGCATTTGCATTTGTGGAATTTCAGACAGTTCTGTGGTGCGAAAAGCAGAGACAGGATTTAGAAGAGGGAGGAAGTCTGAGAGAAAATGGCATAAAGCTGTTAGTGGGAAAATCAGGATGTGTACGAAGGTAGAAAAAGGCGAGATTTAGCAGAGACTGAGAAGATTTATCAAGCAGGATGAACATATATAAGACAATCAATTAAAAATTAACAAAAAAATTGTAAATGAGGTAATGCCTATTCTACATAGCGCCTGTTAGGATACTGCAGCATTTGAGTCGTTATGCTGCCAAAGCCACAAACACAGAGTGCATGCCTGGTTTTTCTGAAGTATTAATATCTTCTCAGGTCCAGTGGATCTTTATTGCAAACATTTTGAACAGCTCTGATTGCAGATAATTAGAGCTGGGTTTTTTCGGTTACAAATAATCAAAATAATCATGTTAGAAAGACCATTCTCTGAAGCAGCAGTGCCTGACCTGGTTTTCTTTGCTGCTTTTTTGTAAGCAAAAGAATGGCATTTATTCTTCTGCAATAAAATTTTCCATTTTAGAAATGTTACTGGCTTGACCACTTATGAATAAAAATAATCTTGGTAGAAATTATCACAAGACCGTATATGCAGCACTGAAAACCACAATTAAAGACATTTTCATTTATATGGCATAACATTTTCACTGATATAAGGTTTTGATTGTACTCAGTATAATGGGGCCTGATTTTAATTGAGTTCTGGGCAATATCAAAACATGGATACATAATGAAAATAATGACATAACTTCCATGATATTTTTCTTTTTGAATGCTCCTAAAAAGAATGTCTCATAAAGTACTTCTTAGGTCAGACCCCTGCAACAAGCATTGCATTATCCTGGTCAAAATCATATCTTTCCTATGTTTAAAATTTGGGAGAGATCGTTTCTGCTCTTCTTAAGGACTTTAAAGGTAAATTAATATAAATCGATATACAGAGAATTTAGGTTTCTCTACATGATTTCAGGGCAGGGTTTTCGTGGACTGAGGCTGTTGTCAAGACTAGATTCAGAGGCTTCAGCAAACATTGAATAGGGCTCTGCAAGGAGCAAAGTGGATGTGCTAGCAGATCTTTGTGCACAAGTCTAGGCAGAAAATCCAACATCCTTAGTTTCCTCCCTAAGATGGTCTTCAAATTATTGTTACCTCTCCCTACTTTTAGAAAAAGCATTGTCAATCTAATCCTCTCTATTAATTTGTTTTATTTAGGGCAATTTCACACCGCTAATGAAGAACATTATCCTGTTGAAACATTTCAGCATGCATACAACTCAAGACACACTATTGTTCAGAAGGCTGCCATGTACTCTAAGTCTGTGTTGGTGCACACACATTCCACTGGATGCAAATAATTATCTTAAATTTGCAAGTTTCTTAGTATGTATGCATCCTACCATATCAAAAATGAGCAAAAAATATAGTACACCTTATATGCAAAGTCAACAGCTCCTCATACTAATTAAAATCATGACAATCTAATTAAAACTAACAAAGAGCTATTACTAACCTAGATGCGGTCATACTACAAATTAATACAGAAAAATCTTCCCTAATAGTAGTGTTTTAAAAACAATTGTGAAAAAAACCGTACTAATAACTATGTCTTTTCTAAAATCCCTCTGGATACCAGTGTTCCTGGAGTGCAGCCTAGGTGGGATGCCACACTGAGTTGTCAATATCCTGGCTTAGCTTCAGGGCTATTGTTCATCATGCAGTGCCTACATACATTTGCACAAGCTAAAAAGCTAAAAAGTCAAGGCAAGCTCAGACAAATCATAAGACCTTACACCATCACACAAGAACAAGGCCTACAGCCTTTATTAGAATGTGCAAAAGACATGTTTGATAAGCTGCACTAGTGTGCAGCAAACATATCACTTCTATCTCAGTGTGTCCAACAAGCTTTTAGGTATAATGACATTAATAAATATGTCACCAAATGATTGCTCTGAAAAGTAACGAGCACATTTACAATTGGAGACTGATAAACACGTTAAAGGCATGAAATTCCCTGAATTGTATCTCAAGAATTAAATGAGATTGTGCAGTAAATGCTCTTTTAACCTGGAAAAGATATAAACATATAAGTTTATGGTTCCCTGATATTCTCATTGTTCTGACAGAGATTCCAGAAATATATATTTACAAATCTTTACTTAATGCAGTGCATATTGCAATTTAGAGTGGTTTATCTGACATAACGCATTTAATTTATTAGAAAACAATATAAGATATTGTGTCCTGGGCATTCTTGCTTACTTATTTGTGATGACTGAACATCTTTTGCAGGATTTCCAAGACAAGACTGGAGATACATTATCCAAAGCCACAAAGTGAAATGGAGGAAGCCGACATTGCATCTGCTTGGAGGAGGTATTGTTCTTTTTGTAACATCAGTGATTTTCCTTAATCATTTGCAATATTGAAAGTTCTAAAAACACAGCAGACAATCTCCAAGATCAATACAAATAGATCAGTGCTGACAAAAAACGAACAATGAGCTATTTTACACCTTCTGAAAAAGAAGTCCATCACTTTATATTCATGCACTTCAGCACTTATTTTCTCTTACATGCTTTCTGTGCACTCAACGTGTTATATCATTTTACTGCTAATCCTGAATCTTGTAGTCTTATGTTCATACCAATTGATAAGAAAACTCAGACTCTAAATACTGCTGGAATTATTTTAAAATTACTTATTTACTATTCTTAGAGTATTCAGGTTGATGAACAGGATAAGAAAAAAATACTTTTATATTAAAAAAATAATTCATGTCATGGAAAAATATTTCATCCTGATTATGTCATGAATTTTCCCCAAAGTACAGGCTACTGCAACACTTCTTATGCTGAAGGATATTAGTACTTTCTTGGGTGTTTTCTTTTCTGAAACCTTTAGAGTTTTCATTTGGGCTTATTCAGTTGAAAATTCCAAATGTTACTGTCAGTTGAAAAAAATGCCGTGTCAGTGCTTACCAGGACTTGATATTGGTATACCTAGAAGAAGTCTTGGATGCATAAAATCTCTCTTTGTGAATGCCATCCTGAAATCTGAAGAGTTATGTTAAGGTTGAGAGTCTATCCCTTCATAGCCAATTATGTTCTGTTAAAATAGTGAGCTACATATAATATCAATTTTGTTTCTGTCACTGTGATCTTGCAATATGCTGCCTAGCTTTGAGAAGTGGTTCCAAAAGAATTCAAAAGCTGGACATCTGTCAAAGCCCCAAGTTAATAAAAATGTGGAATTTTCTTCTACTTCATGGAGACCAGGTTACTACAAATACTTACTACTTATTATTATAGTTTTCTATTTGCACCACCAGAAAATCTTTAAAGAAGTTCTGGAAGAGGTATGTTAGGAAAGACACTCCTTTTATTTCTTTGCTGATTACATTGACTCTAGTAAATTTCTGCTAGTATTGTAAATTTCTCAGGTCTTGCTAATGTGATGGCATTTGGGCTAAACTTGACAAGCCTCCTTGAAATGTCTTCCCAGAATATGTTATCATAAGAATTAATTCCTTATCTGGTACGATCAGGACTAAAATAAATAAATACATAACATACTATAAACAACATATCATATGCAGCTAAATATACACAACAAAAACAATAAAATGTGACATTTTTCACCATCACAGAGGAAATACAGCTTTATACTGAGCTTTCATAAGAATTGTGCAAGAAACAAAAATCAGCAAAGAGCAGAAAGTATTTTCTGAATGTACAGAATCACTTGTTCAGCTGAACAGAAACACTCTTAAAGTTTGAATTTTACTAGAGCAAGTACATTTCTTAGAATTCCATAAATAAATTAAAGGTGAGGAATCACTGTATAATGAAAGTAATTTCATTAACAAGTCTCGCTAGAAGAATGGGACATCATCTAACATTCATGTATTTTTATTGTGACTAGATAATAGATGCAATGAAAGAAACAAGTGAAAAACCAAACATATAGAAGAAATCAAAACCTTGCTAATGAATTTTTCATGATAAAGAAGTGAGTTAGCTATTAAGGTTCTAGACCCCACTTGTGAGATTAATAAGAATAAAAAAGAGTGGACTATAATATGTATTCTATTAATATTTTTTGAAAGGTATACCTGTGAGTGGTGGCACACATAAAAATGAGGAAAAGGAATAGACTGGATAACACCTTGAACTTTCTTCTGGATTTGCTTTGCAGCAAAATGAATGCCAATTTAGATTTGACTAGGACATAAGAAAAAAATGTAAAGAAAATTTAAAGTTCCTGAGATATTTGCAGGGAACAGTCTTCTCTTGATTGTACTCTTTAAATCACACTGTTCTTTTGACTTTATTCAAGTGAAAGAGCTGGTACTGATTTACTGGATCTGATCAGAATTTTGCTAATAGAATCATAGAATCATAGAATCATTTGGGATGGAAGGGACGTTGAAGATCATCTATTTCCAATCTTGTCATGGACAGAGACACCTTCCACTAGACTAGGTTCCTCAAAGTTCTGTCCAATGTGGCCCTGAACACTTCCAGGGATGGAGCAGCCACAGCTTCTCTGGGAAACCTGTTCCAGTGCCTCACCACCCTCACAGTAAAGAATTTCCTCCTAATATCCAATCTAATCCTACTCTCTTTTAGTTTAAAGCGTTCCTCTTTACCCCATCACTCCATGCCTTTGTAAAATGTCTGCCTTCAGTTCTCTAGTAATCCACTTTAGGTATTTTTCTAAGGTTTCCCCAAAGCCTTCTCTTCTTCAGTCTGTACAACCCCAACTCATTCAACCTTTCCTCAAAATGGATGTGCTCCAGCCCTTTGATCTTCTTCATGTCCTTCACTCCAGCAGGTCCATACTCTTCCTGTGTCTGAGACCCAAGATCTGGACACTCCAGGTGACACAGCAGTGGAGTAGAGTAGGGGCAGGGGAAGACAGCAATCCCTGTAATATCTTCTTTCTCTTACAAAAGCAGGTAGTGGCTTTCAACCTTCTCACATTGCTACTTCATTGTAATGAGAATGCAGACCTGAATGCAATTCCAGACAAACAGGGATGTTGATGGGGTTAAAAAGGATGTGCTCGCATTCTGCTGTCATCAGGTGTTAGGGAAAGAGTGAACAATCTTTGCAAGTGCAGCTAGTAATGTAGATAAATAATGGATACTGCTAGTGGCCTGAATGCATTTAGAGAATCCCAGCTGCTCCACTCAGTGTTTAATAGTCTGGAGGTACAATTTCTTGCTACATAAATATTCAGTATATTCCTACAGCCTTGCCACATAGGTGTAAACAACAATCAGCATAAAGAGGGACATAAATGTTTATTATAGGCTTCATTTTAGCTAACAGATGCTCAGTGAAAAGGCTGAAAGTTCAGGTAAAAAAAGGTGACTTGGGAAAATTTATCACTGACAAAAAAAACGCTATGAAAGCAGTTTCATATATACAAGGACTGTATTTGCAGGAGATTTGTTCCAGTTATTTCAAGAAGGAGCTAGTTAGGAGTATACTTACATCAAGGCAAGTGTCTTGTGAGGAATAGAATTCTAAAGCTTGGGATGATATGGCTTTGATTCTCTACACTTATCGTTGGCCTTTTTTTCTGTAATTTTCCAAAACTCTTCTTTAGTATGCAGCTTTGCAAGAACCTTTGTTTATGCTTATCTACGTAGGATGTAATAAGAGTATTTTCACAAATCATAAATTTAACGTAATGTCAAATCTGCCTTAAGAAGCACACGTTCAAGCAGAGCAGACTGAGCAATCACTTTTGTTCCTGTTCAGCAGTTCCCAGTTCAGTTAAAGCAGTAGGAGAATGAAATACAACTTAGCTGTATATTCTCTCTCTTGATACCTGCATACTAAGGGTGACCTTTATTAATTTTATTAGAAGTAGAGATAGACAAGTGCAGCCTATGTTAACTATTTGATAACTGATAACTAAGTTACTTGCTTTCTGCTATAAGGAAACACTTTACAACTTCACCACTCAAACATGTGTTGAAACAGCAGATCCAGAATTGGTGTTGGGGAATATTCTCCCATCAAAGAGAAATTAATTTTTCAGAAATAGTTGGTAAATTTTGATTGTCATATTTTAGAATAAATAAATAATTGTTACAGAATAATACATAAATAATTTTAAGTAATTTTAATAGATTATTTTAAATATTACGGAGCAAATATCGAAGCTCCACCTTCTATTAACAACCCTTTGGCTGAATTTGAATGTTTTGTTCATTTCTCCCTTGTTCTTCCATAGCACTTTTAGTCCAATTTCTTTATTCCTTACATTAAGAGTTGGCATCTTGTTACTTCAATGCATAGCATTAGCATGTGTAGCAACACCCATGCTCACTATGGAAAATTTGCTAATCCTAGAGAGAACAGACCTAAATACTTCTAATTTCTACTGCTGAGTAGAAGGGCTGTGTCTAGAAGAACTGTGTCTAGAAGTTTGGTACACAGCAGTGGCAAGGCACTGTCAGGAGCAGCACGGGCAGGCTGTTCTCCCCCTAAAGCAAGAGCAGTGATACCTGGGTTTTATGTGTGCACATTGGCCCTATCCAGTCTAAGGCTGATCAGCCCTGATCACAACTTCATGCTGATCTGCCCTGATTTCCTCCTTTGGCAGTTTCATTTCAAGCTCTGTCCTGCCTTATTAGTATGTATACAACTCTTCCTATGATATATACCAATATCAGGACACCAAGCCGTTCTTCAACCTTGTTGCCTAATATACTCATTTCTTTCACAAAGAATGGTATAAAAAGTTCAATTCTTATTGAAGAGAATTCAGCTCAAAAAGCTGGAACTTTGGATATAGAGCTATAAACCAATTTTAGAAATTTATACTGCTGGAGTTTCTGAATTCCTTAAAATTACTCTCAAAAACCAAGGCTGAAATATGGCAGCCATGGTGTGCCACAGCAACGGCAAACCATAACCTTAGGTCTTTAAACATGGAAAATGTAATAGCTTTTCTTCCATTAAAATATCATTCCATGTAAATTGTATCTTAAATGAAGTTTTTCTTAGCATATATGTTTCTTATATTTTTTCTTAGGATAACCCTTAAAAATTAGAGAGTAGGTCAAGATAATGGAGACATGATTCCAATACAGAATTCCCCAAAGGTTTCAAAATATTCAGATTATGCCTTTGCTTGAAGTTGTTACAGAGATTCTGTTAAGCCAAGGAGCCTGGTCTGTGTTTGAGTTTTCATTAGGCCAGCCTATACAGCACCTCGCTTTATTTTGGAGTCTGATCTATCCAAAATCCAAATAACTTTAAAACATACCTTAAAGCTCTACTTCAAGAATTGGAAGGATTTGGAGGGCTGTTGTTGCAACATCTTCAGAATTTTATTGAGTGTAAAGGGCTTCTGAGAAGAAAAGGTTATTACTTATCTTTCTGAAATCAAAACAAACACATTTTTACTTATTTTACTAAGATCTGAGAAAATTTTCTGCCCATTTCCCAAAACAGGGAGACTAGTATTTTAGAGGTAATTCACAAGAGGCTTATTTACTATGACATAATTTCTAATAAGACATGCACATCTTGTGTAAATAATAAAGAATAGTCTGTTTGGTTGAGATTTTCCTGGATAAATAAATTCTTGTATATCAAACATGAGATCAGCTTCAGTGCAGAGAGCTGATACAGCCCGTAATAATTGTTTGGTTGGTGTAGCATTACCCAGTGTATATAGCTATAATAAATCATATGCATTATCATTACCTCCTCATGTCATCTTCAGCTAATGTTAATACATAATCAATTATACCAGGCATCAATCTACTCCCCCAATTCTTTGTAAAAACAGAAAAAGTGATTCTGAGGAACCCTGATACAAATGTTCATTTTTTCAGCCCCAGAAATATATTGATGTTCCTACACTTTAATGTGGTGTTACATTTATTTTGTAGCAAGCATTTCCTGATCAATACATATAAACTCTCATGTTTTCACAGCTAACTTTTTAGTTTTGTTTTGTCTTCCAGTTAACTTAATGGTAACTGTTTGTTCTGTACAACGTTGTCAATCTGAGTAAGGTCCGTGAGAGCTAATGGATTTTAAAAGCATTAAGTGCAAACATGGTCGAATAACAGCCAAGCACTTTAGTGTTGAGTAGATACTTAATTTCACTGCAAAGTGAGCAGTGATATGTTGAATGCAACTGAGAGATCTCATTGTCAAGATTAAATAACTCAACAAGTTGAACAAGAATTAATCAGTAATTTTTCATGTATGGGAACTCTCTGTCTGTATTACAAGTATTTCTGATAGTTACTTTTTTTCCTGCATTAAAATTCAGATACATTAATTAACATTTTATTACACATAAAATATGTCTTTACAAGAGAATTTTCTGAGTAAATTCATGTGATACTGTGACTTTTAATATGTAATGATTGAGAAGAGAAGCATATAAATCCTTTACACAGACACAACTATTCAATCAGGAACTGTTATAATTAACTTGCAGTATGGCATGAATAAGGACATACCAGCAGTGTTGCTATTCTAAGGAAAAACCTGACTGCATTTAGATGGAGTTACTTCTCACCTTTCATTCCATAAGCTTGCTTTTTTATTCCTCAAAAACTAAAACAAAACAAACAATAATTAGTTTTTAAATTTGGTAAAAAATCAAGTCACATGCTGTTAATAGCGATTGTTTTTTCAGTTCTTGATAAAAATACCAAGATGGCTGTAAAAATTCTGACCATGTTGCTCACACAGTGGACAAATTTATGAGATTTCACTATAGTGCTGTTGCCCACAGGTGTACCCTACAGGCAAAGATGTACTGTTTGTCTGATAGTTTGGGACCAGAGACCAGGGAGCAGCCACTAGTGCCTCTCATAACCCTGTACACAGTCTCTGTGCACATGGCAGGGACCAGAGGGACATTCTGAGGTGGCTCCTTCCCTCTGTCACACTTCATCCTCAGTCTTGCATGGGGAAGGCCCCAACCCTGCAGTGTCCTGGAGAAACAGTGACAAGGTATTTTTCAATAGGCAAACTAGGCAGTTATTCCTTATTGTAGATGTCTTTGGGTGACCAAATACTGCATAAAGGCAGAGTAACTTGTTTTATGTATGCAAATGCTTTTGCAATAACTCCAAGTCATAGTTTTTCCTTTGTATCAGTGGAATATCTCCTGCATCTAATATTGAAAATCCAAGAGTAGTTGGCTGATTGGCTCCAGTGACGTGACTGAGAGCTTATTCTTCTGGATTTGATTATAATTAGTCTCATTTGGATCTGACTACCTCAAGAACAACATGGAAAACAATGATGCTAAGAAATGCATAACCAGTATGAATAGTACTTTACTATTTGGACCTAAAAAATCAGTAGAATGTCCAGGATTGAGCAGACATTAAGATTATATGCCCCTAAATTGTTTTATGTTAAAACCTTGAAAGAATGGCTCCAGAAATGTCAAATCCTTACCCTCCCTCTCTTTCTATGTGTCCTTGTGGTTTTTTTCTCCTATATGCAGTCCTATTTATGGCCTAATTTAAATATGGCAAAAATCAGCTGTATCTGATTTTTATATCTAGATAAATAGATATAAAAATATATAGACTTTTGGCCATTAAGCTGGATCCACATCCACTACTTAGTCTACCTCCCATAAAATTAGAAGAGAAATACAAAAATATTTTTGTATCATCCTCTCTTTTTGCAATATCAGACAAGTGTAAAGATTGGTGTTTGATGGATTTATATTTTTTTCTTCTAATGGAACATCCATTAAAAAAAGGGCATAAGTATATATATCGTGGCACAATCTATTCTATATTTCAAGTCAAGAAGAATTTTGTATGATACAGTTGTCCAATCTTCATCCTATTGCTCCAAAAGACTAAATATCCTTTTTAAAATTCCTCGTTCATCCCTGGCCCCAGAAGTGAGCATGGTAATGTGTTACTGACACAGCACCTGCTCTGTGTTCCTCAACCCAGTTTTCCTGTGCTGCCTATGGTAGATGCACTCTGAGATACAAGTTGACAGCAGTGCCCAAAGTAACCTCACTATCTATTAGAGTACTTCTAAAACATGCTGTAATCGGGCACAGAAAGTGTATTCTCTAGCACTCAATAGATCCACTAAGGCTTAAGTGCTTCTGCTTCAAAGTGTAGCCTTTTTACAGCAGAAAAAAAAACCTCTTTACAACTGAAAAGCCACTGTAAACACTCCAGTGGTTAATGTGTTTCACACTTTAAACTGCGTGCTGGTTTTCTCTGGGATAGAATTACTTTTCTTCCTGGTGCTTAGTATGGGGCAGTGTTTTGTATTTGTGCTGAAAACAGTGTTGCTAACACAGGGATGTTTTCATTATTGCTGAGCAGAGCTTATACAGAATCAAGTTCTTTTGTGCATTCCACACTACCATAAGAAGCTGCAATTAAATTAAATTAATCTTTGAATTCATATATAGGATAAGAATGGTATATTATGGATTCAATTATTTAAATATAATGGCAAAGACAGATGAAATAGAAGTCCTAAACACATACTACATGATTACATAAAGGAAATTTAAGATGTATTGAGCTTGGCCAGTATTATGGGATCAGAATGTTGGCTTTGGCAAATTAATGGGATGGTGATAGCAATAGAACAGGTGTTCTTAAAAATACTTACTGGGAGTTTCTGGTTTTATCAGTGTCCTTACTTGTGGGAGTACAATTGTCTAGAATAGACCAAAACTCAGCCCAGGTTCCCTACACAGAGGGCATGAATCTGAGACCTTGGGAAGCAGGCTGTTGGGAAGAAAGGCCTTAGACATAAGGTCAGGCCCCTGCCTTTAGGATGTGGAGGCTTTGGCTCCAAACTGTGGGACTTGTGGGGACATGTGAGGGCGTGCCCAGACACATTCCTAGTTCTAGCTCGTGAGTGGACCTTTGCCCTCAGGTATCCTGATGTATTGTTAACCCAACACCTCCCCCGGTCTTTGGATGCTGCCTCTCAGACCGCGTGGTCAGGGATGGATTAAAGGATTTCTCAGGCACACCATTGTACCCATCCTGTTCATTTTAGCCACAGTCTGACCCAGCCAGCCAGACAAGTTATTGCCAAGGGGAACAAACCCCCCCACTGCGACACTTACTATGTTGAAATACATAAGAAAAGTTGAGGAGAATACTGCATACACATAGTTGTGTGTTTCAAGCTTAATACAAACATGCATTCAAATTATTGGTGAGAGAGTATTTTCATATGTGTTAAGTTTGGTTGACTTAAAAGGTAGCATACTGCTTTATGCTCAGAGAGGCAGCTTTCAGGCCTAAATCTTCCTAACAGGCTGATTTGGAATAACATATAGATCTGCGCACAGAAATGTAAAGAATTTTGAACCAAGAAGATGCCCAGTTTTTTCTTGAACAAGTCTCCATCAGCCAGGGCAGCCCGTTCCAATGCTTAAGAATACCTTCCATGAAGAAATTCTTCCTGATGCTCAACTTGAACCTCCCCTGGTACAGCTTGATGCCGTTTCCTCTCATCCTGTCGTTAGTTGCCTGGAAGAAAAGGCAACCCCCATCTTGCTACATTCTATTTTTTTTTTTCTCTGCAGAAGAAATGCCATTCTAAAACACTAATTTTTCTTCTATAAAAATAATTGTAGTATTTTTTTTTAAAATGCTTTTGTCTCATTTTGACAGTGGTACTGTTTATAAATATGTTTGTGTTTATTAATAGTTTAGGTAACTAAATCGTGCAAATCTAGACTGCAGACAAGTAATATTTAACACTTCAATCTCATTGATTTTAGCTGATGTTTGGAACCTTTCTATGTTTGTGGATCTAAATGCCAGTATTTTCTTCTGTCTATAATAAAGCCAGATTTCCATTTAAGATCAGCCACTCACAACTTTAACAGAACAAAATAGGGACCTAAAAGAAGCACTAGCAGTACTTCTCAGAAAATATCATCTACATTTGTCCTATTCTACTCATTTGAATGAAGAGTGTTTGTTCAGCTTCTTGACATTGACAGCAATTGGCAGATCAAGAACAGGTATTAAAACTATTTAGTTTTTTTTCTTTCTCTAGGGCTCACTGAGATCATTGAACAAAATCCATTTGCTGCATGAATTTCAGATAACATAGAATCAGCTGTGTAATAATTATTTCATTGCAAATGGAGGAATGTAACACAGAGTCAAATTTTATACTGCATCATTGAATTAACTATATTCTTAAAAACCCCTCAGCATATTAGTTTTATGTTATTACTTATTGTAGATTTTGTCATGGATTTCCCCTGCTTTTTATCCAAACAGCAGGACTAATGGGGGACTTGGAGCTCTTTTATTCTTTTAACTTAGAGGATATTAATCTTCTGAAAACAAAGTGCCTCAGATATGGTAGCAGTTCCAGACAAAGGATACAATCACATTATTGTAACTAATAAGGAAAAAGTTATTTGTATCCCAGGTTTCTGGAGAAGTATATTTACATAGCCTTTAATATGAAAGCTGGCTTGACATTTTTCAACAAAATGAATTACCTGTTAACAGAGTTCTACAACAGAAATTACTCATACTAACAAACAGCCTGATATAAAGTGAGGTGTAACTATCCCCAATCACATATTTTCTATTTTTGCAATCTGCTAGGCAGGACTTCAATGCAAGTTTTCTGAAAAGTTTCCTCCCACTAGGAGACTTCAACCAGTTTTCAAAATGTCACAGTACATGATGGAGGAAATTGAATATGTAATGCTCTGGATTATTCTGACTTGTATGGAGATATAGAGCTAGAAGAGCAATTTACAGGTGGATTTGAGGAGAACCAAACTCTTAAACCACCCATTTGCACAAGGAGGCTTTCTTTGCCTGCTGAGTGTTGTTCAAATCTTAAGTAGTATTTTCTGCAACACACACAAAAAAAAATTACTTCAAGATTTTATAACAAAAATGGACTTTTGATGGAAAAACAATGAATGGATTTAAAATTTCTCTCTAAAAATTATCCAGGTTAGGAAATAAAGGAATTACTTTTATCCATATGAAATGTATTTAACCTGAAGTACAGAGAAACTTTGAGAAAATGTGAGTTGGAATTTTTCATTTTTTTTCCACCTCATTGCTTTCACTCTTAAAATCTGTGGTGGAGACTATTGTTAGTTCTGTGGGTAACACTTCATAGTAATTTAAAAAACTTGCTGTAAAGGTGAGTGCTGAAAGTTAATATGCAATTTTTACATGTCTGAGACTAATTTTTCACTGTTTTTTTATCCCTAAGATATGTGCAATCTATTTAATTGCATCTGATAGGAGGGATTTGAAAGAGAAAAGAACATTCTGTGTTAAGGCATGTGTTTCAGGTTTAAGAGGAAGAATGGCATAAAGCTTAGATACAGGAAAAAGAGAAAGAAGTGATAATGGCTTTAGCAAACAGGCTTTCCACTAGCCAGACATGATTCCTGTTATATGTCAAATACACCCCTCTCACAAACACGCTCCCTCCTCTGTTTGCGTTTTGCTTGGCCTGAAATACAACTGCATCAATGAGTCTAAATGGATATCTGCATCTCCTTTGTTCTTGGCCAGCTTTAGTCCTTTTAGACCCACTGCACACTTTTTAAAGGCTGTGTTAGTGTGGCATAACATGTTCAACCCAGCTTGATATTTGTAATATGAACTCCTCAAACTGTAAAATTGTAGGACTAGCTTCTATGTCTAGGCTGAAAACAAATTTTCTGAGTTGATCCTTCTTGATTCCAGGATAGCTTTGGACAAAATTCTACCTGAGCATGTTGTGGAAGTTGCTATTAACTACTGTATTTTCCCCTCACTAAATCCTGGGATTTGCAAGTAGGGAAAGATCAACTCCACATGTCCATGCAGCTCCTCTCACCATTCTGAGAAACATTTGTACAAATTCTGCTGGTAGGCCCAAACTGAAATTCAAATACTGTTCTTGCCTTAAACATGGAGTTTTGACCGACTTCAATTCAGTTTCTCCTGAAAGAAAAACTGTGCTCTTGTCTCTATATTCAAAGCATTGGGTAACTTTTCCAGCAGTGCATCTGATGCACTATTTTTCTTTGTATTTTTTCAGAGCACTTACTCTATTTAATTGCTTCATCAATTCCTGACTTTTCTCATTTTAGTCAACTGTACTTCATTAGAATAGCAGCTAAGGTGATTCCAATCTAGCCAAACTTAGTTTTGTGTGACTCTTCTACTAATTGTTTAGGAAACTGTACATAATACAAAACAGATCTAATGATTTCTGTATGATTTTCCATCAGTACAGGCTGTGAATGTGTAAAGTCTTCTAGAGCTGCGCTCCATCTGCTCCATCTCTTGTAACAATCATTTAAGGTAATCATGACAAATACTTGATTGTACACACTTAGTGGAAACTGGGTCCTTGGTTCAGACTGTGAGCCATTCCATTATTTCCAGGTTAAAGCCTTTAAGACAAAACATAAAGAAAAAGTGGTTTGTTATATATTTGAAAAAAGCTCTTACTGATTTCAATTAGCATTCAAGTTGAGACATGAGATAAATAATGACAGCAAATAACTTAAACTCAGTATTTTAAAATGAAATGTTTGGTAAGCTATATCTTCATGAATTTAGGTTGTGCATTCACTGTACATGTCTACATTTTAAGTATGTATCTACATTTTACATAAATAGCTGGAGCTTATACATATGCATATATATGTACATATATATATATATATCTCATGCAGTTTTTGGAAAATCAGGACAGTTCTGTCATGCCTTGGGAGATAGGATTGACCTACAAGAATATGTATCTTAGCAGAAAGGTGTTAGGTGTTCTGCTGAATTTCTCTGAGCTAAATGTTCCCTTCCTCTCTCTTAAACTTGCCCTGGTTCTACCTGTCTTAAATTCCAGTCAAAAGAAGTTCCAGCCAGTAGATTATTCTGTGGTTTAGAATCTAGTTTCTAGATTTATCACGAGAAATTACATAGAATTTGAATTTGTATCTTGAATAAGGAAGTTGTTGTTGTAAATTTTAATGTTCATAGAGCACTATGTGGGTATTATGTAAAGGGAGATGGCATCTTCAAAGGGAAAATAATTTTTTTTCATTTTGATTCTAATCAAAATAGAGACATTTGCATGAACGACTCAATGATTCTTCTGTCTAAAAAGTCGTATTCTTTTTCCTGTTCAAGTGGTAGAGTTTCCGATAATGATAACACAACAATTCAAGATTCTCTGCAACGCATGATAAGAGTGTTTTTAGCTGGCATACATTTGTAGCTCCTGAGCTAGAAAATAGCATTCTTTTAGTTTTGTAGGGAAATAAAACTTGACATGGAATTAAATCATCTCAATTACACAGAGACACTAAAATTACAAAAAGCTGTGGCAGACTAGTAACAACACTCTTGGCAAATTCCAGAATGAAGTCAGCACCAACCTGCTCCACAGCTTCTAAGCTTCCTTTCCCTGCAGGTTTCCCTTTAGGGGAGGACCACAAGGCATTGCTCTTTATTTGTGTTTCGGTCTCTTTAATCAAGTTTCTGTGGCGGCATGAAATTAGTTTCTTAAAGCAGTCAGTCTGGTCACAGTGGAAGGATTTACATAAGAGTCAGCAACAAGCTTGAATGGTTTCTACTCTGTATTGGGGCAGCATGTTAATTCTTCCTCCATCCACTTATTTGTATAACTTTGCAGATATCACATTTTGATTCTCCTTTGCCATTTCTCCTGCTCTCTGAATATTTTTCATGCGTCTAAATTTTCACTTCAGGTTCATCTTGCATAGAAATATTTTTCTCAAATCTATTTGTATAAAGAAGGCAATAGGTAAAGCTAATGCCAAAAATTTATCTTCTAACTCTTCTGCTGGAAAAATTTGAAAGGCCAGGCTAATTTAAAATTGTAGTATTAATAATATATATATATATTGGAGCAAAATTTGATAGTTGCCTGGATTCAATTGGGAGTTTTATTTGGTGACTCATAATCAAGTATCTTCAGTCCTACTGAAAACAGATGATTCCACTATGGAGAAGGACACTTAATAACCTGGGACTGATGAATCTTGACGATAATATATAAATTTCAGGGAAATGAGAGAGAGCCTTAGATTGGAAATTAGGTTGTTATCAGCAGAGGTATGAGTTGAAGAATTTTGCATTTGTCATTAGGACAATTCAGTATATAAATTATTAGTTTTATGAGCGACCCATGATTGTTCTTAGTCTTCTGCAGGAGCAAAATTGTACTTGTAATTACGTTTACTTTTGTAATGGAGTTTTATTTCATTAATCTAATTGTCTTTTCTAAAAACAAATATCACTATTATTAGGAAAAGAAGAAATAGTCCTTGAGCCGCTTAAAAATAAAAACAGTTCTAAAAATCACTTTGACAGAATCAGCCCAAAAGCTTCACGTGCTTGATTGCTGTTCAGAGTAATTATTTTTTTTCTTCTGTGGCACTTTCATACCTCATTTTGTTGAGGAATTGTGAAAAGCATGGAAGTTTTATCTATGTCCTATGCAATCTGAAGATGATTGAGTTCTCCCCAGGTCTTACCCTGGTTGTGTGGATTAAAAAAATGAGCTTGTATTCACCTGTTTTGCCCAACATGCTTTCTTTTCTTTTCAAGTGTTGACCTTTTTGTCCTTTCAGCAGTCCACATTAAAGCTTTTCTTTGTCCCGCACACTACCCCACATATTTAAGGTGTTCTTTGAGGCAAAGGATCTACCTTTTCTCTTTATCTTCAAATCAATATTTGAACAAAAACTTCCCCAAACTTGAAACGTAAAATGTGAATTTAACTAAGTCAAACTGAAAGGTATCAGTTAGAGCACCATATTTTGGCAATTGCTGAGGAAGTTTTGCTCTTTTTTAAAAAAAAAAAGATAAATGAACTTATGAACAAGAGTGTTATGCTTTTTTCACTTTCATATTACATTTTATGACATTGAATACACTAATGCTCTTTTCCTCCCTTTTTACTTAAATGTTATGGCAAGCTGAAGAATTAGCAAAAGAAATTGCCATGAATCCAGTTTTCAGTTCTGTTATTTCATCTCTAAGAGGAATATAAAAACTCATAAACTTGAGCCTTTCTGTTCAAATGTGTCAATTTCTTTTGTAGTGGTTTTTATTTTTAGCTTAGCGTATTTATAACTATCACTTAGAACCTGATTCAGAAAACACTTTTACATGTGAGAAACAGTTAATAGCAATTTTATTATGGTTACTACTGTCTACAGCAAAGAAATTTTCTGCCCATCTTTTGAACTTCTCTTGACCAGTTTGTCAGTCACATTGATATCTGTAGTTCATTCTCCCTAAGAATCACCAGAATATTCTGTTTCATCCCAGTGAGTTACTTTTGTCTTGCATTCACTTTTCTTCAAGAACCTAAAGGGAAGCTGCAGTTAAACTATCTTCCTTCTTGATTGCACTGAGACCATCACTCTGATCTTCATATTTTTTCACAGAATTCCTTTCCCCAAAATGTGAAATACAAGCTTTAAAGGCCTCTTTGTGCCTTCCAGCATCACCCACCACCCTTTCTTCATGTCTTTCTCCCATTTTAGTATCTTCCTCGTAGAATTAATATGCCACACTTGGACACCATCCTCCTACCACAGAATGAGCTAGGTTGGAAGGGACCTTTTGAGGTTGTCAAGTCCAACCTATCACCTACCAGCTCCTCCTCATCAGCTAAACCACGACACTGAGTACCATGTCCAGTCTTTTTAAACATGTCCAGGGACAGTGACTCCACCACCTCCATAGGCAGACAATTCCATTGCCCAATCTCTCTTCCAGTGAAGAATTTTTTCCTAATGTCTAACTGAAGCTTCTCCTGGTGCAACTTAAGACTTTGTCCTCTCCTTCTGGCAGTAGTTTCCTGGGAGAAGAGACTGACCCCCACCTGACTACACCCACCCAGGTCATTGTAGAGAGTGATAAGGTCTCTCCTGAGCCTTCTTTTTTCCAGTCTAAACAACCCAAGCTCCCTCAGCCATTCTTCATAACAGGCTTGTGTTCAAAGCCCTTTACCAGCCTGTCCTCCTACCCTCCAACAGACGGACACATGGTCCCAGCTTTCTGTCACCTGCAAATTTACTGACTGCGCACTCAATCCTCTCATCCAAATCATCAATGCATATACTAAACAGGACTGGCCCCAGCCGTCCCTGCAGACTGGATGCAGCACTGCTCACCACCACTCTCTGGGCCAGGCCATCCAGCCAGTTCTTAACCCAGCAAAGAGTGCTCCTGTCCAAGCTGTGGGCTGCCAGCTTTTCCAGGAGTTTACTATGAGAGACAGTGTCAAAGGCTTTGCTGAAGTGTAGGTAGAAAACATCACCAGCCTTTCCTGCTTCCACCAGGTGGGTCACCTTAGGAATCTTATGGAAAGATCTCTGTGAACCATCAGTGTTTCATGCTCCTGAAACCATACACTAATTTTGGTTTCATTTAAAATGCAGAGATCCTTCTAGAGAACTCTATCTCCACATATTGTGGAGTGAAACATATTAATAGATATTGCACTTTATCAAAACAGAAAGCATCCCAGTCACACTTTGTTTCTCTTATTTGTGAAAGTTTGCCCCTTGTGTGGGAACCTATCTTTGTTCTCCTTTGAGAACCATAGGCTTGGGGAGAACTGATATGGTTGGTTTCAGTTTCGACTGTTGTTTGCTGGCAAACTTACAAAGTACAATAGAATTTCTGGGGAGGACATCAAGCATATTGCAAATGCCTCTAAGTCAGGTTTACCTTTTTTTTTTTGGTGTTTTTATGGTGCTTTCTTCTGCTTTGATGGGCACCACATCCTTCTCTGGGAATTCTCCCTACTGCAGTGAGCTGAAAGAGCTTCCTAAGTACAGAATTTTAGGTATTTATCAGACATGACTGGTCTTGGAATTATCCTACTGGATATTTAGCAGAAGGCTTGTCCTGTTCTGTGTTTATTGTGCTTAAAATTGGGGGAAATATGCATCTATTAATCAACTGGAAAATAGAACTGTTGTTTCCATGAATTTATGAAAGATATACTTGTAAAATTAACATGAAATGTCAAAGATATATAAAAAATAATTTGCAAAGGCTTATTCTTTGTTTCCACAGATAAATGATCACTACTGGAGCAGGGTGTAAGTCTGGGGTTTGATGAGAAAAAGGGAGAAATTACTGGCAAAAGAAAAAAAGGAAAGAAAACGTTCATGTTCAGTAATAGAAGACAGAAACAGCTGGTATTTCTAATGAAACAGGTTATATAATTATTCTTGTTTTTACATCAAAGTAATGACACAAGTTTGGCAACATTGTCATCTTACACCAACTTATTGGTCTACCAGAAAATGAAAATATTCTAATGCTACTGGAAGCTCTTTTCACACTGCAATCATCTGGCTTGGCATCATGTGCAATATAAAGCCTGTTCATGTGGAGATTTTGAAGTTCTGAGGATTTTGGACGTGTGCAAAATTCTACATATTTCTGTGAAAAACCTTCTTGGCCAGTTCTTGCTTTCACTAGCACTTAATATTTCCTTATGGCACCAGGTTTCCTTGAAATGAAACTAAGAAAGTTCATGCAGCTTTGTTTCTGTCTTTACAGAGAAGTTGTAAAAGATTTTGTTTCTGAATGTCTTCTTAAAGGTTTAATAATAATATTTGATAATTCAAAATATATTAAACAGAAGTTACGTGAGCCCAGCTGTAAAGAATAAGCCAGAACAACTGAGTTTGGAATTCAAGATACTGAGCTTTTCAGCATATGTTTCAACATCTTATAACTTATTACTTACAGAACATTCACTTCACTCTGTTCCCATCATAAAGAGGGTTATAAAATGAAAATATATAAATCATTTATCTTTCAAGTTGTCACAGAGTTAAACCTTCAAACATCTGTGCGTTTTTGGTTTGACTTGCAGTTTCAAAGCAAATCTCTTCACGAAACTTACTCAGCATTGCAGTTCTTTTATTCTCATGTGCACAAGTAAATATAATTTTTTTACAAAATCTTTTTTTTTTTTTTTTTTGCAATAAACTATTCTTCTCTAAGCAGAGCTGCAATGATGGTTTCCATTGATTGTCTAAATCATGAACCAGAAAAATAAAGAGATACCTAAATAAGGAATATAATCCTACCCATTACTCAGCAAGCACATTGACTCATTAAGTTTGACTTTTTAGCGCACATATCTTTCCTATTTTCATAACTGACAATGCTTTTGACAGTACATCAAAAAATAAAGACAATACCCAGCAGTAATAGCTATTGGAGAAAAACTGCTGGAAGCAATTTGCAAAGAAATGTGAAGTAGCTCAAAGGAAAAATGGAGTCTTGACTATTTACATTCTATTAGGGAAAAGAAGAGTATACTCTGTAACTGCAAGCAGCACGACTTAAATTTTACTTGCTCTCATGAGACACTTGAGAAAATCTTTAAAGTTGAAATTGCCTGTAGAAATTATTCTGTATATCCTTTAAAGAATACAAGTTTAATAATAGTACTATGTAAAATGTTTTTTATTCTTCATTTTGGAAATTCTTCAGATTTTTTTCTCTTATTCAAGAAATCAGTAAGACAATCCTAAATCTCTTGTATAATACTGAAACAATGAAGGTAAAAAACAGAAAAGAATCATCACTGAATTTTTCAGCTTTTACTAAATATTTATTTTGGACTTCTATGTAAGAGAGGAGATGAAAATGATGCACCTTAAAAATCATAATAAATATGTATTTTCTAACAAAAAAGGAAACTATAAAATTTCTGAGCATTTCTAAGGAATTTTCAGATAATAGTGTAACAAAAAACAACTCAGGAAATAAGATGGTCACTCTACTATTGGATACTTTCCCTATTTTGAAATATTTATTATATGTTTCCTTTTCTATTTTACACATTCACTTCTCTTAACATTTGCCCATTCTTGGGGTGTTCTAAAATTTAATCACTTTTGAGGTAGTCAGCCTTTTTAACTCTGAGCCACCTGTAGTCAAAGATAACAGTAAAGAGGAAAGAATATGGAAATTGGGATTTCTACTCTTTTGAGTGAGGTAGAATCTGTGCCCACACATTCTAAAAATCTTAGTGTCACTCAGTAAGTGACATGCTCCTGGGTTGCTGATGCTTGTAATTGTTTGGTGTACGTTTCTCATGTTCTCCTGTCCAAGCCCATACTGTATTTCCTTGAGGCAGCCTATACCTTTATATAGGCAACATGGTGAAGTGTTCCTTGAGCTACCTTTCTGACAACAATATTTATTTCGTTTTTAATCTCGAATAAACTGTATAGGATATGTGTAGATATTAGCATATTAGCCTATGACATATTGATCTAGCACATTATCTCCTCAAAAGCACCATCAGCAAAGCTGACTCCCCTATCACCTAGAACTAGGCATTTCTCTTTGAAGCTGTCATGTTGAAGGGTATCTCTGCTGCACATCATGCAAGTCTCATATCCATGTAATAGTATTGTAAGCACATATATTTTATGCATTTAGAAAGGTGTATAAATATAGGTGACATTCATCATTGGGTTTGTTCTTGACTCATAAACTGGGAAAAACTCCTATCTTTACTTGCACCTATAATATTCTTTATTGTAAAATCCCACATCACCTAGCTTACTATTTCTCTGATTCATGTTAGAGTAGTTGAATGCAAAGCAAATAACTGGTTGAAATACTCCATCTGTTTTTGTGGTCTAAAGTTGTGCACTAATCTCTTCATTCTGGTGATATAATATCATTTTTTTTGGTGGTGGATAAAAACTAACATGGTGATAAAGACAATATATTATCATTATTACATAATTTGTAATGAGGAAAGAAATCTATACTCTCTTCCAATTGAATGTGTCCTTGCTTTATGGAGGTGAATGACTCGAATCTTTATATTTGTAGCAAAAAGTTCTATTTTGTCTTTGATAGAACACTGTCATATATACTGTACAGCTTACACAAGTAGGTCATTAACTTAATGTGCAGCAAATTTTTGCTGGCAGCTATTGATTTTTAAAGCACAATATAGCAGCTTATACTAGAGGAAGATAATTTTGGGCTGATAATAATCTGAGAGTGATGAACTTACACTGCATACTGAAGTTTCACATTGGTGATAGCTGGGAAGCAAAAATGAAGGTGAGATTTTTTTTTAACAATAAAAAGCACAGTTATGTTATTTATATTTCCATTCCTTACAGTAACTTTATCTGAAGCGCAAAAATTGTGATTCTTTGAATGTGCAGCGAATATCTAATGGGAAGTCTTTCTTGCATACTTGGGTTTTGTCAGTGGATTTTTTTTTTTCTCAATTTCAAGCAAAATTATGTGATGTTTTAATATCTTACAACTATGAAATTATTCGAACTTACCTTCCTTTTTTCTTTTATCATAGACTGGATTTCTCCAAAGAGTATGCGTCCCAGAGATTTGTATAATCCAACTTTAAATCATGCAAACAAGAGGACATTTCAGCAATTTTTGAAGTAGCTAACTGTATTTAATTAAGGAATGTTTCCTAATGTTCCTCCAAATCTTACCATTGATCTTAAGCCATATGAATAGTGTATCTTGTGCCAATGAGTTCATAGTTTTATTAAGTTTATCTTTTCAATGTTCAGGCAAAAATATATCTAGTATTAATTTTTTCCTTAAGAATTCACTTTGTATCAAGCCCAATGGTAATATCAGTAAAGATTCTGGTAATGGGTAGATATCCAAACTTTTGCCAGCAAACATTCAAATTTAAAAACTTGCTTTGTCATAACTCTCATAGGCTGTCATGTCAAAAATCACTGGAACTAAAGTCGGCTAAAGTCAGTTTCCAAAAGGGATGAAGCTGCCTCCAATGACTGCGAGGTAGAGTGTTCAGGCCAATACTGACTTCAATTATAGTGTCTGTTGAAGGATAAATATTTAATTCCAGTAACTGTGTCAGATAAGAGTTCATATAGGGTCTCTGAACTTAACTGAAAGGATTTATGACACAACCCCCCAAACAAAAAACATAAAACCCCAAACAAACAAACAACCTAAGAAGAACACTTTGATTTCCAGAAAATGTATTTTTTCCTTCAGTTATGTAATTCAGTCTCTAGCAGGTCACACAGGAAGTTATGTTTTCCAAAGGCTTACTTCTATCTTTGTCATTTGGATGTCCTCAGATGTTAAAATTAAGAGAACTAAGGAATTCTGCTTGTTTCAGAATGCTTTGTCTATTCACGAGTCATACAGCCTCACAGTCGTTATTTAAAACTTTTGAGACCAAAGAAATAAATTGCACTACGTGACAAAAAGTTGCAAAATCTATCAATGAGTAAACAATGCAAGTGTGGTATTATTAGTACAGCTTGTTCTGCCTCATCTGTAGGCATTTGTAACAGCTGCACTTCTGCAAAAGAAGGAAATGTTTTGACAATTAGGGTAAACAAATTGCAAAAGGAAATATGGTACCAAGCTACCAATGTAGTCTCTAAATAAAACATGCCATTTCTAATGCAGTCCTAATGCTGTTCAGCCTTCCATTAGCAGAGATCTTTGGATAGCCATAGGCAAGCATCAAATATACAGTAGTTTATAATGGTAATTCATACAGTGATAAAGCAAAAACATAACTGTGCACTGAAAAAAGACACAAACTGAAATTTGCCTCTAGGCAAATCCTTGTTTTCCATAAACAAATTAACACCAACTTTACTTCATTGACGTATGGAGCATTTAGTTACATATTTCTTCTTTTCTTGCCTTTTCTATATGATTTAGAATCAGATACTGATCTATCTTGAGCAAATAGTCAGGAATGTGAGTAATGGACTTTAATGTATGCTGAAGTATTAATGACTTTTGCAGTGCAAGAAATGTTTCTCATGTTCAGAAGGAAAACAAACTGATGTGAGTATACCAAATATACTGCAGGAAGGCAAATCTGCTATATTATTTACAGTAGCTGTGGTTGCAAGAATCCTGCTAATAATGGCCCATGCAAGCTAGACAACATTTAAAGATGTTCTCTTACACTCAAGGAAACTAGTTAAATGCATGTTTTTATTTCTGGTTTTCTTGTTATTTGGGTGAGTGGGGTTTATTGGTTCATAGGTTGATTTTTTTTTTTTTTTAATTTATTTTTTTTCTTTTTAATAGTTTCTGACCAAACTAGTCAAAAGGGTTTGGAGGTTTTGGCTGTTTTTTGAATAACTCCTAGAGTAGCTATTTGTTCATTTCTAAATAAAGGCATTCAAGTTTTGTCCTGGATTTCCCAGTTCAGTTTCTGTGATGCCAATATTTGTCATAGGGTTTAAAAATACAAGCCTGTTAAACAGCATCTTATGAATAACCCTCCAACATGAATAAGCAGTTTAAAAGAGAAGACTGTTAGTCTGCTGACAATTAAATTTCAGACCATTCTCTGAGATTGCAAACTGTCATATAATTGTAAGGGGGGAAGTAAACAAAACTTGTCTGAAATAAGTTCTAGGCCTATGAGTCACCAAATAGCTACATTACAACTGATACCATGTTGTGGAAATTTTGCAATCATGGTATGAAACATCAATAGTACAACAGTCTTTCAAGTTACTTAGTTACAAAGTTTAAAGTTTTAAAGCCTTCAGAACCTGAATGAAAAGTTCTGTACTCATAGTTAACCTATTCATCTCATATTTAACACTTCACGAAATTTAATTACTTTTGTTCTAGGAATACACTTGTCCCAATATACACCTGTTTTAAAAAAAGATAAATCTTTGTCAATCTGAACATTTTTCCATTCTTTGCCTCAGCAGTCACTGCCTACAGTCTTTTGAATGAACAACTTTTTGTGACTCTCTTGAATTATTGGTGTGTTTTCTTGATCAGTATGTCAAAGTTTCAAGTGGTGGGACACATCTTTTATGGAAAGGCTAACCATGTTTTTTTCTGAAGATATGTTTTATATGCAGAGTTTAAAAATACCTCATTCAGCTTTGCAGTCATAGAAGAGCAATTTTATATTATCACAATGAAATTGAGAGGCTTGTAGAGGACCAATAAATAAAAGGAGTCAAACCCCAGAAATGCTATAAAATTAAAAAAATACATCATCAGCAAGCAAAGAATAGCACTTTACAATTGATTTCATTTACAGAAGTCTTCAACTGATGAATAAGCATGCATACACCTAATTTTTTGCTAAGCTTGTTGTTAGTCAACTTTCTATGAATTTTATTCAGATTTATGGCTGAATTTTCTATCAAAGTGATGAATTAAGTCTGGGAATTTATTTTGTAGAACTGAGTCTTCCATGGATAGAGATTAAAGAAAGGAAGGTTGCAGCTGGCAGGAAGAAAAGATGCACTGACAAATGCATTAAAGCTGCTTGCTCTGAGATAAATGAGAATGCATGATGAGTGCTCTTTGATATAGTTGTGGCTATGCTAGTCAATGACTTTTAACTTCTTATCCTTCTCTGCACCGCTCCTTAAACTGACATTTCTGCCATGGACAATCTCACCTCTCTGATCACGCCCTTCTGTTGGGGCAGTTGTAGAGCTCATTATCTAGAAACTTGTAAGATTACTACAGAGACAAAATGATTATAATTTCATGTCTATTCCCTGCTCACAGCAACAATGATTGAATTCCAGGGGCTAGAAAAGATACAGGATGGATGTGCATAAGATGTTCTGAATTTAGTGGTAAAAACTATTGAGTTTTTAGGATTTAAGATTACTTGAACCTGAATATTTTATGGACAAATTATACTTGGCAGAAGGTATTACATCTATAGTGCTCATAGGTACTGAATCTTTGGGAAAGAAAACATGCCACAAAAAATTATATTTTTAGAGACTTTTGTGTTTATCAAATAACAGGAATAGGGAGGACTTCCTGATTTGGAATTACTCTATGGATCACAGCTGGGAATTTCAGCTGAGCTTGAATAAACCCTTTTTCAGCAACAAGAGTTTGAATATTAGAAATAAAAGCTTGCATTTCCAGAGAGCTGTTTTGTCAATCACACTGGAAAAGTAATTGACGAACATAAGGAGGAGAACTGTGCTAATAACAGAACATTGAAAAAAAACTCATGCTACAAACATATTACAAAAATATGCTTTGTTAGGCCATTTGTATGAACAGAGAGTGATTAATAGCTTCAATGGAACTGCAATGAAACTACTTGAAGTATTGAATCCTTCTCCTGTAAAGAGCTTTCTTGCTTTCTGAGCAGTTTCTGGGCAGCATTCATCTGAGATCAGCATTTCAATGCTCTTTGAGGCATTATCTTCTATTTCCTCTAGTACAATCTAGTTCGGCAGCATTTACTGATTATTATCTAGTTACCTTTTCAATTGTAAATGAAACAGTATTTTTACCTCAACATTTACCTGGACATAAATTTATTAAATGCAGTTAATAAATATGAGATATGTTTCTACCTGCATGATGTCTAGGGCTCTCTGCTCTTCAGGAGTACTGTTTGTGACCTTATCATACTCCCAAGTAAGAATATTCAGGTATTATGGACTAAAGGTTTTTTAAATCCCCATGTATCATGACATTTGGGTAGTATCAAAGTCTCCCAAGAAAATTATGATCCAAGTTAATTAATGAGAATATGTTAATAATTATAGCTGTATTTTGCTTATTTTTAAAGTAAGATATGAAGATAGGGTATGGAATTTCATATTTTTCTAATGACTTGAGATCTCAACTTGAATCTTCATGTGGAATTCATCAAACAGGCTTTAGCAGCACTTACACATTTCCCCTTTTAGTAACTGTTTCATATTAAGCCTGAAGGAAGCTGAGGATGACTTTTCCTGTAATTTATGATATTTGTGTCTATTTGCAACAGTTGTAAAAATACTGTATAAAGAGAAACATCGTAAAACACTCCTTTAAAAAGTCTTCTAAAGCCAGAAAAAGAACAGATTTCCCATGGCTGTAAATGATACAAACATGAATTTCCCCTCAGATATGATGGCATTCAGTTTTGTTGCCTTTTTAATACCATTTTATAATGTATTTATGACATCAAAATAAAAAGAAAAGAAAAGATATATAGAAGGAAAATTGATGTCATCATATCTCCTGATTATGGGGAAGAGAGGTTTAAAATTAAAGGAGCTAATCTGTGATGGAGGCTATGCAAACTCCTTTAGAAGGGATGATTTCACCAGCCATGCTACTTCTCACAGCTGAGGAGTGTTTTTGTTACAAGCAGACAGTGACCTTCTAAAAAAAAGCAAATTCCTGTTTCAAAGGAATCTCTGAAAAACCATTTGTCAAAATTATTTATGAAAAAGTTATTTATCAATAGTTCTTTTTTCACAGATCTAAGCATTTTGCTGTTTATTTTGTCTTCACTGTTGAAAAACTTCACTGAGTCCTAGGTTTTATTTATTTCTTTTCTTTCTTCCACTGCCATAGTCAAAAATTTCCATTTATAAACTAGAACAGGCTATTAGGAAGTAATAGTCTGAGAATTAAGCTTTATCTATTTGTACCCTTTTTAAAGAATGACCTTTTTGTATTCTACAAGAAGGACAAGAGCAGAGTTTAATTCAACACGCATTAATAAAATGTAACCAAATTATCTGACTAGAAAAAGAGACAGAGTAAGAGTGAAGGAGCAAAAAAGAAGAAAAAAAGAAAAAAAAAAAACTGCCTAAGATATTCTAGATGATAAAAAAAGAACATGATGGAATAGGTAGAAGAGACTGAGAAATAAAGATAAACACTCCTTGATTTAAATGAAAAATAAGAGGATTTGGAAACTCCAGGAAGTGTACAATGAGTGACCTACTGAGCTAGTTACAAACATCTTATTGGATTTCTTGAATTACTCTGAATATTTGGTGTCTTATTTGCATCCAAGTGAATGTTAAGGTTATTTTTATTTGTTTACCTAGCCATTCTTGGAATCTTTATTTTATTGAAAAACTCCTTCTCTTCCTCTGTGAAACTGCAGAGCAGAGCCCCTGATAAAATCAAATCTCTGGATTGACCTGATGACGGTTTCTCAACAAAGGGACCTGAACATGGCTTTGGAGAAGCTCCAGTATAAAGATGTTGAAAACAGAAATTACTGTTTTCTTCACCTAAACAGTAAGGTTTCTAAACCTTACTGTTTACAAATGAGTTTTATTCCATTATTCAGCTTTGGCAGAAGTACTATAGCTATGTTGACAGAGTTCAGGTTTGTATATTCAGACATATTTCTATTTTTCTAAGTAATTTTGGTCACTGCTGACCTATTCAACCCCTGTACTCATGTACAAGTTGGGTTTCCATCACATGAATATATGTTTTTTTCTGTGTTTGAGTTGTTCTCATTGTAATGTTGGTTGTCTCCTGCCATCTCATTTCTCTTGTTGTATTAGTATGAATGTCATATTTTTATTGAATGACCTTTTCTTAATCTATTCCTACACCTCTGGTGAAATTTAACATTCAGTGACTATTTTGTGTTTGAAGGGTAGACTTGAAATTTACGCTAAGATGCTAAGGAGAATAAAATTTCTTTTTTTTTTTTTTTTTCCTTTTGCTTAAACAACTTTCCAAACAAAACTGCTTTGTACATAGAGGGCAGAATAAAATATATAAAGTAGTTGCATAGTTCTTATTTTTTCATTAAAGTGACATATTTCAATGAAGTAAAGTGTATTTTTAAAAAAATACTGTAGTAAGTTGAGAAAAAATGTGTCATTTTATAAGTGACAATACCTATACCCGAGCCAATCTTTAGTTTTTGCAGATAGTTATAACCTTTATTTTTTAATATCCATTTAAATCACTGAAATTACTTATGTTGTTTATAATCAGTGTTTTGTGGTCTTGCAAAATGTAAGAGAATTTAAAGTTCCAGAGTTAGAATCAGGGTTTGAAAGACCTGGAATTAGTTTCCACATTTCTAGAAGCAGAATGTTTCAAGAGTTTAGAACATTTGATCATTACAGTGAAGGAAAAAATAGATTTGCATGAGCTTTGTCAGAGCAGAATAACTTTCCTTCATTAATGTTACATTATTCAAGTGTCAAATTTCCTTGTTTTATCTTTAAATCTTAGACATGGAAACACAGATTACTTGGAGACCTTTCACACGGATGTGTCTGAGAATTGCTCAGAAAAAAGCCATTCCTTTCCAGAGCTTCTAATAACCAATGTTGAAAAAGGCTTATGACCCTCTTTCAAACTCCTACAAAACATGCACAGGCCACAGGAATTTTCAGGCTACCAAACTGAAAAGAAATTCAGTGTAGACACCAAAGAAATAATTCAGCAGCCACTGTCATAACCAGAAATTTTTGCTGGTTGCACATTTGTTGCTGTTGCACATTGGTACCATATTTGTAAGTCTGCTAGACTGTTTTTTTTTTAATACAGTGTCAATGCTTACAAGCCTGTCACCCTTTGAGGTGTAAATTTATGAGACTAAATCTCAAGAGAAGTGTAACAAAAGTATTTCACACCAGAAATGCATCTAGCTGGAGTCTCTACCAGTTCTCTACTCTCACTCATCTAAAAAAAAACAATCCAAAACCCTCAGAGTGAGCAATTTTAGACACGTCCTTCTAAAAGTTATTAAATAGCATTTAAATAATGAACAGAATTGTGAGTATACTTTTTCCCCATTTTTTTACATAATGCAATTATACTATTTTTCTGTAATGGTTTTCATTATCCCATGCAATATCTAAACCTTGTTAGAACCCTTGTTATTTAAAGAATTATTTTCTGACCTTTTGACTTCATTCAGTGCTACTTATGAGCATACAGTCACAGAAAACATTTACATATATGATATTTTATTTTTTAATTATTCAAATTATAAAGATAAACTTGGTAGAATTGAATTAAAATTAGTTTTCAAGGCTTGTACTTAAAAATGATAAAAATAATTATAAATTTTATTCATCTGCAGAAAGGGATAGAAACTTTTCAGGGAGAGTGAGAAACTTGAATTAGAGAAAAGAATATATATACATATAAAGTATATTTATACATTATATATTTTATATATACATGCAAGAAATTATTCTGGACTTACTCATCAAAACAAAACCAAGTAATTGGAAAGCACGCTGGATTTGGTCCAAATTTTCATTTTCAGTCGTGATTTCTTTGTTCAGACATCAGTTGTGCTGAGTATTTACATTGTACAATATAAACTAATTTATGGCACTTGCATCATTACCTAACATGCTGTTAATCATGTTGCACGCTGTGAAGTGTTCTAATGCATAACAGCCTTCCCCTGCTTTGGAATGTCATTGATTCATTGCTTACACTTTTCCTTTAAGGAATTGAGATAGATGCTCTCAGGATCTATACATCTATAACATCCCATATAATGGGACTCTAACTCACAGAAGAACCCAAACATACTGTACACAGATGCTTCACACTCTTTTTTTGCATTGACTTCACTTTTGGGTCATTTTATTTCTCTTTCTAAAACAATTGCTATAACAAATTGAGGGGAACTTTTTTTTACACTGATTATAAATGCAATGAAGACAACATGAAATTTGTTGGTTGCATGGTGCAAAAAAACATTTTTTCAGGGAATAACAGTGAAAATCCTCTCAGCTGTATTAAATGGTATAAATAATAGCTGGAAGCAAAGATTTCTGTCCTGTGATATTTTATTAGCTACGAGTGTTGTTTATGCTGATTTTCCCTTAAAACCTATACAGCCTTCATTGTTCCTTCTAAAATGCAGTTTTTGGAGAAATTACCAGAGAATCATTTAGTGGTTTGAATTGGACTTATAAAAGATCTAGTTGCAATATCTCTGTCATGGGCAAGGCCACCAATGGACCAGGCTGCTCAGAGCCCCATCTAACCTGTTCTTCAACACCTCCAGGGATGAGGTATTGGGACATCCACAACTTCTCTGGGACCTGTTCCAGTGCCTCACCACCCTCACCTCAAAGAATTCATTTCTAGTATCTAAAACTGCCCTCTGTCAGTTTGAAGCCATTTCCGCTTCACCTGTCAGTCCATAAAGCTCTTCTTCACCTTTCATGTTGCCCTCTTCAGGTACAAGGTCTTCCTGGAGGGTCCTACTCTCCAGGCTGAAGACCTCCAGATCTCTCTGCCTATCTTTAAAGGAGAGGTGGCCTCTGATTATTTTTGTGGCCTTTCTCTGGAGTTGCTCCAACAGGTCCTTATCTCACCCTTATGTTGGGCACCCTAGAGTTGGGCACAGCACCCTAGGTGGGGTCTCAGAAGAGCACAGCCACATCCCTCCACCTGCTGGCCACGCTGCTTTGGATGCAGTCCAGGGTGTGGTTAGCTTTAGGTGAGATGACTGGAGTCTTGAACTGTGAAGTATGATTTGATTCAGTGGCTTATTCAGTGATATCTGTACTCTTTTTGCTTCGACTATAGTTGCATGCACGTTTTTTCTTAATTTTTTTATACTTCTGTACAGAATTCAAACTTCTGATTCAGGGGCACTAGATAGATAATAGCGCAAAAACATTCAAAAAATATGTGAATAAAGATTTCTAATATTAAAGATATTTTTCTTATTTATTGCAATTTAAATTATAATATTATTAGTTTAAACAAGGATATGTCTTTTATATTAATATATTCAACTGACCCACCTTACAACACTGATGCCAATGCAATCTTCCTCTAAATTTATTGTTAATCTTATGAAATACCAAAATTTCAGGTTTAAAAAGTAAAAACCTATGATTGTATAAAAATTTCAGCTAGTGGTAAATGTATTTCTGGAAAGCTAAAATTTTGAGATCCTATCATAAAAATTGCAATATTTGGCCACAGGGAAGAGATGAAGCAGAGGATAGCAGTAGGAAGGAAGGAAACAGTGCAGAAAGGTACAATAACCACTGCAGTCACAGCAAACAAGCAAGGAAAGCCAGATGATGCTTTTTGATTCAGACATAGCTAACAGTATTTATGGATCAATAAATATCACAAGTCAATTTTTGAGAGTGTGGTATGCTCGTAGGACTTTCCCCTCATTTCAATTTATGATAAGTTGCTCTGGTTATGTTAATTTTCTTATTTTTCATGTAGAAACTGCATTCCAGTGATCATTCTGCCATATGCCACACAATGTATCCAAAAATTTGATGACTTTCATTAATAAATTAAGTAATTATCTAATTTAATAATAATTTATAGGCTTCTACCAGCCCCTTAAAAATCTCATCTGGGATTTTTAGTTATCAAAGAATAATGAATTAACATCTCAGATGCCATAAGTCATACACAGTCGCATTGATTGAAATTAAGTCTTTACTGAGTGAAATAAAGAGTATTTTCACACTAACTAGCTCGGTTTAGTAGTCTCAATAGAGGGATGGAGTGCCTCTCCTATGAGGAAAGGCTAAGAGAATTTGGTTTATTCAGCTTGGAGAAGAGAAGACTGACCTAATTGCGTCCTTCCAGTACCCAAAGAAAGCCAGCCAAAAGGAATTAGCTGAGTTGGATGGGACCCACAAGGATCATTGTGCCTAACTCCTGGCCCTGCACTGCACCATCCCCAAGAGCATTGTCCAAATGTTTCTGGAACTCTGGGAGGTTTGGTGCTGTGACTTCCCTGGGGAGCCTATTCCAGTGCCCAACCACCTTCTGGGTGAAAAACCTTTTTCTAATGTCCAGCCTAAACCTTTCCTGACTCAGGCCGATGCCATTCTCTTGGGTCATGTCACTGATCACCAGAGAGAAGAGATCAGTTCCTGTCCCTCCTCTTCCACTGGTGAGGCTATTAAAGACCTCAGTGAGGTCTCCCTCAGGCTCCTCTTCCCCATGCTGAACAGATCAACTGACCTCAGCCACTTCTTTTATATTGAGGGCTTCCCCTCAAGGCCCTTCACCATCTTTGTTGCCTTTCTCCAGATGTTCTCTAACAGCTTTGCATCTTTCTCAAATTGCAGTGACCAAAATTGCACAAACGTTCAAGGCGAGTCTGCAGCATCGTAGATGGAGAGAGACATTTTACAGCATATAGTGATAGAACAGGGTGAATGGTTTCAAACTGAAAAAGAGTGGGTTTAGATTAAATATTAGAAAGGAATTATATATGATGAGGGTGGTGTAGCACAGGAACAGGTTGCCCAGTGTGGTCGTCAGTGCCCCATCCCTGGAAGAGCTCAAGGCCAGGCTGGATGGGGCTCTGAGCAACCTGGTCTAGTGAAAACTGCACTTGGCACCTTTGGACACCTATTGGCTTAGCCAATCTGCTTGCTACCTGTCAAGAGAAATATGGGAGCTAGTGAACTCAGAGCTTAATGGCCTCAGAAAAAAAAGAACAGAAGTATTATAATATGCAATATTTTAAATAACAATTATGATGTCACTTCAGATTTATATTTGCTCTTCTAAATATTAAATACCATTAGACCTAAGCAGTTTCCCAGTAACTGGAGCCATCATTCTTAGAAATACATTTAAAAAAATAAATACCTAGAACAAGCATCAACATCCTCCTCAGAATATAGGTCATGATAACGAACTTCATTTAGCTTTTGTACAAAATGAAAAATCAGCCCTTTCTGAAACAATTCTATGAAGCCATAGATACAACCATGTTGACAATAATTGAGGATTAATAACTTCAAGAATAAACATAGCCTTTAGTAATTGTGTCCCTTGCATATTGTGGGGTGGTAAATGGAGAAAATGATGTGGGGAAGAAAACAAAAACAGCACTGGAAACATGCCTCATAGTCTCTTTTACTCTCAAATATTTCTAAGCCTACTCTAGTAATTCTTCTGCCATAAAACTTAATAGTATTTTAAAACATATTGAATGAAAAATACTTCCTTTATTACTTATACTTTACTGCTGACAAATCACTGGGTACCCATGCAATATAAGCAAAGCAAAATATTTGTAAGGAATTATTTTGACAGAATGCACCTTTCATGATCACTGCATTTGGGTCAAAGTCTTATTTACAATAAACATAGAAGGTCTATTTTTTTTTGTTTTGCCTTGAAACTATAATTTTGTTGTCTTTATAGAGCTCTAGTAATAGCACATCTATTATGCCTTACATTGAATGCATACATTATTTTGATATTCCTTTGGTCTTCTTACTGGATTTATTTACCAGATGCTTACATTCTAAATTTATACCCATTTTTAAGGGTTTGTATAACACACATAGACTTTAACTGTTAGAACTCTCTTGCTTTTCTGTTTCAGCTTGCAGAGAGTTGCCTTACACTTTCTTTTCATTTCATTTTCTTTGCTCTTCTAGGCACCACTCAAGGCAAAAATTACTAAAGTTCCGCTTGAAAACCTCACTTATAATTTTTGTTTCTGAAGCTAAACAGTAGTTCTGTCTATAATAACCTAAAATAAACCGTGGGCAATTCTGAAGTTACAGTCACATAAAATCATTAAAATTTTGGTAATTTTTGTGGCCCTACAGGAAACTGAACGATGTTCAAATCTCTTAGATTTTGTATCAAATTCATGAAGCTAAAGGAAAAAAAAAAGAGGACTATGAAGAAACTCAAAAGCACATCCAACCTCCCACATGTTCAAAGATGGTTTAGGATTGCCTAAGGTAGGCACTTATCAACATGCAGTTGAAACCATAAAGGAAATTCTTCAACCTCTCTCCTTGGCTCGTTTGCATTCTTTGCCCTTTTAGGCAAGAGGTTTTTTGTATCCTAAATTTTATCTAAAAAATAAAAACTAAAAAAATACTTATCTACATGGGCAGAGAGTACAAGAAATTATTATTTTTTTACAACAGCTTCTAAAGGTTTAAAAAATGTCTTCACATTTTTCTTCATGTTTAATTCTTGTAGTGTAGCAATCTTTGGGGAGTTTCATATTTGATTTCCAGGCATTCCTAATGGCAAAAATTAAAGGAATGAATTAGCAAGGATACTAATTTGCTTATTATTCATGCGCAGTGGAATTCAAAAAAGATAATCTATCTGGAAAGAGAGAAAGAGCTTATTTTGCAAACCCTAAATGATTTCTGTGTGTTTATGAGGAAATATCTCAGAATAGTTTCTGCCATACATGGCTGCGATACTCTGACAGAGGTCTTCACACTACTGAGTAGAACAGGACAATTTCCCTCCTTTTTATTTATCCTCCTAATACATTCCAAGAAGATTATTTTCCCATTACACTGCTGTTCTCTTCTTGGCCCTTCTCCACTGCAATATACATATTTTTGGCTCTTTCTCCAAGTATTCTGTTTTGTATTTATTAATCTGACTCTCCTGGGTGTAGTTTTATGTATTTCTATTTATTGAAGAAGTACTTTTGGTTCATTTTTGTTCACTTCCCCAATTATCAGAATCCATTTGAGTTCTAATCCCATTGCTCAGCATGTTTGCAAAAGTTTTTTGCAATAATTTGAAAAACATGTAGATTAATTTTCAGTTTCACATTCGAAGTTTTTGTAATAATCCATTAATATTAATTAGTTAAATATATTAATGAAAACTTAATGCATCATATCTTAGCTTATGTGGTTTTATCTCTTAAAAAAAAGCTGTATGAATTTCTAAATAAAAACTGGATAGCTCAGAATGCTATATATAAATGAAAAGAAGGAAAAAAGTCTCTTTCTTACAAAGAAATGTCAATTTTTCTAGCACTAAGAAATTTTTTCATAGTTTTCAGCTATATCTTGAATTTTGTAGTATACTTTTACCTTTACTGTAATTTTACTTTTTCATTTTTTGTAAGTCCTGATAAACATTGTTTCACAGAATTTTGACCACTGACATGCAAACACAGCACCTATTCATAGATATGAATACACAACCTTGTCTATTACCTGCAATAGAAACACTTGGAAAATTACGATATTTCAATCGTAATGATTATTTAAAGAAATCTTCTATCATTGCAAAGTGTTCTGCTTTATTTTCAGGTTATTCTCATATGGAAAAATTTACACAATTCATTTAATATAACGCTAAGAATTTTTTTCTATTTCTTTATACACTGTACTTATCAACCTAAATCTCAAATATTTTTCTGTTTTGCTGCACCTGAGAACTGCATGATTGTAGAAAATCAGGCTCAACAGGACCTTTGAAGTCTTATGTAAACAAGTTTCATTTGCCCATCATGACTGATTAGTTCCTTGAAGCGCTTCCCAGCTGAAGGCCAATGACTTCCTTCGAGTTGCATTGCTCAGCGTTTTCAGGTAAAATCTTGACATATGGGCTGCAGTAGGCACCTTAAAAGTGAGCTGCTGCTTTCTTATTCTGCCTGCAGTGGGGTAAGGAAGAGCTGAGCAGCAGAGCCCAGGCAGATCTGAGGGCATGGCAACCTCTGGCAGGAGGCAGCAGCACGCAGCTGGCGATGGGTGAGACAGTAACACCTTCAGTTGACACAGCTGCCTCTGAAAACCGATGTATGAGCAAGCCATAAATCATTCTTGTTGCAGAGGAATATTTAGTAAATACCTTTCAAGGCCTTTATTGCACTCTCTTCCTAAAAATTGTACAAGAAAATTGCTATGAGAGCTTAAGCGTGAGGAAAATTCTCATGAAGTATTTAGAAATATACAAACGGTTTTTCACCCAAGCAAACATTTCCACTGACTTTTAAAGAAACATCCACTACTCTCTTACAACCTGTATACCCACATATATTTGCCATTTTCTACATCATTTTTATTTCAGCTATGAAACCATAAAAAATTCCTAACCTGGTACCTCTTGGTACCTTGGGATATTTTGAGATATATCAAGGTAGCTGTTTTGAATAAGACACTGTACTGTGTACCCAGTAAAAGAGACTGAAGGCCTTAAGAAACACCAATAAGTTCATCAGTTCCCTTACATCCACAAGGCAGTCTCAGAGCTCTTGAACCTTTACATTATTAGTAGTAGCAGTATTTTAGGAAAAGCATGGCCAAAATATTAGATTCAGTGACCATTTCTTCTGTAGATACCATTGTTCCAGAACACACATAAGAAGAAAGAAATCTATTGCTTCTCTATATATTCCTCCACATATACCTTAGGTACCAAAGTGAATGGAATCTGTAGAAGAGAAAACAATGGTCATGAAAGAGGGATTGAGGAAAACCAAACGCAGTCTAACAGGAATGCCAGGAAACCAGCTAGAAATCCCCCCTACTAAAAAAAAAATCCAATTTCACAGTTCCTCCTGGATTTTTCAACTCAATTAGCCCACACAAATTAAGATCTTAAAGAGTTTGTGTAGGAGATCCTTAGTTCTCAATTACTAAGATTGGCTACGCTGTCTTACAAGCCTTACCATTAAAATCCAGGGTAGTTTAGCATGGATACAAATTAAAAGTCAAGTCCTTGATAGAAGTGGGATTTGGACATCTGGAAGTAGGAGCTGTTTGATGATAAGACATAGATGCATTTTAGCTTCCTGGACTGTAGGATGTCACAGGTGTGCTGCATACATTCTGCAATTGTTAGCTAAACGGAGACACCTACAATTTGTCACTATGAGTGGGTAGTGACAGTAGAACAGACATGACAGATGCTACAGAGACATTTTACCCTAAAAGAGATTTAGACACCTACATTATGAAAAAAACCCAAAAAACAAAACAAAAAAAACCCCAAAACAAAACAACAAACCTTTTTTCTTTCTTCACTGCAATGAGCTTGTCTTTTCACATTTTCATTGCATTTCCATTTTCAGTCTGATACATCTATTTTCTGTGGGAAGGTTCTGTAAAATCTAAGGTAGACATCTTCTGCACACAATTTGAAGAACTTAAGAAAAAAAGTGCTGCTCTCAATTTTGTAAATCGTATGTAAGTTGTATGATCTTCCTATGGACAGTTTCTTTAAGATACATAATTCTTACAAGAGATTTGGTTCTGTGCTTTGTCTACACTTTTGTGGTGGATGATTACTATTTAACAAGCCACATGTTCTTGCTTTTTTATGTGCATTTGGAGTACTGAAGAAATACAGAGTCATGGCAAAGATTTTGAAAAAGATTAATAACATGCAAAGGGTGTCAGATTGCATACAAGGAGTGAGTAGGGCTAATAAAGTAAACAGTTGGGGAAAAGTATTATTTAGCAATTATTCTATGTCTCTCTCCACAATCATGAATCCTAGTATCTCTGTACCTATATATAGCAAATGGTTACATAAAAATTGAAAGTATAGGATAAAGTTTTGATTGTTTAACAAGGAACTCAGGTGTTCTGGCAATTGTAATAAATGCTAACTCTGAACAGTGATTAAGTGCCTTGCTGGACATTGCTTCAGATTTTATTTTTCTCTTAAAATTTTAATTTAATGCCTTTTTTTCTTAAAAAATTAATTCTGTGCCTTTTTATGACCCCAAAATTCAATCTGTAAATGCACTTCCCCCTAAAATTTGTTTCTGCCACATAAAATGTTGAAACAAATTACTCTAAATTCTTTCAGGGGATGTCTGAGGAAATTGCTAGTGCTTTAGTGGAGGGATTGTTTTTGGACTGCATTTCTACAGTACCAAGGAGATCTTTGAAAGATTTAGTTTAAATGAAACACCAGAAATTAACATGATACTGCTTTCTGTTTTAAGTTTTGGAGGTTTACATAATTTTCTTTCAAGGCAAAATATGATACGTTAATTGATGTGTGAAAAAAACATCTTTATGTTTCTGTAGAGGGGAGTCCCCTAAACTGGAGTATGGTGGGGATACTGTCAGAAAGACCATGGGATCAAATGGAGGTAATGGATATTACATATACATTACATATATACAAATGCCTACAGGAAAGGCCACAGCAAGATTCCTGCAGCTAGATTTATTCTACAGTTAACAACAAAGCTATTATAAGAATATTGATTTGACAGAATTTTTTTTAGGTAATTGGATCAATTACGCAAATGAGTGTCTTATTAACCATAGAGCATAACTGGATTTGGGAATACAAAAAGATGCAAATGTGGAACTAAATCTTATCACATGGTTTAAAGGGATGGTTTGGCCAAGACATAAAGCTCCAAGGTATAAAAAGAGAGCCAGCTTATGGTCAGATTTCCATATGGAGTTCTGTTTAATCTGGGCAGACAGAAACCTTGGAAGTGAAAACAATATGTGAGCATTAAAGAGGAAATAGGGTAATTCAAGAAACAAAACCCTGTAATTTTCATATGACTTCAAAAGACAATATCTGAGTCAAAAGCTGTCTTAGTGAATATTTATAGGATGGCCTAAGGATATTTCCACTTAGTTTCTGCAAGAAATGAAAAACTCAAACACATCATAACACTTTGAGATTATAGCTGCTTAAAGCATATCATTATATGCTGTATTTTCCCTAATTTCCTAATGCTTCTCCATTCACTTCTGTGCCCCTTGTATATCTGTTTATTTCCATTCTCTCTTTCTTGCACTGTGGGCTGTGAGGTTCTAGCCTCCTGTCTTTCATTGTAAAAGACATTTGTGATCTACTTCAAACAATTACCTGTGCTTTTCTTTCACATCCTTTCTGATGTTCTACATTTTCAGGCTGCCTCTGTTGCTTCTCTCACCACATTATTAACTCTCCAGTAACTACTTTCTCTAGCACTGTTGTCTAGTCTCTAGAGTTTGGAGTAGGGATTTCAGTTAATGCTTTGTAAAGCCCTGATTGCACTATTTTGGATGTACTGATTTCAGCTGAACTACAGAGATTTATACCAGCCCAGAGAGCAGTCATTGTGTATCCGAAATAACCGAGGTTTATTGAATTAAACCTATTTATAAAGGAAAGCATTACTCCAACTCTGTTTTGAAACCTGCAAATCTTTGTAGAGTCACTTGACTTGAATTATACAAGTATTTGAAAATTCATGCCTGTGGATCACATTACAACATTCAAAAGACACATCAAATTTTAAGTAGTGTAGAAGTAAGCATTTTAAAATAAAGAGTAATAGAGTGAGAAGCCTTTTTCAGAGAGAAAAAAGAGCATTTTTTCTTCTCAACCTATGCACATCTCTTCATATCTTTAGGCAATGATCTCCCATTGCAATTTATGATACAAATTAAAAATTGTTATAAAATTTGACTGGCTGATTCCAGTCAGGTTTTTCAGGTGTTAAACATTGTCTGTTATCAATAGATCGTGATCTTGATTAAAAAATAAAATAAATAATGTCATACCTGATCAGCAGAAAGATATAATTTTATTTGTCCAGTACATGAACAGAGAGATTCACAAATACCTAAATTGCTGATAAGACATTTACATTAAATATGTTTATTATTTAAGAATTCTTTCTTTACTTCTGTTTATTTTTTTCTTAACATTTCCGTGGTACAGGAATAAATAATTTTTTTCTGTTTCTGTGCTGTTTAACAGATGTAAAACCAGCTATTACAATATCAGACTATTTTTTCAAATTAGAAAGATAAATACACAGCATCTATCAATCTCAGGGTATGACATTTTCAGAGCACAATGGCAGCATTCATGGAAAAGTATAGCATGGTGTTCCTAAAGCTTGCTCTTCCCATATGTGGTTTATACAGCTGCAGATTACAGATATCTAAAGAAATATTCACATAGACTAGGGTGAGATCAAGATGAAAAGAGGCAGCTATTAGAGAAAGACACAAAACTTCTATCAGATCTCCAGCGGACAGGATCATGGTGACACAGTTTAATCAAGTGCTCACCTCCAGTCTACCTGTGGGTGTCTAGTAACTGCTTACCAGACATGTAGAAACTCGGACATCTGTGTATCTAAAAGAGTATCTGGTAACTACGAAAATTAGCATGGAAATCTATTGGAAAGGGACATGAGATAGATGTAATCACTGGCAGTTCTTGGACTCCCAGTCTTTTTTTATGTGATTTGCACAGGTAGGCTGCTATATCTGTAACATCATTAGGGTTTTTTTAAAAGCATTCTCATGGACAAGGAGAAAAGATGAAATTAAGCAGCTTTATCTATACTGCAACAATACAATCCTCACTGAGACCTATAGTACAGAATCCTCAATACTTTGTGACTGGCAGTCTTTTCACCACAGGTAACAATAAGTAATATTTTTTTTTAATTCCATTTAAGACATTTTTGGGAAGAAATAAATCATTGAAATGGAAGAGAAAAAGTTCTGAAGAAAAATTGTGACAGAGTGGAAGAAGTTTTAGTTCTCATGGCTGGAGTTGTCAAGTAAAGAAGCAATGACAAAAATAGGTTTAAGGCTTTTATGTTTTTTATACTGATAAACTACTAACCTAGTTGAATATTTAAAAAACCCCCAAACATGCAATCATCTGCAGATCCACATAAGCAACGTTTTCACACGTATTCATTTAAATATTATGCAGCCATAATTTTTAAAACCTGTTTACATTGTTGCTTATCTCTCCACTGATAATAGGATAGGTGCAGAAATCCTCTAGTATAATAAGTAAAACTTCAAAGTAGAGAATTCAGACAGAGAACAGATACCTTACCTTTGTTACTGCTCTCTACTTTTAAAAGTACTTCTACCTCCTTATAATCCAAGGAAGGCAAATTTATCAGAGAGATGTCTGCAGAAGAATCACTCTTTCATTTAAAAACTATCTCATTTTTTTAACATAATTATTAATTTTAAAAAAATTATCAGGGTAGAAATGGCCCTAGCAGATGTGTGGCCTGTTTCCCTGTGCAGGAAATAGAAAAAATTGTTTCCAACTGTTTTTTAAATTGCCCCTTGAAAGAGAAAGATTCTCTTTAAACAATAAAACATCATTAGCAACATATTAAACTTAAGCTTTTTTTTTCAGATTATATACCTACTTTTAAAGTTTTCTTTTCATAATATATGTTATCCATGTAATCCTACTGGAATTTTAGAAACCAAGTAAAATTTGGAGAGAAAGAAAGCATCTTTTCTGATTGATTCTCGTAGTCATTTGTAAAAAGCTAGTTGACTATAATTAAACAATTGTTAAAATGAATATTATTATAATTTTAGGAATATAGTTACCTGAAGCAATCAAGAGACACAGTAAATAATAAATAATAAACACCATGCAAATGAAAAGCCACCAGTAATTTCTGGCTGTCATGGCATATGTGTATGGAGAGCTTACATGCAAGATGGGAGAGAGCTGAAAGTATACTCTTTTTTTCTGATCTTCAGACCTTACTCAAGTAACTAATGTCACCCTCAGCTTAATCTAGTCTTCTGTGAATATAAGACCTGATATCATCTCTCTGTGTAAGAATTTATATCCTTACTTTGCTGTCTGATATTGCAGCCAGTAATAAAGATGTTCCTTTAATAAGCAGAGTAAAAGGTCGTGAGTTCATTCCTCTTGAGTGTCGTGATGCCTGTAAAGAAGTTATTACACGCCTAACAAAATTGCCTATCTCTTCTTGTTCCCACAGATTTTTTCACTTTGGTGTTAAACTGGGGATGAGGGAAGAGAGATAAAAAGGTACCCTCAATTATGCCTGAAATGTTTAACAGTGGGATTCAAAATAGCATAATTAGACCAAGAATAAAAGAAAAGAAATTATTGTAACCACTATTTGGATGATTGATAGAAAGTTGGTGGGGGATTAGCAAATGAAAATTTTTATAATTTTACATAAAGAAAAATTTTCATTGCTTGTAGTGTGGGAGGCTTAGTGCAAAATCCTCCCTTGTCAAAATGGCACCTAACAACATCTATTTGTCAGTTTCACCAGGCTATTGTGGGCATTTCCTTACACATTGCACTTTGTGCCAATCCTTGTGCACAGATATGTATCAGGAATGACAGAAAAAATGTCTGGATCATAAATAAATTAAACATAATAGTTCTAAGTAAGGATCCCTAATTTTTGCAGCCTGCTCTATCTACTCTAGCTCTACCTCTGGGTTAAGAAATGGAGAAGATGAGGGCCAGGTTTAACAGAGAATACTGCAAGATGTTTTAGAGGTGTCACAAGAGATTGTAGAAGGCTTCTGGAACCAATACTAACCATATGTATAAAAAATGAAGTTTTATTCAATATGAGTTTTATTTAGTCTGGCATGGTTATGACTTAGAAATGCCCAGACTTCTGTTGATTTCCAAATCCCAAGGTCTTCAGCTGTTTTGCCAATTGAATTTCTTATTTCTAAGAGAGCATCTGAAAAGGGACCAGAAATTGTGTTACCAGAAATTAATTTAGAAAGCAAAGGAATCCCGGTGACACAGATTGTCCCTCTGGATGCAGCAAAATCAACCTGTCAGAGAAGTACAGAGACACTGGCTTGGACACGTATAAGAAAGGGTGGTAGACACTGGTGCAGGATGCACGTGAGACCACATATAGGGGGAAGCAGCAGGAGATGTGAGAGAAGACACAGGAAGATACAAGAACAGGACATATGAGGAGAAATGTGAAGAGGCAGAAATGAAATGGAAGAGAATTGTGTAAGGGGACATTGATGGAGACATGCTGCAAATGAACTCTTGAAAGGAGTTGTGGTTTGGCAAAGGAACACTGTCCACGGGAACCCATGCTGGACCACAGACAGTTCTGAGGGACTGGGCTCAGGGATGAACCCATTGTAGGGCAGAAACAGACCTGCAGAGAATGTAGTCTGTGCAAGGACAGGGGTAGTGATAACCCCAGAGGGACTGGGGCCCAGGAAGGGACCTGACCAGGGCAGGGTAACCCTGAACTGTACAGCACCCCATGAATGCTCCACACTGGAGCACAGGAAATAATTAAGAAGTGAGAAGCAGTGGAGGAAAAGAGTAAGATGCAAAGGGCAGCAGAAAGAAACAGTTGTGCACTGACTTCAACCTCTTGCATTGCCCATTGCCTCTCCAAAAGGTGTGGGAAGCATTGCATGTCTTGTGTCACAAAAGCAAGGGAAATTGAGACTAGAAAAGGGGGAAAGAAGGTGGTGGACTGGAGAAAGCCTGAGAAACAAGCAGAAAAAGAATGATTGTTGTCTTTCCTTTTTCAATACCTGAGACCATAACTAAAAATTCATGTTAGTTGGAAATAAATGAAATTAAGTGATATTCCTGGTATCAAGACTGTTTTACCCATGACAACTGAAACAGTGCTTTATAATATTGTTTGAACTAAAATAACTTTTATCTGAGTGCTCATTGAAGTTCATGTTGTACCCAAACTGATTTATTTATGCTTGGCCATATGCAAAATCCATATATTCTTCTTAGGTAAAAATTCACCCGTCTCATAATGCCATTTTCAAATCTCAATTTGTTTTTACATGTCCCACCAAAAATTTAATGTTCCTTTGTGTATCTTGCTCATACGACGTAAGTGAATGCATAGGGGATATACAGATGTCCTTCAGTATGATGTGTTTCTTATTCAATATATGAAGGGAAGGTCAATGTTTGAGAGAGAAAGAGACTATGAGGGCAGTAAAATCAATGAATTCTTTATTTAATTTAACCTGCAGGATGATCACCAGCTGTTACTGCTTCAAATCAAAAACCAAAACAAACACAAAGAAATGCAACAGAGTTTCCATGGGAACTGCTGTGAGATATGTGATGACAGCACTTTCTGTAAGACCAATATGTAGAATTGACTTAAAAAACCAAAAACAAACCTAAAAAACCTCAGATAGTCTTTTCCAGTCCTTTTTTTTTCTCTTAGTTACCCCTTGAAAACCAAATCAGTTCTACACAGCAGGTAATTTCCAGAATTCACAATATTAATATTTGTCTATAGAGTGTTGGGTATGAGTATCTATGAAAGAGAGACAACAACAACAAAAAAAACAATTGGGTTGAAAAATCTACATGAATCTTTATGCTAAATTTTATACTGTACTGATGTAATCCTCTCCCTAATAAATATTGTAAACCTAAGTAGTTGGAGCAACATTTCATTTAAAAGACACCTGCTACATGCTGACCTACTACAGTGAAGCTTAATATAATCCTGAAATCTTGGGTTTAATTTTTTTTTGTCTTAATGTGGCAGCTGTAGGGAAGCAGGCATATTACCTTTCTAGCACACTGTCCCATCTTTGATAACTAAACTTGAATTGAGGCAGTTCTCTCTCCTCACACACAGTTGGAACATGCAGAACTCTTAGCTCATATTTTTTTTCTCTTTGGTGGTCATTTGCAGCATCGTATGTTAATCCATATTAAAGAATAATACAGCTTATCTAGATGTAGAACAGCTTTGTTATCATACCAATTAAACAATAAATGGAAGAGAAGATACACCTATCAATGCTTTCTAATTTATAAGTAATAATTGAAAGATATTGATACTTAGCATACTTTTTCACAACTCTTAAAATTTTAAAAATGAATATCCTCTTTCTGTGGCAAACGTATCACAGAAATTTGTTCTGTCCTTTTAAAAAGAAGTTGTTTCAAGTTCCATCTTCAAGTATCTCTGATGTTTCTATTTGTTTAAAATAGCAGCTGATTTTTTTAAACTGGAAGATTCTTATTCTCTGATGAGGGAAGTAGGCTCAGTTTGTGAAGCACTTTGAGGTTAAAAGAATTGTTGTAGAAACAGATGAAAACGGCAACTGCATTTAGCTTCCCAACACTTTTAATTATAAAAGATTAATGGAATTCTTTGAGAAGTGGTACCATCCCTGCTACTTACACTACATCTCAAGGATTTTCCAAGAAAAGTCATCGGGTTAGAGAATTTCCCTTTATTTCAAACTGTGCTTTGTTTTTCTAAGAAACTACCTATAGAGGCCCCAATTCTCAGATGCTTAACTCTTGAAAAAAAAACTTGAGAACATATAAATCAAGTCAATAATGGAACTATCTAAACTTAAAAACCTTAAAAAGACAAAAGAAACATGCGCAGATATTCACCTGGAGATATATAGGGAGTCTGAGGGTTCCCAGGAGACATGTGAAGATGAAGAATTTTTGGTAAATCTTTTGTAATATCTGGGAAAACATCACTTCTATACTTTGATTAAACATATAGAAAGATTCTTCTAAGAAAGAGAACTGTGTTCAATGCTGTTGTTTTTGTAAGGAAGGTTTGAGGAAAGCAGAACATCTGACCCTCTGGAACAGCATGTTTTGCATCTATCCCGAAGTGCCTGCTCTGAAAGTGTTTAGTAAAAGAATTGGCATTATAATAAAAACAGTTTTCAGAAAAAACGAACGAAGTTACACTCCTGTTCATTTCTAATGAAGTACATGAACTTCAAAGCATATTTTCCTGTGCATGAAGAGAGTGTAGAATTTTGGGAAATTATTGTCAGTGGTTAAACTATATTTATGTGAAACATGTAATTTTTTTTTTTTTTGATACTGCCTAAAGAAGGTATTATTTCTTATTCAAGAACATAAATAAGCACCAAAGGTTACTGAAACATAATTAAAAAATAATAAAGATCAAACAAATTTATTCTTCAAGCAGACTGATTTAAGATTTTGACATGGCTTTATAAGCGGAAAGTCTAAGACTTTCATAGACTCTTTTCCAGGATAGCATGGGCAAGCCCATGGAACAGTTTATCAGCAACCAGTGATTGCAGAGGTTATATTATCACAGTCAGAATAGGTATCTCACTCTAAGATAACAAAAAATGAAATAAAGTGAAACCCACTTTCACTTGCTTTATTTTCTAAAGCCCAAAAGAAACTTGGAATTTCCTCTACTGCTGCTCAAAGTGCAACTTGCTTGCAAGAGAAAACAAGGAATGAGAAACTGTTTACACTTGCTTGACAAGAGTTTTACTGAAAGTCTGCAAAACTTCATCTGCATTACAAAATCCTGAATACTTCATTGACTGAAAGGCTAGGTTTGCCTGAATAGTAGATTGTAGAGTTGAAGTGTGAGTTGAAGAGCCTATTATCTACAGTTTTATATCAGATTAAGTATTCTTATCTTTATGGAATGTCATATTATTGTGCCATACTTGGAGAATTAACATCCCATTTAAAGGCAGCAAATGATTTTTCTCCAATAAAAACCAAATACTTTTTTTTGCATTAAATTTTGATAGCTTAGTTTTTAAACAGTACTGAACAGAAGTAGAAACCATCATTATACTATTGTCCATATGGAATCTAAAAGGTTCACTCAAGACTATGAGAATGACAATTAGAAAACCTTGTAGGATGGTGGGTTTGGCCATGTTGTTCATTCAGATGCTTCACATGGCTGCTATTTCATCACATCACTCAGAAATATATTATCTGAGACAGTATTAAAACTGCCTACTGTCCTCTGATCCACATAATTTCTACACAAAAGAAAGACAAACAGAATAGAAATAAATATCTTTATGCAGAAATCACAAAGTGACTAAAAATTACTGAAAATTCAGGTTTGGAGGCATTGAAATCTTATAATCTATGAGTAACAAAAGCTGGTATGTAATATTCCTGATTGGTAAATGGCTCTGATTTATCAGTGCTATGAAGTCATATAAAGGAATGAGTCTCTTCAGCCTGTGCTACCCATCCCCAGCTTTGATATCTCTGGAAACATCTTCACTGATATGGAGCTGATATTACCCTCTATTAACTAAATCTTCTTTCTGTTGATACTTAAGAAAAAAAAAAAAAAAAAAAAAAATTAACCCATGAAGGAAAATCTCTTTTCTTCCCATGGTTTATTGTGGAAAAATTCTTCCTTTCCTAAAGGAAGGGAATGTAAATGTACTATTAAAAATATAACTTCTAACAAATCAACAGAGGAAAATTACAGTAGAAAGGTACAGGTGGAAAGATAATAGTGAACTTTAAACGTTTTTGTCTGACTATCCACTAACAAACCCATTGCAGGGAATCTCAGTCTGAGATGAAAGTGAAACTTTCTGGAATAGTATTTGGCAGACACAATGAGAACATACATAAAAATTAATTGTTTTTTCCCTGTTGTATTTAATACAATTGTTTGGCAAAGTAAAAATTATGATGCATAATATGGCAAGATTGTTAAATCACCTTTATGGACTGTCTGGAGGATAAAAATTAATAATGCATGTCACTTTAAGATGGGTAAACTGAAGTACCTATGTATTTCTTACACAGTACACTACAGCAGACCTACTCATGTTGTTAAAGCTCTCAGTACTAATTTAATCACCAAGATGTTCTCCCCCATTTATCTATGAAATTCCCAGAATGACATTGCGTTGTAACCTTTTATGGACTACAAAATGTGCTAACAGTATCTTTATACATTTATGTACTGCTTCAGTATAAGTGATCTCAAACATCTATTTGTCACTTTAAATATCTTTAGATACTTATCTCGATGACTCTGAGGTACATATTTTGTCTGGAGACCTAGAATCAGCAATTTCATTAAGACAGTTGACATCAAAGATATATTTACATGATCTTGAAAAGGGTGTTTTGCTTTGCTTTGTATTTTGTTGCTTTTGGTTTTGTTTTTGGTCCTTTTTTTAACTTTTTTTTTTTTGTTTTTTTTTTGTGTTTTTTTTTTTTTTGTTTTTGGGGTTTGTTTTGTTTTTTT
>JAOTQP010000251.1:42803625-42814689 GCA_026413545.1 Cichladusa arquata
ACTTTTCTTCTAAACCAACTGCAGCATATCACTCTTCCCTGCTTCTTGTAACAGTGTCATGCCCTCTCTGAGTTTGTTTTTTTTTTCCTGACACTGGACATTGATTTATAGCTGGTACTGTATCTTCACCTCTGAAGAAAGTCACACACACAAGCACAATTGTAATGACCAAGGCAATATGATGATCACAATGATTTGATAGAAGTTAAATAATGCATAAGGAAGGACTAAATTCCCCGAGATTAGCTCAGTTGGTTACAGTATGGTGCTAACAACAACAAAGTTGTGGGTTAGAGCCTTATAAGGGCCATTCAATTTGAGCGGTCTCAATGATCTTTGTGGGTCCCTTCTAGCTAAGAACACTCTATAATATCAAGGATGTTTCCTGTTGACAAACCACTTGGAAGGGAGATAATAAGCTCCTTGCATGGCATTGGCTAAGCTTTGATTCTTAAATGAAGCATTCTTCTGTTTAATGGAAGTTTGTCTCTGGGCTCACTCCTTGCACTTATTCTTGAAAAGGCAAAATTTTTAGAGACTATCTTAATGTCTTGGTGCATTTATGTATTTTTTTTAGTGGTTCAAAGGATTCTCTCTTGAAAGTAAAATATGTTCTATTTGAAGATAACAAGTATTTTGCCATTAGAGCTAGCCATTCATAGGCTTAGCACTGAGTAAATGAGGTTTCTGTAAGGATTTACCCTGTTTTTCTACCACAGACACAGAATGAGAAGTCCAAGATGGAAGATCCTTGAAAGTTTATCATCCTTCATACTATCCACCAACTAACTTACTTGGATAGATATTCTGCCTCTGTTTTCAGAAAACCATTTCTAACCTTTCTATAAATGACATATATAAAGAAAATGGTGTCATCTAATTAAAATAAATACATGGTCATTACTTAGATATTCACAGTCATAAAAGCAAGCTGCCTGCAGAAATCCTAAGCCAGTCCAGTTTTCAAAAGAGGAATGCCCTTAAGAAAAGCAAAAGTCAATTAAAAAACAAACAACATTACTAGTGCAGGCAAAGTGTCTTAGGTATGGGACTCTGTGTTGCAACAGTAATGATCTAAAAATATAGGTGAAGCAATAATTTAATAAAACTTATGTAGGAATTTCAGCTGTCTGAAAATAACTTCAGTTGAGCTCTGGCTGCGCAACTGGTCAATACTTTCCAGTTTTCCCTTTTTTGTATGCCTGGTACAGGTGTATTTTCGGTGTATTCAACAGTCACTTATTGTGAATCAGTGTTTTGTCTTAATTCTTGAAATAGAATTGAAGGAGAGCTCTGCAACCTTTCAAAATTAAGCTGATCATAGTTAATTCACTTGGACACTACTGTTCTCTGACTCTACTTCAGAGGATGAATCAGAAAGCTAAAGCCATCAATAATTTAGCTGTACTGAATTAGCAGAGAAAAGCTAGATTAAAAAAAACAACAACAACAACAAAAGAAAAGTTATAGACAAAATCACTTCAATTAAAGTGGAAGAAAACCTCACAAAAGAATAAGGAATAAGGTTTCTCTCTTGCTGGACATGGCCTAACTGTGGAAGAAAGTGCACTCCTACTGGATGGTATATAATGAATGCTGTATCATTATACATCTCCTGTACCAGGTATAGAAAATGAAAGAGATCCTCAGGCTGCAGGTAGTAAAGCTTGCGTTGGTACCCAGGAATCATAAGGGGTATCAGAGCAGTTGTACATGAAATGAACACTTCTTTGCTTCCTCTATGTAAGATTTCAACCGAAAACTCTCACCAGTAACACTCGTGTTCACCTGTAGGTGGCTAATCTTATTAATCTGTGATTAGTTATAGTGATAAATCAGCAAGAAAAATGTATTAATATGGAAAATTTCTACTTTAAAATATCTGTCAAAAATATCTTGAAGGAAATATCCATATCAACCTTAGCTGGAACTGCAATCAGGCTGTTTTGCAGAAAGAGCATTTGACAAAGTTAGCAAAAATTAAAATATCTTGAAAGCATCTCTCAAATACAGCTAATTGGCCCTTCATTTGGAACTATACTGAGAGGCCATTTGTGTTTTATTTGCAAAAAATCAACCTCAAAGATATTTTGTAAGATTGTATCGCCACCTCTATGGGAAGCATTATTATATTTAGAGGCACACAAGCAGTGTTCTGATTGCACTTTTGCATATTCATTCATGGTATGAAAATAATCTTTGAGTTGATTTTTTTTTTCAAATAAGTATCTGTCATTTCTGTAAGCAACCAAGTCACTAATAAAGAAACTGATATTACTTTTAAAATACTGGTATGCTTATTATTTTTTCACTTTAATTTATTTCAGTATTATGAAGCATGGGAGAAACATTCTAGATTATGGTCCATATAGGTTTGGACTGCTAAAACTATGGTACACAACAACTGCAGATATTAATCAGCTGCTTGATACAGTTGGTAAGACGGCTGGTTTTCACCATTTTTTTACATTGTAATTCTGTATACATCTATGATGGTCCAATGCACTGAGTGATAAATGAATTTGCTACTGGAAAAGAAAAAAGAAAAGAGGAGAAAAAAGAGAAAAAGAAAAGAAAAAAGAAGAAAAAACCAAGAAAATAATAAAATAAGAAAAGGAAAAAAATAAAAAAATAAAAAATATATTAAAAAAAGAAAGCTAGCAACATAGTTCTCACATATCAGGCATGAGTTCTCACATATCAGGCACGAATTTGTAAATTCAAGGTCAGTAAGAAGGAAAATGGTAAGAAATATGGAAACTATTTTTTTAGTTTATTTAGTTTGCAAAAATCACCACAAGTTAAGAACAGCAATCCATGTTCCTCTCCATAGTAATTTCTACTACCTTGGAGAAAATGGATCCCCAAGGAGTTCATGAAGTTACTCATGAACTAAGACCATCCTGTGAGCCTCTAGTGCCTCCATAAACCCTTGATGTGGTCAGGAGTTAAAGCTGTTACATATCTAAGTATTTTTATGAACAATTACATCTAACAGGGGTCAACTAAAATAGAGTCTTTCATATATATGGAATTTTGTCTACAACTTAGTAGCTCATAAATACTTCTATTTTTAATTTCTGATTGTATTAAGCTTAACTAAGTTTTCTCTTTTTCTTTGTTTCTTCCTCAGTAGGGATGACAGCTGCTCAGTATATGAGCTCTGTAGTTGCACCTGCAGTGTGTAGCATTGCAGAGAAACACTCTTGAGACAAACCTCTTATACAGATCCTTTTTTTCTGAAGGGGTTCTTCACTGCTCTGCTGGTTTGGTTAAGGCTTATCAGGACCTCAGAGATCATTGAGCAGGCCTGAGGAGGGGGAGGAGGCAGAAAATTGCTTGAGTAGTCTGCTCTTACTGGAAAAGTTTCTTTCAGGCACACACAGCCAGGCAGTGTGGCTGTCTCATGCTCTCTAGTCACCTCTCTGTTGTGCTAATTACAATGCAAGTGGTTGATCTTGTATACAGAGATAAAGTTTGCACAGACAATTTTATCAATCAGTGTAAGTGTGTAATTACAAAGACTATGCTAAAATCACTAACTTTACTAGTGCTGCTGTAAAACCTCTTTTCTGCATTGTCCCTCTAGCTCTGTGCTTATAGCCCTGAAAAAAGAAAGTACTGCTCTCATAGAGGAGAAAGCAGTGGTAACGAACTAAAAAAAATCACTCCAAAGTGAGAATCATCTTCTCCGGGATTCAGATTTGACATATTTCAACTATTACCTGGAACAAACTATTTATCTAACAGAATTTTAGTGCAAAATGTTTCCAGGCACTCTGTTAACTTCAGCCCTAATCAAAATCCATGGGCTAAAAAGGATTTTCAAAAGTATTCATATAAGTATCCATAGAGAACTCGCTTAATTTATTCTTTTTAAGATTGCGAACTACTCGTGGCCTCAAAATATAAGGAATTTTTTAAATTTTTTAATTTTTTAATTGATTTTGGGAAATATGTGTATCTTCTGGTTTTCAACTGTTAGTGACAATTACATTTGCTTTAAATATGAGCCAGTGTTTTACTTTGGCTGCTCCTTATTGCTGTCATGTTCAGGTTTACTGCTATGGATCAAGAGTAACAGGACCCTAGTAAATCTAGTGTCCAATAACATATCAAACAGGAAAAAATCAGCAGTGGTATTAGTATCCGATTTGAACATTAAAAACCCCAAATCAAATAAAACCAATCAACCAAACCCATACATTTAAAACATAAATATTTATAATAGTTCCCACAATCATGTTTCATTTAAAATCCTTTTATGGCTCTAACAGAAACTGAAGTGAGAATAAGGTAGCAGTCAGTTCCTGCCAAAATGCACACAATATTAAAGGTTTTTTTGAAACTAACAATTCATTTATAAGGCAGGCAGTTTTATTAGCTCTGATATTTGTAACAGGGGACTCCTTCAGTTATTCTTCTTTGAAGTGAAAATTAAGCTTTAGAGGAATCATATAATTATAGAATCACAGAATATCCTGAGCTAGAAGGGACCCAAAAAGATCATTGAGTCCAGCTCCTGGCTCTGCACAGAATCAATCACCCCATGTGCCTGAGAGCATTGTCCAAATGCTTCCTGAACTGTGTCAGGCTGGTGCTGTGACCACTTCCCTGGGGACCCTTTTCCAGTGCCCAACCACCCTCTGGGTTAAGAAGTTCATATGGTTGGTGGTTGCCCAGACCTCTAATTTATCAAGAACCGTACACTGGACTAGTCTAAGGCAAAAAAATGAAGAGCAAAGAAACCAGTTAATTCAGGGAAGAGTGCTTGTGTCCCAAAATGCAGCATGTGGCATTTCTTTGGAAATTAAAACTGAGTAAGCCTAGGAGGCATTGCAAACCTTGCTTCACAATATTCTCAAGAAGTTTGGTTGTTTGTTCTTCCTAGATTATTTCCACTGGAAATTTTTGTCTAGTGAAATACTTTACCCTCACCCACTTTAGTGGAACTTGCATTCCATTATATACTTCTGCTATTCTAATCAGGATATAAGCACTTTCAGCATAATTTCAAGTTCCCATGATATATTAATTTTGTTACAAAAAATGATTTTGTAACATAAATTTGCATAAATAATATGCATTTTATGCATCATGTATACATATTGGTATATATATTGCAATAATATGTACATTATACACACATATATGTAATTATCAAACAATTAAATAAATTTTATATATTATTATAATTATAGGATGTAATTATATTTTAGCTATAGTAACTTGTTATTATGTTTTATTATTTATTATTTTTTTAAATTTATTTTTTAAAATTTATTTTAATATTGTCAGTAAAACTTCAGGGATACATTTCACTTCATTTATTTTTGAGCAGTTGCAGTCTAGGTAGAGATATCCCCATGGGGCTGACAGAAAAAAAGACTTGTCTGTGTTTTCTATGTGTCTGGATCAATCTTTTATTATTACACTGAATTTTCAGTTGCTACAGATGTTCCCAATACATGGAACTAGTTCTAGCACTATAAACTAACTAGTGGGCAGACATATCTCCTATTGCAATGAATCAGAACCCATTTTCACTGTCCTTTCCTTCTTTCAAGGATACTACTTCTGGAATATTGTTTCAGGATCAAGGATGTCTTGTTATCAACATGTTTCTCTCATATACATTAGATCGTTTTTTCAACATTCTCTCAGTGAACATTTTAGCATACTTCGATTACTAAGTAGTTTACCCTCTGCATCACTGAAAATTTTGACTTTCTTTATTACCCCTACTGCATGACAAAAAAAATGGAGACAATTGAGTGTCAAGAGCTTACCTTCAGATGACCTTTGAGAGCTGTATGCCCAGTGAGAAAACTTTTGCCATACTTCATTTTTAGAGTGCCACAAGATTCCAGTGTTTCAAATCTATTAAATCTAAACCCCCCTCAGAGTTAAAACATTTATTGTTTTCATTCTTTTCACCAGCCCTCAGAGCACATCATTCTTCTGTATCCTCAAGAGGAGTATTTAACTTGGATTTCTGTTCTTTTTCCTTGACTCCAGGAAAGTTGTCTGATTTTATTTGGTCTCTTGCGCATACGTTGTCTTTGAAGCGTGAGTCCATATTTTGGGAGTGGCTGGGGGGGTCCCCACTTTGCTTCCTTCCACTATGTTGGGAAAAACTTGGGGATGACAAGCCAGTATACCTCTGGAAAAGCAGAGCTGTAGCAAAACACCCAAAGACAAATAATTAATTTTTTTTAGTCTGTATAGCTTTTCATAATCAGCAACCTAACTTTCAGGATGAAATTTACACTCCAAACACTCCCAATTCCAGTTCTTTGTGTATTGGCTGAGATTAGTCCTTAAGAATTGGTAGTTCAGAAAAGCTGTAATGTTAATTTGACAGTGATGTTACAAAACTGTAGCTATCAAAGGATAACTGTACATCTTATTGCCAACTGTTCCTGACATTTAGGAAGCCAAAGCAAATAGCAGATTGTAAAACCTGTCATATTTTCCTTGAGTTACTAACCTTCAATCTAACAAAACACACATTCAGTTGATTGAAATTTTAGACACCTTTTCTCTAAGGAAAATCATTCTAACTGATCAAGTTATCAGCTGATTAATCTGTTACTCTAGTGATCCAGTTCTATCCTCACCAATTTTAAAATGCAGAAGTTTCAGATAAATAAAAATATTTTTATGTTCTGACATTCACTTAATACTTTGAAATGTGTTTTAACTGTCCATTTGGAAGAAAACCCATTATAACGACAGTGATTACCACATATTGATTTATTAATTTGCAAAGTTATTTAATGATGAACAAGATGCTTTGGTATTACTAAAACTTAATTTCAAAAGAGCATTCTTTGAGAGAAAAGAACCAGAACAGCACTGCAAAGGCAAATATAATATTGTAGAAATTAACTTCTCAAAATTTGGCATCAAACTGCCAATAACAATTTGTGATACATGATTAGTCAGCTACTTATCCAAGTGAAATACAGAAAGGTAATAAAGTACCTCTTTGGTTTTTTTTCCTGAATATGCCAATCATATTGTAAAATAAATAGTATTGTACTGTCTCCTATGCTGGCACCATTTGCTGCAGGAGGCGACACCTATTCCTACAAAAAGGACAAATTACTATGCTTAACAATCTCTTAGAAAGAGGGATAGCTTGTTGCCTTATTGTCTGGCTGCCAATGAAACAAAGGATATGAATTGGTTATGAAAATGCTGCACTGTTGGAAGCATGCATGCTAACTTGATAATTTGGTCTGCATGCCTCTCCTTCAGCATCAAAAAGACAACTGTGAAAAGACTTTCTAGAGTTTTGGTGTAGGCAGATTTGTCTGACTTTTTATTGTCCCCGAGAATCTACTGACCAAAGTACCTGCTTATTTTGTGTAAATGCATAGCAAAGGCAAGTAAATTACATACAAACCAGTTCCAAGTGAAAAATTGTTCAAAATTTTTAACTATCAGAAAAATGAGATTTTGAAGCAGTCTTCTAACAGGTAAACTAGCTTAAATATGTCTCTTGATAAGTTTGCAAAAAAGAGACCATAGTATGTGTTCCTTAAAGTAGGGCAAAGCACACTGTAACAAAGGAATTTCTCTCTGGGCTTCCTAAGTTAAAACTGTATTTCTGTATTATCTGTTATAAAACACTGCATTTGAATTGCTGCTGCTTCTGCAGATATTTTGAGGTAGATTATGATTTAAACACTGTCATTAAAGTTTACATTTAAGTAGGGTACCAAATTTGTTTGAAAACTTTTTTATCATTAACAAGTTGTATCCATCCCTATGATTCAACAGGGGTCCAAATTTTATTACAGAATGTTTTCCCCTTAAAAATAACTAAGCACTGTATAAAATGAAGATTAAACTTAACAGAAATGGAATAGATGTGTTTATGAAAAAAGAATAAATTTGATGTTCTGTATGGAGAAGTTTTGGATGTGTGCTGATCTTTGATCAACTGGTTGATCTGTAGATCTGGAGTTTAAATACCTTATAGAAAAGTTGAGAGTTTTTCTCCTTTCTTCTGATGTCTGGATTTGATCACATTTTTGTTTAAAATTGCTTTTTGGAGGCAATAATTTCTGTCCCAATGTACAATGTTGTAACTCATTTACATATCTGTATCCATCATGTTGTTTTAAATTACATTATGTATTTTTCTGAGATGGACTAAACTTAAAAGCAGTGGCCCAAGAGCTGATTAATGGCCTTATAAACTGTGAGGAAAGAAAGAGCTTTAGCACATAAAACCCTTACAGTGAGTCACGATCAACATGTTGTCATAATTATTAAAATGTCACAATTTTTTAGGATAAAATGAAACATTGTCTGTTCTGCCTCAAGTTTAACTTCTGAAAAAAAACAACCCCCCACAAAATTACTTTCATTTAAATCTATTCCTCTTGAGTTTTTCAGAGATTCCAAATAAGTGCATTTTTTCTTGCTTGTTTTTCTCTTTTACATAAAATTAATTAAAAAATTATCCATTTTAGTGTATGAATAGTTAGTTTTGGTTAACCTGTAAAGAATCATAAAATTAATCCAAAATCAGACTTTGCAAAAGCCTTGCATTTGATGAGCTTCAGATCCAAATCTGAAATTTTTGTTAAAGACCTAAACAAACAATAAAGTGTATTGTACGCCACGAATTTCTACAGCTTTTTTTTTTTTTTTCCCAAAAATGCATTGGTGACTGATACCGTTCTCTCCACACAGCTTCAGAAATATCTGTAGTTTAATTTTGAACTGATATACCTACCATATGTGCCTATAATAGATTTTTCAGATTTATTGTGAAAAATGGAGATATTCTCACACAAAGATTACTATGGTAATGATCCATTCCTAAAACTATTTAGACAATGGTCAGGTGTGCTGTGTCATAGAATAATCATAATCAGCAACCACATGAGCTCTAATTGGATCTAGCCATAATGTGATTCATCTTAAAAGAGATCTCACATAATGTTTATTGAATTAATCCTGAAAAGCCTTATTCACTCCATTAAATTTAATAGAAAACAAGATAAACTAAAATAGATGTTGGAATTTGCATTCCAGGTATATTAAATTTATATTAAGTTATTCTCATTTTCTATGTTTAAAATATAAGTGACTTATGTGATTTGTTTTCAGCTCTTGCATTTATTTTTCTTCAAAAGATATTAGGTTCTTATCATCCAGCTGAATCTTTGGGTTTTGTTCTGTATTTCTGTAAAAACTTTCATGTATTCTCATATGAGGGAAGGGCAGCAAAGTCCGTGAAGGTTGTAGAAAACATGTCTTACGAGGAGAAATCAAATGAATTTGGGTTTAGCTGTGGAAGAGGATGCTCAAATGGGACCACACTGGTCTCAACAGTTACCTGAAAGAATAGTTATTAATTTTCCATGTTATGTACTCATTTCTATACTTTGAAAGAGGAGTTGAACATTGATACTTATTAAAAAATCATCAGATATCGGTTTAGCTTGGTATTTTTTTTTTTTAATTTTTTTCCTTTCAAAATCTTCTCCATCACATGCCTTTCAATAGGATCCCAATATCTGGCCTTCCAGATATGAATGAAAAAACTATATGAAAGAGAATTAAATTAGTCTGGATATATGTTTGAATCTTGGAGAGCTTAATGAGAATTTATTTAGATCAGAACAGTTTGTTTCGTCACTTATGATGGATCTGTCCTGGTTTTTAGCTTTTCCTAATTCCTAGAAAATTTTTCATTGGAATTATATATATTATCACGCTCTACTTTATAACTAATGCACTGATCAATTTGTTCTAAGGAAGCAAAAATGACATAATAGAAGGCAGTTAAATTCAAATTTGGAACAATCAGAAACTCTATCTGATCCTTTTGAAACTATCACAGATTTTGGCTACAGCTATGAGATTTCCCAGGATAGAAGTATCTGAAATTTGTCTTCTTCTTACTTTATTGTAAATTTTACTGTATCGTGATTTTTCCTTTTCCAGAAATGTAAAAAATGAACCCCTCAGGAATCAAAATAACTTTAACTATGCTAATTTCATGGAAACTATGTAATTTGATTTACACCTTCAGGATATTGTCTTTATCAAAAGCACTTTGATGAATGCTGTGAAATTTTAATTTTTCAGTAAACCTGTAAGTCTTTTATGAAGACAAAACTTGATGATTGAAAGACATTTTGGCAATGGTTTATAACATAAATGGTATTTTAATTCTGAAATGTCTGGTAATGGTTTACTTTCTGGAAACACAAGTAGTAACCATAAAACAAGGAAAGATTGATGTGCTATGCATGAAAAGAAAATTCTTGGATATATTGTCTTTTTTTCTCACATATGAGACAATATTCCTGAAAACAAAAGTCATCCCTATAAACATAGAATTTAGAGAAAAAAGCATTAGAGCCTGAATATTATAAGGGAGGGAGACAGCTGCAACTGAATTAATGATAGGAGGTAAAAAAAAAAAAAACCCTTTAGAAATCATTTTAGCATGTTATTAGACAACTCATCAAGTACAGGCTTCCTTTGAGTAATTAATTCTTCCCCAAAATTCTAAAAATTTAGATAGGGGCTTGAATGTCTATTATTTGCAATAGTTAGAAATCTATTTCAGTTTTTGGTTTTTGGTTTTTTTTTGGTTGAGTTTTTTTTGGGCCTTGGCCTTTTAGATGTTTTAAAAATATCTTCCTATTGAAATTTCTTGCTTTTTTGTCTTCTGACACTTCTAGCTTCCAAATAACTCTATTCACAAGCACAGCAGCTGGTGCCTGCACAAAATTAGGAAAAAGAATATAAACAAGGTTACATTTTGTTTATAATGCATTCTTTTTGCAAACTCTTATAAAATGCATGCTAGTGAGAAGTAAGTGCCATCAAAAGTGAGCTACAGGATTTTGCAGATTATCAAAAGACGTGTAAGAAAAAAAAAAGACAAGAAGGATGACTAGCTAAAATGAATAAATGACAATAGCACGGGTGTTGATAATACTGTGATAATAGATATGGAATAGTGAATCCGTGTCACAATAAGCAAAAAAAAAAAAAAAAAAAAGAAAGGAATGGGAAAAGTTTAAGGGG
>JAOTQP010000251.1:42823695-42840939 GCA_026413545.1 Cichladusa arquata
CATCCTCGGATGTGCAGAGGGGGGAAGAGAGGCTTCGGGTGAGTATTGGAAGGGCTCTGGCCAGAGGCTGTGACTGCCCATCCTCTGATGTGCAGAGGGGGGAAGAGAGGCTTTGGGTGAGTGTTGGAAGGGCTCTGGCCAGAGGCAGTGACTGCCCATCCTCGGATGTGCAGAGCCGCTCAGCTGAGGGGCCCTTCCCTGGGAAAAGCCTGTCCACAGCACAGGAGGTGACAGGGCCCATACCCCAGACCCTGCACCAGAGCACTGCAGCATGGTGCAACAGGCCCTCAGTGTTGTAAGGGACAGTGTCACACTGGCCCCTGCAAGGGGGGCACCTGGCCCAGAGTGTGTATTAATCCAAGGAGTTCCATACTCCTTGGCATGTGGCGGATGTGGCGGCGGTGACGGGACCCTCACCACCAAGAAGAGCAGATGGAGGGGGATAACGAGGCATTGCTGGGACCCTCAGATGGGTGATGCGCTTCCACCTACCCCCTGTCACCCACTCCCTGTCCCCCACCCCCACACACACCTTTTTCTGTCTTTCTCTCCTTCTTTTTCTTTCTTTCTGCCTCTCTAACTATTAAATACAACAATTTTTTTGGCACCAACATCTAACCTCGTTTGGTGTTAATCTCATTTTTGGGTATATTTTGAACCTTCAAAGTTCTTTCCAGTTTATACACAGAGATTTAGCTTTCTTTGCTTTTCTGTGTTTAAATCAATGGTAATAATGTGGAAGACATGCAGAAGAGTAAAAGTGAGAAAAGTCATGGGTTAAGATAAGGATGGTTTAATAGATAAAGGAAAAGCCATGCATGCAAACAAAGCAATACGAGGAATTCATTCACTACTTCCCAGATTCTGCCCTAATAAAAGAAATGACCTGAACAAATGTGTCTGAGCTATTTTACTGCTTGGCAGTTAAAGCTGGCTCTGTAAAGCTGTTTGTTTAGACCTCTGATTACCATTTTGGTAACACTTCCAGATTCTTATGCCATCCTCAGATTCTTTTTTTTTGTTTTTATTTTTTTCCTTTTCACCTCTGTGGTTCTTAGCAATTACTGAAACTGAACTATTCACCTTGTCTGGAAGGAGATGTAAGTAAGAAGCACAAAAGAAGATGAAGTTGTGCTTGCTGGCTCTCCTGTAGTTCTGGATTTGCCAAAAGTAGATTCCTTACAAGACACAGAACCATGGGTGTTTTTCTCTGCTAGGTTTTTCATTTCTAAGATGTCCTCACTTGCCACTGAATAGCAGTGATGAGATTGTTATATCAAAACCTACATTGAAGCCGTTATGAATGAACACTGAAGAAAAGCTGTTCAATGCTTTTAGCTTCTCATACCTTCATTAAAGTCTTGTACAAAGTATTGGTATTTTGAAGTTTATCTTCTTAATATTACTTCCATATGAAATACTTAAGCTGATTTTAGTGAGGAATATAATGTAAGAGACTGTATGTATGTTTCCTAGGAGAAAAAAGAGCCAAGCTTGTTTTTCTGTAGTGAGATACAACATTTGAACATTTCCACACGTGCAGAATATTGTCCTGTTTATCTGTCTGCATCATAATGTTGTGATTGGTCCTAGAAATCTATTTGGCTGACCTCTGGATAAGCAAATTTTCATCAAGCTATATTAAAAACTCTGGGCTGGGAGAGAAATACAAATGTTAAACTTAATTAGCAAAACATGTTGCTAATGCACCTGTAATAAGTGCAGCAGGTCTGAGCCATTGCATATTAATTTCTTACATTAAGTTCAGCCGCAGACAAAATCTGTAATATTACCAACATTGTCACTGCTTGAAGTGTATTTTCTTAAATTTAAAAATAGCCATCCTTGATATAGCATCCATTCAGTTCTTTGCCTTTTGCTTTTTAACATACCTCTAAAACCCTAAGTAGACAACAGTGTTAACTGCGGGGTTTTTGACCCTGTAGTGTCAAAACTTTTTTTTCAGAATTATGAAGCAGGAGTGTTTTGTTTGAAATTTTGACAGTTAATGACAGAGACAACAGTTTGATCAGTAATTTTCAAACTATATTTAAACAAACTCTTTTGGATACTGATTGCATTATGACTGTGGGAGTACAGAACACTGGGCTGCTAAAACCATACAGGTCCTTGTGAAAATAATTAAACAACCGGTTTGTGCTGAATTCTTTGCTTCAGTGGCTTTAAGAATAGCAGCTTCTCAGCCACCAGTTTAAATCACTCGCCTTCACAAGTGTGCAATGAAATACTGCCTGGCAGAGGCCTGGGAAACAAAACCAATAGCTAGCTAAACAGTTTCACAGGCCAGCCTGATACCATAAAGTTATGAAGAAAATACAATATGGTGTAATTTTTCTGAGATGAATGTCAGCAAGCAGTTGTGATTGCCAATTATAACCATTTGTCAAAATTATGAAACACAGCCACACAGAGAAAGTAACACAAATGAATTCCTCTGTTTGGAAGAGGTACCACACCTGGTGCTCTCCTCTGTGTCTCTGGAGGTACCAGACATCATAACAAATTACAGACATCTGTGTGCATGTGAGGTGTCATAAACAGTGTTATGACACAATGCAGGAGATCCCTCAATAAGGGTTGATTAATGCTGTGGCTTCAGAAAGGGATGGGGGGCATGGGGGCACATTTCCCTTGGTTACATGGCAATGCTTCTTTCTTCTTTCTACACACTTACTTTATACCAGTTGAGGATTTAGAGATGCCTTTTTAGCCACTCTCATAACTGCTTTAAATTTTCCCTTTCTAAAAGGGAAAATGATTTTGAAAAGAGAGCAATATCCTTCAACAACAGATCTGACAGACAGTCAATACTCAAAGGTAGAAATGTTATCCAGCTAGTAACCCATTAATCTTGATCCATATCCCATAGTGCAAACTAAAGTTGCAACTACCTTCAGTGTCAGGCACCTAAGTAATAAAATTAAAGGTTTATCTAGGGGAACCCTGAGTTAAGAGTACTTGTTCTGGCAAAAGAATGATGGTTCCTAAAGTTATGTAAAATTAGCAAATGGGTAGAATATCCTAAGAAAAAATTATCCCAGTCTTACTCAGGAATGTGAAATACCTAGATCTGCCCATTAAAATAAAACACATCAGTCAAAGTAATAGATCATTGAAAGTAGGCATTTAAAAATAAGTTCAATAAATAAATAGATAAAATAACAAACCACCCTGTATGGTGCATTACATAGACTATGCTAGACTGCAGATCTGCAGGGGAAGAGATGTTTCAGAGTACCCATTAGAGGACATCTACACCTTTTGTCTCTTTTTTTTTTTTTTTTTATTGCAGATTTTGCTCACCTGTTTCCTTTCTCATAGTCATTTTGATTCTTGTATCTCATTTGTACTCCTGGTGGTCTAATCTCTAAGGCAGAGCTCCATTCCTCTAGCTGGTGTTAGCAGCATCGGGTCACGTGCAGCAATTCCAATTACTTTAGAGTTATCTCCAGGGAGGAAAGGACTATTACACTGCACTCTGTAAAATTCAAAGTGCACATGTCACCAATAATCTGAAAAGTTCAGAAGGGGAAGTTACAAACCCTCAGCCCAGACAATTTCAGTCACAATTTGCAATCTTGAATCACAGGCTGCTATTGAATTTATTATCAGAGCAAGAAGAAATGAAAGGATGTTATCCCTTGGAACAAGTTTCTTTCTGATATATATTGCTTTAGAAAGAGAAAAATATCATGCAAATGTAAAAGGTGAAGTGTTTTTTTTCTTCCTATTTTCTTTTAAATATTTAAATTGTTTCAAATAAACTAGTCAATAATTTATATTTATGAAATATTCAGTTTTCTATTCACTCAGCTGTACAACTAAATGTGCAGAACACCACAATTAGTCTCATATTAAGAAAATTTTTTAAAATTTCCATAGTATAAATCTTCCAGTAAGAAAATTTTACTTTTTATATATGTTTTTATTCCTCCCTCTCTCCCTTTCTTATTGCCTTCCCTGCCCAGTCCCTTACTCTTTCTCCTTCCCTCTCTTTCTCATGAAGAAAGCATCTGAGGAAGCTGTGACTCAGAACCTTTTTAAAAATCCAATCTTTGACTCTGTTACAGGTCCCTATTGTTGTTGTTGAACTCCTTAATTGTCTGGCTGCTTATGAAATCATTGACTGTGCTTTTGTGAATAATGCATATATGACTGAATTCTTTAAAGCTTTACTTTCTTGGTGATTAAGCCTTTTTTCTCCCCTTGAATATTACTGCAAGGGAGTAAACTTCAAGTGAGAACATGGGTTTTTTTTCTTTTCTTAAATGTACCTTCAGAATAAAATAAAGATTAACTTTTTTTAGCTGACATCACAAAAATTAAACCTATTCTTTTCATAAATCCCAACTTCATGATCAAAATTAAGTCAAGTCAGTCCTCCCTTAGGTACACATTACTATTTCACTCATCTCTTTTCTGCTATTATTAATCATAATTAATTTTTCTTGTAAGTCTCAGGGCTGCTACACATGCTGTAAGTAACAACAAAAACATTTTAAAAGTATAATATCAAAAGAACTTAAAGAGATGTTTGTGTTTGACATGTGTGGGGGAGCAGGAAGAAGAGTGGGCAGCCACCGTGGCAGACAATTATTTTGAAATATATTAAGTTCCCCACTCTTTGAATACCTGGCCTGAGGAATGACAGATATGAATGCTTTGGAATTCAACATATTTTCCTTTTTGTCTCCTAGCATAGCTGAGACCAGCCTGAAGTTTTTTATTTTTTCTCTGTCCACTGGCTTACATTATTGCTCCGTTTGCCACTTTATGAAATCAATCATTTAACAGGAGAGTCTAGGTAACTTACATTTTAGGAGCAGAAGGAGATAGAAACCAGGAAACATGGGAACTAAACAAATAAAACAACATTTCCATGGCATGTGCAAAAAGAAGCAGATTCCTTCTGTGTTGGACAATATGGGAAATATGAGATATCTGGATTCCCGTACCACGCAAAAAAAAATAGGGAATGTGGGATGAAAACATGCAAAAACTGTGGAGATACGCACAGTCACAAGGTGCTGAATGAAATGTTTATTTGGTTGAAAATATCCCAGATAGGTCATGGTTTATTGATGTCATGTTTCCAGCTTGCTTTCTTGTTTTTCAGGCTAATTTTTTCCACCAGGAACTACTCATCTGTGGTGTGTATAAGTGCACTGTAGAGTATACTAAGCTAACTTCAAGATTGTGCTGCACTTAAAACCAACCTGAGCTGACCTGTATGATCTGGAAGGACTGAGAGCTGTCCAGATCCATCTTGTATGGGCATGGTCACGGAGAGCACTGTGTGTCTACAGAGTTACATTTACAGCACAAAACCCACAAAATCTAGGGATTTAACATCAGATTCTGCAATAAATTACTCTCATTTAAAACTTATAAAATGTCAAAGCTTTTGGTAATTATGATTGGTAAATGGAAACAGCATGGAAAAAACATGAAGAATGAAAAAAAAAACCTGCCTGAAATGCACAGTAAAAATAAATCTCTGCCACTAAATATTTGTCAATAACATACTATAGGTTCTTTACTGCTATTTGAGGTTAGCTATTTTCTTAATTTCTTTTGTTTTTAACAAGTAAAATTGCCTAACATTAGTACTGGGAAATAATTTAATAATGCAGCTAGGAATCATTGCACAAAACATGATTAATTTCATTCATGTCTTAAGAAATTAGAAGAGTCCTCAATGAAGCTTTGACCTTGGAGTAAAATCTCTGTCTAAATATGAAGTGGTCAAGTGCCTCTGTCTGTGCCTGTCCTCATCTTGGCAAAGAGGAGCCAGAATGCTGGTGTTACATTACACACCTGGAACAAAGCATGAGAAGCAGCTCAGAACAGGAGTGCTGACCCCACCAGTCTTCCACGAGCAGTCTGGACTGACAGCAGCATCCTTCTTGATCCATTTATACCCTCCCTTCTCCTGAAATAGCAGCTTCTCTGATGGGGCTGCTGATGTGGAGTGGGAAGGCTGTAGATCCATGAATGGACTCTGCTGTCAAAGGCATCACAGTTTCACTGTGCCTGTTCCTCTAAGTTTATGGAAATGCTAAAATTAGAATGTAGTTACTCTCAGCTCTGTTGCATGAGGAGTGTGAAATGATCTTAATTTTAGAGCTCCATTACTCATAGAAAATATTTCTGTAGCTAGAGATGACCAGTTATTTATGCTGTTTTACTGAAGACATTTTCTGATGAAGTTTGGAGGTAAAAAATATAAACAAGCAGGTTGAGCAAGGCAATATGGTTTTATTTGTCCCTACAAAGTAAATTACAGTTACCCTTGCAACAAGTTATACTAGCACATAATGGAGAAAATGCATATATTATAGAAAGATAGGGATAACATTTAAGGTAAAAAGGATGGAACTGCTGCAGGAAAATCAAGTTGCAGTGACCACTTTTTAGCAACATGCATCAGGTAGATCCTGAAAGACCCTATCTCAAAGGGTCTACACAATTAGAATGTGAAATAGTTAATATAATACAGTTTAATTTACAGGCAGCATTGGTGCTTTTGTGAAAAGTGTTTCACTTTGTGTTGTTCTGGTAAGAAACCAATGTTACCAAAAGCTTCTGCAATTATTAAAGGATAATAAAACAGTAGAAGAGCAGATAGCGATATCAGGTTCTAGTGCTCCATGTTTTACAGTATTTCCCCAACTGTGAGTCCACTGTCATGAATAATGAAGTATGCCCAGTGGTTCATTACCTCTGTGATCTGACTCATGTCTCCATAGCCCTTGGCATCCTAATGCAAATGGTTAATTCTTTAAGCTTTGTAGTTCAATTCATCCCTGTGTTATTTTTTGAAACAACCGGTTTGTCATCTGTTTATACAATGTGGAAATGAATTTTAATTGCCTCACATAAATACATGACAGAGTACTTTATCTTCTTCTTCTTTTTTTTTTTTTTTTTTTTTTTTTTTTTTAGCCTTAACAGCAGTGCTCATGCTTACATTGCAAAGATTTTTCATTAAAAACTAGAGTGTATTTGGCTGACTGGCTCCCCTCCAGTAACTAGAAAGAGAAAAAAAGGAAAAGGCTCCTTGTCAGTGCTTGATGGGCCTCATTCCTTGTCAGTGCTTGATGGGCCTCATCTATTGATTGTTTTTGTTTAATCCAGGGTAGTGTTACTTTAATAGTACAGTACAATAGGCTGATCTTTACAACTTTCTGATAAAAATGAAAGTATGAAAACCATGATAATTCTATTGTGACTCACAGTCTATGGGAAAGCTGAAGTGGGGGCAAGTTTAGACCAGAGAGACCTTTTTGCCTTTTTTTTTCTGTCTTTTTTTGTTCTCAGTCTCATGCCTTCAATACAGCAGTGGAAATTGAATGCAGGAAATTATTCACAGTCTCAGAAGATGTAGGACAAGGATCAGTGACCTGAGGCTAAGGAAGGAAATGTTTAGGCTAGACATTAAGAAGAGATTTTGAACTGTATGTGCCAAATGGCTAAACTCCTGAGGGAGGCTGTGAAAGCTACATCAGTGCTGCTATCAGAGGTCAGATAGGACACTAGTGGGTAGCAGGAGGCTGGACATAATGAAAACAAAGTTTTCTCATAAATTGGTCTCCCCTGTTTTCAAACATAGTTGTACTGTTTTTTGACTCTTATATGCAGGCTGACAGGCACAGATGTCTACTTTTTGTTTTTTCAGGTCTGACTAGCCACTCAATCAACTCACTTTCTCACTCAAAGCTGACCCCAGCTACAATATACGAAAAAGAATTGCTTCAGCATGAATCTTCTAGACATATTGAATCATGCATTTCACTCTTAAAGCACATTTTGGCAATCACAATTCATATGTGAGATTAATGCATATTTTTCTTTGTGTGAAACTAGATTTGAAGATAGCAAATTCTGGAGTGATAACGAAGCTACAAATACGACTTGCTTTCTCACTCAAGCCTATCTTTGGTGTTGGAATGATAAGTGCTGCACGCTATCAACTGGTTTAGCTAGTTTTTGAAGGCTTCATGAATAATCAGCAAAAAAGTTCGCTCAGGAGGACAAATCACAGCAAGAACCTTAATTTAGAGCACCATGAAAACTCATCTGAAAGCTTTCAGATTGATCCTGGTATGTGATGTCACTAACACGAGCTATTACAATAGCTGTTTAAATCTCTTTTGTGGTTTTAATACTTTGAAGATTCATATTTTCTTCTGTGAATGTGACGTTATTCCAACTATAGAACTCTGGAATCATATAATGGTTTAAGTTGGAAGGAATCTTTAAGAGCATGCAGTTCAACTCTTCTACTATGGCCAGGGACACCTTCCACTAGACCAGATTGCTCAGAGCCCCATCCAGCCTGGCCTATCTGAACATAACTTTGAGAACAGTATTAAAGAAAGCACAGGGCTTTGACACTTCAGATTTTTTTTCCTATAATAGAAGAGATATTTCTAAAAATCACCAGATGTTCTATTACTGGAAGCCTCCCAGCTGTTTTGTTTTGTTTTGTTTTTTTTAAACTTGGATTTCTTCAAAAAGAATAGTCTATCTGCCCTTATTTTTCCAATATACTTTGTCCACAAGCTTATGCAATTTGCTCCAGAGTAAGCAGTGGAAACTGGCATTATGTGGCATGCAGCATATAGATTTAACTTGCTTCTCGTGCTTCCTTGACTTTCAAGCACACCTGCTACAAATTCCATGTGTGGAATGAAATACATCAATAAATCAGAATCTTTGCACCAGATTTTGCGGCTCATCTGCCATATGGAGAAATGTTAAATGAAGAGTTTAAGGCAGAAACATTTGTATAACTTTCATGTATTTCATAACTAAATCAACTCTCATACTGTGAGGTTGATATATTAATCATCCAGTACTGTGTCTGCTGAAGAAACACTCTGAACCAAGTAAATTTTAGAGGGAAGAATAGATTTTGCATGAGCTGAATTTTAATTGGTATAGTGTTAGCTCTTGGTATTGTAGTTCTACCTATTTAAAGAAGTATCTGATTGCATGTCACAGGAATATTTCATTACAAACTGCTTTAGAATACTATTTGAGTCTCATGCCCACTGATTTTGTTTGTGGTAGGGAGGAAGTGACCCAATATATCAGAATATTGTTAAGGTATGGTATTGAAACAAAATATATCAATGAACCAGGGTTAAACATGATATGGTATTGAAACAACATATCAATGAACCCGGACTAAACATTTGGACTTTCAGTATTTAGAAAGATGAGTTGCAGAAATAAGACATAGGCTGACTTACTAAAGTTGGTTCTTTTTCTAGACATCTTGTCTCCAATTGTTTCTTTGAATATAAAAAAACGAAAAAACAAATCAAACAAACTTTTTGAGGAACAACATAATGACCTGAAATGTCCAATAGCTGAACTCAAATATGTAAAAGGTAATCAGTTGAATCTTGCTGAATTATATGGACAAGATAAGAAAAGCTGAAACAGTAAAACTTGAGCATATTATAAAGAGAAAGGAGAGACAAAAAAAAAAAAAAGCTAACATAATGGAAAGGGTCCATCAAAAATTCTCTCATCTGAAGCAAATACCAAATTACCAATGTAAAACAACAAACTAGAAAATGAAGTAAGGATAGGTGCCCCAGTAAGCCAACATGAATTGAATCTTGTAGGTAGTTCTGAATCCTGACAGTCTTTTTTCAGTCACGTAGGATGCTAAAAGATAACTTATTCTGACTTGCAGTTAACTAATTTGTTTAAACAAGGATTGTGAGGTTTGATGTAAATGCAAAGATGTTGAAACCATTGTGTGCACTGCATTATGGACAATTCACAGGTTGACAAAGTTGAACAATTCAGGTTTGAAGGGAGCTCAGCTTCTCTCCATCTCACCTTCCTGTTCTAAGCAGGGCCAGTTGTGCTGGCAGACCACTTTGCTCAGAGTTTTGTCCAATCAGGTCTTGAAAACCTTCTAAGATCAGAACTGCTCCACCTCTCTGAGCAACCTGCTCCACTGCTTGGTCCTCCTCACAGTGAAACTATTCTGAATAAACCTTCAGTGTATAAACATAAAAATCTGCTTAAGCATAGGGCAAGCTGCAGCTAAATAAAATGAGATTTGATTTTATGAGAGCATATTATTTAACTTTTATTTTCCCATAAACTAATAAAAAGCATATTTTCCTTATCATTTATTTATTTGGTACAAGACTCTGCCTTGAAAGATCTAAGTGATGAAAGGATCAATGTCCTGCATTTGTGAATACTTTATTCTCCATAAAAGCTTAACTTATTACACAGGGGGAAACAATACTAGAATTCTCTGTTTGTCTTGGTTTTTTTTTGTGGTAGGCAGGCACTAGCAACAGATGGAAGATACATTTATTACCTTGTATTTCCTCACCAGTAAAGTGATCAAAGACCCTGTGTTAGGAAAAAAAGTCAGTTTAAACACATTGCTTTGGAAAAGATTCAAGAACTTCACACAGGCATCTTTCACTTCCAAATTATAAACGTTCACAGTTTCTCTACTAAACACCTGAAAGTTTAAAACAGTTGATCAACAAATCTTGAACCAAGAATGTGATTCAAGATGAAGTTGTTACAATTTCATTCATGTTTATCTTTTATTCCCAGAGTTAAAAAACAGTGTTTGAAATGCACTGCAAAAAGTGGAGATAGACACCAAGACATCTTACATATTTAGGAACGTCAGTAAGATGGTGCAAATAGCAGCAAAAAAGAGGTGGATTTTACAAACGAGCTTATTATTCCAAAGAAAGAGTAAGGTTTTACGGATATATGAGTAAAATCAACTTTTAAATTATTATTTTAAGTTTTAACTTTTTAAAAATTTTATTTTAACAGTTTTAACTGTGAAATACCTGGTTAACTGTTTGTAGATATTATTGTTTCCATCCAACTTTGATTAAAAAGCCAGTGACTTGCTGTTAAGCAGTGTTAACAACTTTCTAAAAGGCAGTCTGGTAAAATAGGTTAGGAAGTACTCTGTCTGATAAGAATATAATTTTGTAATTTCATGCTAGGTAGAGTAGGATGCTGATAATTTTCTGGACTGTTGCTGGACAGAAGAATCGTTCAGCTGTATGTGGGAGAGCTGCTGAAGATGGGACTGCAGTGAGTTTGCAGTGCAATAGTTTTGTTGTGTGGCTGCTCGTGCTCCAGACTAAACCAATGATCACATCAGTGCAGCACTGAAAGATTGTACACGTGGAATTATTGTTACTGATGCCTGTGGGAGCCTACCTGGAACAGAGGCTACAATGGTATCCTTGGTTCTCAGGTTGGAAAGGGATTGTTTTGTCTAACTAAATTGTGAAGAGAACTTGGTAACACTTTATATGAAGTTCAGAGTCACACACTAAGGCAGTACAGAATCTAAAAAAAAATGAAAGCTGAAACTTCAGGCATCATTATGAGTGGACAAAACATTGCACTTGAACCTTTCCATACTACCAGTCGGTGCAAAATATAGAAAAGTGTCATGGTGAGACTTAGCAGATTGAAGAGCAGATATACAAGAAAGACAAGAAGTTCCTTTACTTGAAAAAAATTGAAAACTGAACAAAACTGAAGACTGAACAAAACATTGGGAAACTTATCCTAAGCGTTGGTACTTCATTCTCAATAGCTGCTCTTTTTTATATCTTGCTCTGTGACTGACTTTGGTGCAGCATTGTAATAGTGCTGTGTGTGGTGTGGTTGCTCTGGTTTGATATAATTCAAGTTGCAGAGGAGCTACAATCAGAATCACCCTTTCAGTGCTCAGCAACACTGCCAGTTTTGGAGAGTGAGTGGGTGCTGCCCTTTTACATTTATTTCAGACAACTAGGAAATAAAAGTTAAAGTGAGAGATAGGAGTCAAGGTATGTCTTCAGTGATTCCCACACTTACATCAGAAGTCATCAAAATAATTACTTTTAAATAAGTCTGTCCTCAAGGGCTATGCATCTTGCTCTCTCCTCTCAGGAATTTGTTTTTTGTATTTTTAAAAACTGGAACCACTGAGTATTTTTTCACATTCAAATTCATGGACAATACTAAGACATCACTTTTTTCAAATGATGGCTGCAGTGAAAAATCCAAATTGGGTGCTTCTGTGTTTTCAAATCCTTAATTCTTTTCCAAAACCTTGGAGTCAGAATGTCCCCTAGTGAAAAGTGGAGATACCTGAATCCAAGCCAGCCATCACTGATTTATGCCAGGTAAAGTTTTGGTCTCTTTGTGGGTTTAGTATTAAAGGCAAACCAATAATGTCAAATCAATTCATAACTCAATTTTACTTTTTTTGATCTGTGATATTCTCCAGACAGTGTTGCATTCCCAGTGACCTGATATTTTCTTTCCTTTTTCCTGTCATTTCTGTGTCCTCTTCAGCTTTTATTCACTGTCTTATGCATTGCCTGAGGAAGAACGTTTTCCCTTCCTCCACAACTCTCTCACATTTCATATTCTTTATCCTTTCACATCTATATTTTTTTAGTTTATTAGTGCAACCCTTGAGCATTATGTTCTATCTCAACCATTTTCAGACCTCTTAAATTCACTGGAGGGGACTGTGATCTGATCTAAGTAAATGACAAAACAGATGGAAAGGCATTTATGATTTCTTTTTTATTTTCTAATGCCATAACTTGTTTCTGTGTTCTCTGCAATTCAGCCTGCTGGCTCTCTGGTTTCATTTGAAGCATCTGACTTCTTTCATAGCTAAATGTAGCACCAAATACTCTCCATCTCTTAATAACTGTAATGATGCAGTACACCTTGATTAAAAATATGTTAGTGGAAAGGGAAAAAAAAGGAATTTGCTTACAATGCAGAAGATTTCCCTTGGTCCATACAGAAAGTTTTTTATGTGAATTTATCCTTGTTTTTCTTTCCTTGTCTTTAATGGGATAGTCCTATCCTTTCACACATTCCCTGAAAGCAATTAAGCCATAGATACATAGGTATTACAGGTCTTTAAAGCCTGTAAGAGAAGCCACTGAAAGTCATATAATATTACAATAATTGATCACGGTATGCTAGTGTACCAGCATAACCTGTTAACTGTTATATCTACTTCTATGACCAAATGATTGTATTATTCTATTCTCCATTCCCATTATTTACTCTCCAGCAGTTTTGCAGATTCTTGAGCTTGATATGGCTTCTGAAATCTGATATATCTTTGAAGTTCTGTGAATATAATTATATTTGTGAAAATTTCAATCTGCCATATCATGACAAGTATCTCTAAACTTCTAAAAATAAATTATTCTCTACACACTGAAATTTTGAAGAGAGATAATAATATTGAGGCATTAATCTAAAACATTGTCAAAGGATAAATGAACTGGGTAAGAAATTATTTTCCTTGATATTTTAATTGCAATATATCTCATAGTCTCATTTTCTAACTAAATATAAACTATAAAGTTTGACTAATGCTAGAAAAATAGGTAAAGACTCAGAGACTGGGATTAAAGAGACACTGGGACATCTAAAAACTCCTGAGATTGAGACTGGTTGGGAAATCTCAGAGGATCTCCCTTTTCATGAGCTTTCACATACACTTAATTCCTTCCTTATCTGATTATTTTGATTTATTCATTACATAGCCTGAGGAAGCTCCATAGTGCTACTGTACACAAGAAAAGAAAGTACAGCTTTAATAAACTCCTTATTCTTTGTGACATACTATTAGTTTATCCAGCTGTCACTTGTTGGACATGAGTAGTAGAAACAGCTGGTGGAAGCTGGGAATTCAAAAATATACTGAATGATTTGTTTGGAGCAGACTGAATCAGGAAATGTGTAAAAAAATTAATGCTGACATTGAATGTTTTGATTAATAGTGGAATTCACAATAATTAAGGATTATTCCATTGAGAAATGTGTGATAAATTAAATTTTCATCAAAATAAAGTGCTTGCTAGGACAGATTGAGACCCAGAATTTCACTTGCAAAAATTACTTCGACAGAATTGCTTCTGAATTTTTGTTATATCAGGTCTGCTAGAAGGACTGGTGAAGACTGTTAATCCTTCCATGACTGCAAAGCAAATTTTTTCTCTTAACATCTCAAAAAAAGATGTGTAATGATTATAACCTTATTCGAAGAGAATTATAAAGTGAAAAACTGTATTTGATAGAAAGCATTCAATATTTTCTCAGTAAAAATTTATTTTACAGGCTTATTTTATTTTATTTTATTATTTATTTATTTTATTATCTTAAATTTAAAAATGGAACAATAGAACACAGACATTATAAGACTTAGTTGATAAAAGAAACATTTATGCAAAATGTATTTAAGCTGGCAAAACTTCCCTTGATTTTGAAATCAAGTAAAGAATCAGATTTGTTTGTCACCTAACACTTTTGATTTCAGTAGCTGCACTATGCATACTGGACTTCCTTTTCAGCCAGAGGACAGAAATAAGGACCTTTAGACGTAAGTACTCAGAGGTTAGGACTGGTTTTTTTTTTGTACCTTTATCTAGATAGAACAGGTTTTCTTAATTTATTATAAAGGAATAGACTTTTATTTAATTCTTAATCAATAATTTTGCCCTGGATAGCTGTGTAAAAATACCTGTAGTATGTTTCTAGGGGAGAAAAGACTTACAATATGATTGTCGCCCTAACATTTATAATCAAAGACTTAGTACTTCTAAAACTGGTGGTATTTGTTAATGTTTTTCTCATTTGACTGTTTTCCTGACATCAGTATTTATGTTTAAATAGTCACATAGCATATAAAATAGAAATAAAGCAGAATCATGTGTATGCAAAATTTTCAGAAATTTTAGTCAGAAAGTGATGACATTAGTTTCTAGCCTCTAGCTTGTGTCATTTTGCTTGTCATTCTACTTGTTATTTTTCCCCTAACGATTAAATCACAAACCTCACTTGCTTAATGTTCCATCAAATATTTGCCTTATAAAGACACAATTTACTAGTTCAAACAGAAATAAAAATCAGGTACTTCAGATAGCTGCTTACACACTTGCTTTCATTCTCTCTGGGATACATATATAATCTAGACTCCTCCCCCCCTGCTTATAATCAGGTTGTTTAGTTAACAATAGTTAGTTGTTTAGAATTTCCTTTCTGAAGACTTTCTAATGTTGATTTGAATGTATGAATACAGATGAGTTTGTATATATATTTATAAGATAAAATATAACAAAAAGGAGGAAGCCATAGATAAAACATTAGCTTTATCTGAACTGTAGTGCACTTTATGGCTGAAATCAGATGCCTAACTACTTTGGAACACAACATTTCAAAGTTCAATGTACACTAGCTCTTGAAGCAGCTCAAAAGAGCTCCTCTGATTGTCTCACATAGACTGAAAACTTAAGGCTTCAGACAGCCTTTCAAGAGAGAACAGTGCTTTTGAACTCTCCAAACAAAGTCTGTGATTTTTCTGAAGTGCATTGTTGAAATAAAACTCCATTCTGCCGACCAAGACAGTCACAGACAGTGCTGGCTGTGAAACCAAGAATGCTGAAGCTTGTTTTCTCTACCTGTAGAGAATGATATTGCTCTCTGGGTGAGATGTTGTCCTACAAAATTTGAGAAGTTGGCTATGGTCCAAATCAAACATGCTCTGCAGGCTCTCTTTTTGGCATCTGCACTATACTTTACAAAAACCCAAGAGTGAGACAGAAAAAATTAAGGAGGTCATGATGCTTTAAAGATTTGACAAAGCTTGATAAAACCCATGACCTGCCTGTTTTTCTGCCTGGAATGTCAGCAGAAAGCCCAACTGTGGAGAAGTCTGAAGCATTGCTCCCAAAGGTGAGTGAACCTGGCTGGTTTCCCGAATCTACATTGGAAATAACTGCACAGCAAAAGCCTGTTTAAGATTTTTCTTACTGGCATTTATATGATTATATATTTAGAAGTCTATTAACACAGACACTAATTCACTGGGAATGAACTAATCCCATTTCACACTTTGAATTTATGGTTGGTGCCAAAGATTGTGAGCTTAGTTACAGGATTTTATGGAGCAGTCTGTCATTCATACATTTATTTCTGGTAGTGCTGGTGGGGATTTCTAGAACACTTGTAAGAAGGTTAGTACTATATATTTTGCAATAAACCAGGTTGTACTTATTTCTTAGAGGTTCTTTCATGATTTCTCTTTAATTATCTGAATGCCACCAGATCTGCAAGGACTGTTCTTTGAAGAAAAGATACTATGGAGGAAAAGAAAAGATTGAGGAAATAGCATTCTGGGGAAGATATAGAAATTATAAAAGAATGCAAAAAGTTGATGGGAAATGGTTTCTTTGTTTAACCTTTGTTTTGTCCTCTAGGAGTAGAACTCTTGGTTTGCTGCAGAAATAGTCTTTGTAAAACATTACAGAAGACATTCAGCAAATTTAATGAACAGTTCTGAATTCTAGGAATAACTGCTCAGGCAAATATAGAAGACATTGTAATTTTCTATGCAAAATGAATAAGGCCTTCATGACATGCAGAATCCCTTCATATACTTACTCATTATCATTAGAGGATACACTATCATTGTGAAAAGGACCAGTGAGGATATGAAATAAGGGTTATTGAACAGACCAACAAAGGGGTTTAATGCTCTTAAATCCATATATACTTTGTATATATTATTTCCATACTGTTTATATGGTTATTGTACCTGTTTCTGTGCATTCTTGAGTTTCCAGATATACATGTCCCTGCTTCAAGACTATTTGGTAGTATTCTCAGAGACAAAGCACATTAATCTCATGTTCAATTTTTCTTAGTTTCTAGAACTGAGTTTTATGCTTTACAAATAATGTTTTGTGGAATGAACTTGCTATTTGAAATTTCTGCTTTCTCATCTCCACCTCTCAGTCCTCCTCCTCTTAGCTGATAAACTACACAGACATTTATTAGAATCAACAACTCACTAGGACCTTAACAAAACCTTGTTAAGTGATGACCATGGTCAAGTATCCTTATATTAGCACAATGCCAAGAAAGAAAATCCTAGTTCTTTCACCAAAGTAAACTGCAAAAGTGGGAAGGCATGCTTTTACTAGACTTCTAGCAGTTTACTTTCTATTTTAAAATTACTTAATGACATCTCTTCCTAGACCAGTAAAATGCTGCCATAACACAAACCTCACATGATCGCTTCTGTGTTCTCATTTGATGAAACTTGGGAAAGAGAAAACGTAGTTCATAAGATCTTAACACCTAACTTTTACTGCATGAGCACTACTTTAAATATAATTAAAC
>JAOTQP010000251.1:42841039-42870057 GCA_026413545.1 Cichladusa arquata
ATTTGTCCTAAACAGCTGACCTTAATTCCAGGATATACTGTGTCGTGGTTTGTCCTTTACAGCTTAGTTAGGAATCTGGGACTTTGAATTTTTCTTTAGCATTGCCCAGAATGAGTGTCTGTTGAACTTCGGTGAAAACAAAGAAACTTGTATGTGTAAGTGCAGAAAATGCCTTTAAGGAATTTGAAAAGGAATCTAAACATCAAAGTCATGGATGGAGAGTGAAATACTCTCACAGTTTTAAATTGATGGTGTTTAAAATCAGAGAATTAAAATTTAATTTTCAGGTCATCTTAGATTAACCATTTTAGGAATTACTGTTTCTGGGGTGTCATTTACCTCCTGTTACAAGCAGCAGACTTTTTAGTAGCCAGTTTATCTGGATGAGAAAAAAAAGAGGGACAAGTAAATCCTAGATTTCAAAGCAAAGCATACAGCTACACTCTGATATGATGTGTAGTGGCACCACTGAGAATTAAATATTGTTATGTAATCTAACTATGCTCATATTTATAAAATATTCTGTGCTCGTGAAATTTTATGAGCCACAGGTATAAAGATTGTAGGTTATTGCATAGTGTGGTACATGTTTTCTCAGATAGAAAATTCACAGCTCTTTCTGTATCTTGTGTGTTCCAGTCATCCTGTTGAGCCCAACAGCAGAGATAAAGTTCATGTTTAGCTAAAAAGCTGCTTAAAGTGGCTAAGACAAGCTAAAACATTATAGTGTGGAACTAACCAGGTTTGCAATATACAGGTTTTATCCAGCATGAGGTGGTATTAAAAGTTGACATTAACACTGCTTTACAGTGTTATGTGTAAAGCTAATAATAAAAGGCAACATGCTATTTAATGAAGAGAAAGCTTATTGGTAAACATTCATGAGGTATACACACAAAGTTACTCCAAAATAGGCAACTGCCTGTGTTTTACATGAAAATACCTTCTTGTATAGTTGATATAATATCCCATCAAATTCAGAAAGGATTTTGCAAAATGTTCCAAAAATCTTGTCTCAACTTTATAGCAGACAAGCAAACTAAACCAGAAAACAACAAAAGATTCTTACTGATTCTGTTTCCAGAGGGCTCACAATTTCCAGTGACACAATTACCATAACAACTTCTTAGCCCAAATGCAAGTGCATAGACTCATCTATGTTGGAATTCTCCGTTTTCAGCTAACGTAAAGCTCCTCTGAACACCTTAATAGAATTTACATTAAGAACATAGTAGCATGAATAGGCAGGATTTTTGTCTGTGAGCCACAGCAAGAAAAACAAACTGCAGTATATTTTTTCACTCAAAGCAAAGCCAAGACAAAATGTGTTGAATCATATCATTTACAGCTTTATCACTCCACCATCTAACAAACAATGTTCAGTCTGCTTGGTCCTGCATTTTATTGCATATATTTGCTTTTTTAAACTTAAATATTATTTTGGCAAATTTCTAAATATTTTCTTTGCATACTGAAATCATGATTAGTTTAATTCATATCAAAATTCAGAAATTATAGGCTTTGTACATATGAATCCACAGCTGTTATCCAGAAGCAGTGATAAATTATTAATCCTTAAAACTGTCTTTAATGTAAAAGAGAAACTTTTTTTGCCATAAGTTTTGGGTTAGAATAGTTCTGGGAAGAAAGAACATGACATGTTGCTTTAGAAAAGAAAATTTGAATGTATTTGAAGCTGCTTATGGCTTGTAATGTCAAAAGGAGCCCTAAGCAAGACAGATTGGTGAGCCGATCAGGGGATATGGTCACAAGAGCAGGGTAAATACAATTTATCATTTGACTCCCTATTTTATCACAGTCCTGCCTGCCTATATATCTCTGGTCCTGATCCTGCAAAATTGCATTCCAAAGAACATTTTTTCTTTGATGTAAATAGAAGCAGGAACATATTTAATCTGCCTGTTACAGTACTATACCCTGCGTATACAATAAAAAAATCAACTTCAGTCTTTCCTCCTTGCCTTTATCCATTCCAGATTTCCTCTTTACAATATTGGTATTTTTAATCCCCAAGGTAGTTGAGGAGGAGGAGGTTTTTGGGGGGTAATTTCTTAGGGTTTTTTTAACTTGTTGCATGTTCAGATATAGCTGTAAAATCCTGAAAAATCCTGACTTCTGTTCTGAAATGATTAAACAAAAGGAGTCAGAATAGAGAGTGTGATAAAAAATATGAGGTCGTTAGAATTGTTGGAAAATATTTTTAAAGAAAATGCCATTACTAGTGAGTACAGGCAACAGATTTTTAAAATTATAGTTATATCTGAAAATTATATATGCATAATTTAACGTCGTTCAGCTCAAGTGAATGTCACATGAATTTCTACAATGCTAGTCAGCTTGTCAGTGATGACGAGAAAGCAACAAAGTAAAGACACATACAAGGTTAAATTGGAAGGTCAGCAATATAGAGAACTGATTTTAATCTTGTCAGGAAAATCTAAAAAATTGACATGTGTAAACAGTTCCTAATACTGTGCCTTTTAAACCACGATGACACAGACACAAAGTGCATCAGTTTGTTGCAATCAACAATTAGTTTGAGTCATATCAATCCATAGAGTTGAAGTCTAAAGGATTTTTTATATGAGGTAAAAAAGAAAAAGTGAAATAAAAGAGTGCAAGAAAGATGTGGAAGGGGAAAAAAAGGAAACCAAAGGAATGTTTTTAGATTGTAAGAAAGCATGATTGGACTCCTCCCTTATTGATCGTAGGGAAAGAGCTACTCCCCAACAGCAGTTATGGAATTCTATTTTGCTTGACTTTTTTTTTCCTCTTTCAGCAGGTGTTGGGAAGAAGGACTTGATTTAGCTATGAATAGCATTCTCCCACAGGAAATTTTTGAAGTATTAATAAATACATATTGAATTGTACTTTCAGAAAAATGTGCAAGAAAATTGCCTTGAAGTATGTGATGAAAATCACATTTTACCTATGAACAGGAAAGAGGAATTGTTCCACTTCCAGCTTTGTGTGAGATTGTGTGCATTAGCTTTTAGAACTGAATGGCAAAAAAGCGCTCAGTAATTATTGTGCAGATGAGTGATTTTAGACACAAACAGAAATTTGACAAAGGCATCTGACTCTTAGCAGGAATTTCATTAATCAGGCTCAGGCAAATTATTCAAAGAGTAAAGCAACCAGTCCAAAGTTCCTATCATAAACCTTCCAAGAATCTTAATTTCTGTATTGTATTATTAAGTACTTGAGTAGTACAGAAAATCTAAACAGTACAAAGGGAAGGCATTCTGAGACCATGAACAGAAACTAAAACTGATAGTTGAAGTCCATGAGTTTCTTGGGGGTTATTGCTTACTCTAAGTGTCAGTTTATTTATCTGAACAACAGAGATAATTAAGTTCATCAATATTAAGCTTTTAAAAAGTTGCAGGTTACAAGAACTTGCCATAATCATATCATATGGCAAATAAGTCGTCATTGCTCATTTAGAGATGATTGTGTAACTTGCTTATTGTTGTATTTGTCTCTCCATGGTAATTCCCATGAAACAAAGTTAAGTTAAAGCTTCTCACCTCTAGGCCTTTGATGCTGTGAACTGGGTTGAAAATCTACATATTCCAATTATCAATCTAATCATACTCTATGCCTTAATATAAGATTGTTTTTTCTTGTCTTATGTGAATGTTATTAATGGTTGTAACATTAACTTGATTGCTGTGCTTCTAATATAGACAGAGAATTTGATTGTTGGGTGAATTGCTGAGCTTTCCAACCCATTTTTTATCTGGTGGGGGGAGGGGGTTCTGTTGTTTTTGGTTGTTTTTGTTTTTTTTTTCTCCCTAGACTCTCATTGAACTGTTAAAAATTTCAGGAGGGGAGAGAAGCCAGAAAGGAAAAGCAACTTGGTCCAGAGGAGCCCATTGCAAAAATAATAAAATACCTTGGTGGGATAAAAGTCTGTGTGCTAAAGACAGCTCTGAGGAGATCTTTGTCTGAGGCCCTGGAGTCTCCTTCTGTATCACTTAATTGAAATCAGAATTAGCAACAGGAATGTTTGCATATTATCAGCATGATCAGGACAAAGCCTGTGGTGCTGTGGGCAGACTTACAATAGAAGGGATTGTGGTGTGGTGTGGGAAGATAATGCAGAAATGATACAAAGGCCCACAGGGACAAAGGCAAAATGATTTAGGTTTAAAATACTTGTAACATGCATTTTATAAAAGGCAGCTGGATTGCAAACCTGCATAGATTTTTCTTATTAAAAGGAATGATTCCTATTTGATTTTGATGGTGGCATGAGGATTTTCTGACAAGAAAACTGTGGACAAACAGCAGCACCACAAAACCTTAGGAACAATAGCTCTGTTGTACAGGGGGAAATTATTTCCTGAAATGTAGTATATGCAAGATTTTATTCAATCTGATTTTAAATAGTTTCCCCACATAGCTCTTCTTTTCAAGCGTTCAAAGGAAGTGAGAAACCTTCATGGAAAACTTTAATACTATTTTGTTCATAGCCATATATTTTCTCAGCTAACTGTACCACTGTTGAAAGTTGCCAGATTAGCACCCTTTGACACCAAAACTCTTTATTTATTCACCTAATAAGTGAAGCATAATCAGTATTTCAGTGTGCTCCATTCCACAGGCTAAAAGGCCAGGCTGTTGCTCTGGAAGCCTTAGCCATAGAAAAGAAAAAGAGGGAACATCTATCTCTGAAGTGTAAACAACACTTGATTTTAAAAACACATGAGAATCTGAATCAGACCACACAACTCAGGGACATGAGAGTGCTTTTTCTTAAATGGGCTAACTGTTGTGTAAGTATTTTAAATGAGGTAGAGTGACTTCTTCAGCAGCTGTGTCTTATCAGTATCATTTTCTCAACAGCAATAAAATTACAAATTATTTGATTATTTCTCAAGCCCCTTTTCAGAAGTTATGGGAATTGCTTTCAAACAAACTGCTGTTCACCGATGGAAATACCCTACTTTAAATGCCTCAGTGCATTTCAGGGTGGAGTCCAGTGGAAATCAGGTAGAGAAATACAAGGAAATGAGAGTATTAGTTACACATTTATAAGGAAAAGAGAGCACAGAAAAAAATACGAAATAAGGCAAATCATCAGCAGTAATGTAGATCCTGGGTTTTGTTGTAAGTATGGTAACATATGCTATGATTGGAGGATTAAGAACAGTATATGACAGGGAGAGGCAGGAACTACTCGGCCTGACAGGCAGAGTGAGTATAGAGCAAAGAAATAAACTCTTGCCATTCTTGGCATCACAAGGAAAGCTTATAAAGGTGAAGAGAGATAGTCTTCTGAAAGAATTTTGTTTACACAAAAGAAGAAAATCTGTTCCAGATTAAGATTTCTTTCTAGCTGTCTAGAGGAGATTTAGGTGTCTAGGCTCCTGTCACAACCCATATATTCAATGGAGCTGGAGTGCTGTTCAGTTAGCCAGTATTAGAGAGCTGGTTTAGAATAAGCCAAGGCAGTTCTTTGTTGCTACTGAATGTGTTGTTTAAATATTCTCAGACCATAAATGGTCCTGAGATACCTTGCTCACATGTGGACACCTGTACTAAATATCACCCAAACTGTCACACTTCTGAAAACATAACACTAAGTGGAAATCTGATTCTTCTCTGGAAGTTAAGTGAATGGTACAGTTTTATAGTTTGCTCAATAACTTCATTCCTAAATTATTAAATGATTGTCTATCTGCTCCATTATATATAAGATGATATATCTTCACAGACATGGCCATTTATTATCCAGAGGAATACAATTTTATTTTAAGTGCTTTTATTTTGCACATTTTCTTATACTTTGCTTTACACTATTTTCATATAAGTAAGATACATGTACTTGTATGAACTTTTCTTTTCCTAGGAAATTATGTACACTAGTGTTGCCAAATGGTACTTTTTGCAGCATAATTTGGCATTTTAAGTTCGTTAAACCTGCTTGACTAAAGATCTTTGAACCAGGACAAAACACAGACTTGAAGGAGTAGAACTGTGTTAAGCAGTATTAATATGTGTGCTTAGGAGTTGTGGCTGTTTGGACAGTAGCTTCATGGAAATGATTCAGCTGACTTTGGTATTACTTACAATTAGGGGGTGACTTAAATCAGGAATCTTGCAGCAAGGTAAACCTGGGTTAAGCATATCATTACCTGGAGTACTTACAGCTGTCTGTGGTATATCAAACAGAAAATGGAATCTAAGCAAGGCAAAATTACTGACCTAAAGATGATACACAAGATAATGAACAGAAACAGACAAAGTCCTATTAGATTATAAATTAGCTGTGGGAGGATAAAGACCTGTATTTTAGTGATTCCATAAATAAAGAAGTTCATGACTTGACTGCTGTGCTGTAACATTCCAACCTTATGATCAGTTTTAGAAGGATCTTCTATTTAACCTTAGACGTATTTTTCATAGCATCTGAAAAGATATCCAGTTTCTCAGGTCACGTGGCTTCAAATTCCTGGTTTTCTAAAACTGTACAATAGAATTAATGAAGAATCTGGTATCTTCTCAATGTGTCCACTACTCTCTCTAAAGTGACAAAGTGTCAAGTAGTGATAATTAAGCAAGTAATCCAAGGTAATAATAAGCTTATATACTAAACTGGCATGGATTTGAAGCACATCTGTAAATGAGGCTGCTGCCAATTTCCAATTCCATATATGGCTTCTGTATATGTCTGAATAAATAGAACCTATATAGGTTAACTTGAATCATTTAGAAGAGCACCATAAAAAAATAGTGGGTTTTTTTCACCACTCACAGCCCTGAAAGCGAATTGTAAAGAAAAAATGAACTTACAAAATTACTAGCACAGTATGGTGACAAAATATCATCTTCCAGTGAACCAGGCTGTTTTGTCCCTTTTTGCCAGAACCTCCTGCCTGGTCCATAACTGAAGGCATTTAACTATAATATCACTAGCCTTCGTTGTATCTGCACAGGGCAAACAAGGTCCTGTAATGAGGATGTGTTATCACAATATTTAACTCAAATCTAAGTCTATCACAGTGGCTAGCAAAATAAGTCATATTGTCCATAGGGTATACCTGAGCCCTTCCTTCACAGTCTTCTCCCTATTTTTTGTTTTTGCATAGACAAATAATAAACACTTTTTTTTTTTTCACCCTGGGAAATTGTCTTTTATCTCCACATAAATAATTTCCAGCTGCTCATCATGAAACAAACATATTATAGATACCACCTCCATCATACAAATCCTCAGCCTACCCTATAGAGCTCAAACTTTCTAGCAGTAAATCATACATTTAGTTTCCAAGATTTCCTGACATGGCCTGCAATCATATAGTACATTAACCTCTAATCCTTGTTTTATCACATATCAATATTTGCGACCTTAGATGTCATTCATCTCTACTAGCCACAAAATATAAGGTCTATTAATTAATTTGTCTAAATGGTGTTTGAAATCCTGACCCAAGAAGAAACCTGACCCCAAAATAAGCCTGCAAGAATGACTGCCACCTTTAACAGTAACAAATATATGTTATTCTAAACTACTTTAATATAGATGACTTTATGCAAAGGTATTTTAAGTGCAATATTCCTTTCCTTTTCAAACAATCTATTTACATAATATTTTTTTCACAGGTGCTTTGACCCATTTACTGCAAAATATAAACTCATACTGGAGATAAATAAGGTTCATGGCTTAAAAAAGACTGTTGTTTATCAGTTTAATAAGTCATTCAATACAAAGGTTAAAAACTTAGGAAAAACAGGAATTGATTTTATGAAGATGAAATTAGGAGCATCCACTTAACACCTCTAATCTAAGCAATTGAATTGAATCCTGGAAAAAGGTATTCTATTTCTTTGATTGGCATGGATAGCTGAAATGGAACCTTTCCTTGGTGTTTAATCTCAATCAGGTTTCTCATTTCTTCAGTAGAGGACTTGGTGGTCCAACTTGCTGCAGTGACAAGCTGGTAGAGTCACGAATTAAAAACACTCTGCTCTGAACACTTTGTATATTGTAAATATACATCAATATATACTTACAAATATTGTACTTACAAAGGCAAGGAGTATCTAAACACTTGTACCTAGAAAATTTTGACTATGATCTCTCTGTACACCAAATTCCTTCTCAGAAAAAAAAAACCACTCTATTTTTTCACATGGATATTAAATGCATAAGCTGACAGAGACATTGAGAAAATATAGAGTTCTATGAAGGAAACTGCAGCCTCATAGAGAACTTGATAAGGAAAGCAAGAGACCTGTAAGGGGTAAAGGGTTGAATAGTGTGCAGTGCATAAGTCATAAATCCTATACTAAAATATTGGTGGTAAAAATATTTAAAGTATCTTAGAATCAGGTAAAGATTTTGTATATCATGCAGGAAGGAAATCTTAGGCATTTTGAATCAGGAATTGCATTGTACTGTATACTCACAAGAGAAGAAAAATAAGATGCTTTAGTCATTCTTAATTATTGCTTTCCTGTTCTGGAGTACCTGAAATCTGCCTGCCTCTTTGTCACACAGACTATTTGTAGTTCCAAAGTAATCTATAGCTTTCAATTTCCTGTGTGCAATTCCTGTCACAAATACAAGAACCTAAGCCTACATCAGCCTACATCAAGGTCTTAATTCAGAAAGAAAAAGGAATAAAAAACCACTTTGATGCAGAAAAGAGTACCCACTGATTTGCAATCAAAGCTATTAAGTCTAAGCATGTCAGTATTTATGTTAAATGGCATAAGGAAGTGACACCTGGGAACAGCAGTATTTAGTCACTAGCTATAAGTGCTACACTTTTGTCTAAAGACCACACCAATTTTTTTCAGAACTCAAAATTCTTCTGGATGCTTCTACTCATGTTTGTGTGATACATTTAAATGAGTATAGAGTAAGCAGTATAGAACTGTTTTTTCCCTGGTCCCAAAAACTGTAACTATCTAAATTGCCAATGCTAGAGTGGTGACCTTCACTTTTGGTCTTCTTGCCCTCAGTTATTATAGAAATAACAGAAGCATATTTTCACAGATTTTATTCATTTCAGCTTTTAATGGATGCTGCGTTTGTCACTTCTCAAGAGCAGGGACCCATGGCTAACTCTGAAATGATAATATTATAGAATAAATGTCATGTACAACTAAGACATGATTACAGTTTGTTTGGATCATTTTGTATTCTCTCATCAGCATGCAAGAGGGACACATAATTCAGACACTAATATGATAAATCTCAAACAAAATGAAAATTGCAGGGTTTATTCCTTATGCAATCTCCTGTAACAGTAGGAATAATTATAAATTTTAGGAAAGAAAAAAATTATTTAATATGGTAGGGGTGGAGAAAAATAACATATGACATGAGCAGAAGCAAGAGTCCATTTGATTTAAAACTTGGATGAATGATGTTTTATAAAGAGTTTTTATTAAGAGCAGGAAAGGTTTTAAACAGTTGAAAGTTTGTAGGAATGAGGTGGTGTCCATTTGTCTGCAGTTAAGAAGCCATAAAACATATCTGATTACTATCACTTTCTAAAAAGAAAACAGAATTCATAATTAAATTGTTTGCAGATTGAAATTTCCAGGAATTAAATAGTGCACATTTGTTTAGTGGCACCTCAAGTTTATGTAAGGTTAGTTCTTGACGTGACTGGTTTATGCATTTTAACTACACCTGTGGCTGTGGAGACCAAATTTGTCATGATGTTTCCTTTTTTAGATCAAGTAAGAGAAAAGGATTCTTCTGTGCTCAAAACAAAAGCTTTTAATTTCTCATAAATTAGATGCTCCACAACTCTTGATAATATGGATTTATGAAACAATTTTAAAACAATAATTCTGTTTAGAAAAGGTCAGATAGATAGCTATGTCCAAACAAGTACATTATAATATTTCTAAGGAGCAACACTAACTGAGCTAAGAATCTTGGATTCTCATTCTGAATTCTCAGGTGATATTTGTTTATCTTTTTAGAGTGCTGGAAAAATCCCTCTAAATGCTGAAATAATTAGTTTTGTTTTAATATATATAAAGGTTAGTTGATTTTCTTAAATGTGAAATTAAAACTGGAAAAAGTCTTATGTCTCTGAAAAATTCCTGTATCTCCCTCCCTGCATCTCCCTCCCCCCTTGTGTGAGAGAGACAAAAGGCAGAGATCCCAAAGTGAGATAAGAACAATTTACTGGAAATAGCAATGGGATAAGAAAAGGAACAGAAACAGCCACACTAATAGTAAGAAAATTATATAAAAAAAGAGAGGGATTTACATGAAAAATATGCTCCCAAAGAACAAAACTGTAGACCACGTTTTTCTTCCTAATCTTAAACCATGCCACCTTCCTTCTCAGAAGAGAGAATAAGGGATATATCAAGGCCAGTTGGATAGTCTACATTTAATTTTAGTTGTGTAGACTCTGTCCAGATAAGAAGCAGGTGTAGACCTCCAGCTCTTTCTGATCTCTTCTGTGTTGATCTTGGTGATGTGTGTGAAGTCCTTCTGAATCTCTTCTGGCTTGCAAGCAAATTTTTATTCCTGTAAAAAACCATGTCTCAATGGAGGGGAGCATGATGAGAGAAGTTAAATGCAAAATTAGCATCACTGAGCTTGTCCTGCTTATTCAAAGTTCATTTTTCATTAATCTGGGTGATTTTTACAGTAATCTTTGATATGACAATCAAAACTAAATCAGTTCAGGTCCCCAAATGTGTAGTGGCAGAGACAAGTGCCACAAGGTACCCAGTGCAGTGATGGGCATATAGTCCCTATAGAAGTGATAATATACTAATGATAATACATAAACGTGTTATATAGCAATCAGTGTTGTGCAATTTAATTCATTGACTGCCCTCACCCACAATCAAACCTCTTTGAGGCATCCATTCTACTTCCCCATCCTCCCACATTACCCACCAAGTGCATACAGGTGCTTGAGCCAAAGAAATAACACAAATGGATTTGCCTTTGCCTGAATCAGTAATAACCCAGACTGTTTTCCCCAGAATATTTTTATATGCTCTTCTGGAAGTTTGTTCCCTTCCACGTGTATATAAAGGGTTTGATTGGGCAGGGTTGGCCCTATTGGCACATCCTCTAGTGATGACTACCTTGCTTTTGCTTACCCTCAAGTTTGAAAGTCCCACCACCCACTGCCCCGTGTGTAATCTTTTCAGTGGGTTGTATTGTTTAAATTTTCCACAAGCTGGTGAATTATAGTGGGTTCATATATCCAGAAATAAGACAGGAATATTTTTATGTTCTTTTACTTTGGGATAGAAGAGAGTTGAGCCTTGTACCCTTACAGGTACACTGAAATCATATCAGCTAAAATAGGAAGGTATTTAAGTATTTATTTCTGATTTTGTATGAGCATACAAAAGTGTTTGTTCTCAACAGAAGACTCTGAATAAACTTTCTGTCTCTTTTGGTGATTTGTACAAGAACAGGGAATACTAGGATGATAGAAACAGTATCTATTAAATATGTGTCATTTCTCTAGAAAAAGTTTTCCTTTGGAATTGTTGCTAAGATTGAGTTTAGATAAAAATGCACATGCTGAGTTTCACATTGACATGAAACAAAAAAAAGAGGAAAAAAAGTCTGCTTGTACACGTGTTCTGTTGCAGGCTGGTCTGCTTTGAAAAGCTTCTAGCCTTTTCAACATAGCTAATAGTCCTATCCTTTATAAAGCTACTGTAAATCATGCTTTATTTGAGCTGAAGGAAAACAGAAACACTTGAATGGCCAAATGGGAAAATTCTTGAATAGTTTATTTAAAATATGGTTGTATTACTAGCAGTAGTAGTAGTATTAGATACTGCAATCAATTAATGCCACATGTCAAAATATACTTTCAGACTGTATAAATGTGTAAATCAACAAGAGGCCAGATTCAAAAGACCCTGTTCAAACGGAATGATCTAAATTAAAGTTGTTGCATTCTAGGAGGCCACAGAGCTCTTCATAAATAACTCAAATTAGAAAGTTGGAATGTCTGAATGTTTTGCGCCAAGTTATTAATGCCTACCTTGCTTCTTGACACCAAAAAATGTTTATTTTAGTATAGCAGTATTTGGCATATGTGAAATATTTTTGCCCTAGACTAAGGTTCAACAGTACCTGTATTTTTTTGTCCACATTTACAAATTTTGTGCCTCATGTGTACATTTACCTACTAACACAAATTTTCTGTATTTATAAAGGTTTATTCTGTGGTTTTGAGGCTATGATAGCAAATTTACTTTCAAACTGTGTGTTATTTACAATGTTTGAAAGTCAAATATATTATAGAGATTTTAAAACTTAAAATTCAAATAATAATTTAAAACGATAATTAAAATATCTACTTAAAATCATTAGAAATATTTAATTTTGCATGTAGTGATTTCTTAAAAGTAGCAATAAAAGTAGAAAAATTCACACTCCTTCATAAACCAGTTAAAAGACAATAAAATCAGAAATAACACAATTTTAGTAGAAAGCTGAGAATATCTAAAAAGTTTTGATATATTTATGTATGAGATGACAAGGGAGTTACAAAAAGAGATTTTATTGTTTTCTCTGCTAAAAACACAGCTTCTGATTGACAGTGTCTTAGAGTATTTCTCTGTGTGCTTTCTGATTTTTATTTTATACCTTGTGTGGAAAGAGATTATGCCTGAAAACAGGTTTTTAATTTCTCATTTAATAGTCTTGGGTAGGAGACCACATAAAAAAATCTCTAACACATTACATCTTGAAATAATTTCTAATATCCATTTCTTTATATATTGCTGCTTTGCCACATTTAGTTATCACCAGTTGTGTTACTTTTTGGTACTGGGCATTTAAATTCTTCTCTCCTTTATTAAACCCTCTTTCATTTAGCCTTTTCTATTTCAAACTCCTTGTCACCTTCCTTCCCCCCACCAGGTACTCTCCTCCCTATCATCTCCCCATTTCCTTGTTGCAATCGATAACGAATGTGTGCTTCCATCTGTTCAGAAAGAACAGAGGCCAGACCAGATGTGACCTGGGATTTACCAAATGGGACGCAAACACAAGGAATGTTGTCTGCCATCTGTTGATGCAGAAACCAGTGGAGCTGGACTAGTATTTCAGCAGAGCTCTCCCACTGAGAAACTGCAAAGCAAATTCATCTGTTTCGTTTTTTTCTCCTCCTCTGACCTGACAGTTCCTCTGCATGAAGTGTCTTGCAATGAAGCTGTAAGAGTTTACATCTAAATGGCTGTACTCTAGGGAAAATTCAAGAAGGCTTTCACAGCTTATGCTTTATATTTCTACCAGAAACAGAAGTACAAAGATGATACTTCTCCCTACAGCAAACTGATACATGAAGCTGCTCTCTGAAGTGGAGAGAGGAAGCAGAGACCCTGGTTTTCCTCCTTGTCCTCTCCCCTTCTTTTTAGTGCACATGAAAGGGTCCTGAGACTGCTGAAGGAAATGAAGCAGGTGTTAGTAACAGTTACCAAAAAAGATCCTTGTCTCCACCACATTCTACTTTCAAATTACCCCACCAAGGAACATCTGGTTTCTGTTCCAAAAGAGGAAATGCACAATATAGGGTGTCATACTTATGTGTGATCTGTGCTATATTCTTATGTACTGATGCAATTTTTAATGTACGGGTTGAAAACGCAAGGATGGTTTGAAATGATAGTTCAAGGCCCAAAAATTCAAAACTTGGCTAATGGCAAATTGGGATTCAGGGCTATTCATATGTGGGAACATTTTCAAATTTAACATACTCATGATTCTTATTGAATAGAACCTGAAAATATTATAAAGGCCAGGGACACTTTCAGTGCTTTTCTCTGTTTTATGTAAACTGAAGCACTATAAAGACAGCAGAGATTTCTATCCACTTATTTTCCTATAGCTCCAGCAGAAATAGCTTGAGCAGAAGAGCAATAGAATGAGTAATTCACTTCCAGGCACCAGTTTTCCACCTCCAAGGATGCAGTTTTATTATACTAGTATGGATTAAAAATAAGATATTCTCTGTCCAGGCTGCTACCTGAAATTTTTGGCTTAGCATTTATAGTTTTGAGTGTTGCAGCTAGAGGAAACTTAGGCTTTTAGATCCTTGAAGACAACTTTGCAGTCCTGTATGCAGACTGTGTCTAGCATTCCACTCTGATATGGCTATTCCTTTATCAGTAAATTACAGCTTTATAGACAGCAACTCCTAAAAATTGTATTTTTTTTGAAATTAGAAGAAAAACTATATTCAGAAAAGACAGAAAGGTCCAAGAATCTTGTTAACAATGTTCACAGCTTGTGTTGTCGCTGTTGCTGTTGTTGTCGTCTCTGATGTTACTCAAATTTCCCTAAATGATTAGGAGGTCTAGAGCAAGTTAGGGTTTCATACTCAATTTTTCATCCACCCTGTTCAGGAGACATACATCAAAATGATTTACTTCCTCTTTGTACACTGTAGAAGGGGAGGTGTCAGGCAGGTGTGAAGGGAAGGCTAAACAGCTTTCCTAAAGCAGCGTGTATATTTTAAACCGCTCACCTGCACAATCTTCTGAGTTCTGTCTTGTCACTTATTTTGAATGTCTTTGGTTTCTCTGGAGTTTATTTTTTTTTTTTTTTTTTTTTTTTTGGAGGGGGTGGGGGTAGTGTTGTTTGTGTTTTGGGCTGTTTGGTTACTTTTTAATTATTTTTTCCTTTATGGCACTGAGAAAAGAATACACAAAATGCTGCATCAGAGAGAAATACTTTTGTCAAAAGATAAGTATATTTGCTTCTGCTTTACTTCTTTGTTGATAGGCAGTGATAAGTCATTAGCAAGCAGACTGTCAAAGCAGCTTTAACAAAGACAAAATCCTTTCCAAATGAGAATTAATGGGGAAAAGAAAATGATCTTTTCATATTCTCAGCTCTCATAATGTATGGCAATTTATCTCAGGAAGGGCTGGGAATCAATTAAGCATGAATGATGTATAGGAAGGTGGAATGTGACCTTAACAAGTTGTCTTGTCTCTTGTCCTGATGTTTCCATCTGTTTTGCACAAAAAATGATCTGATAATGTGGTAAGGGGGTAGATATGATTTCTGAGGGAACAGTCATTATGGGCCACTATCTTCCCAGACCTGATAAGTTTAATCCAAGTTGCCTGGGAGGTAAGAAGTCATAAAATATTTTATCTGAGACAAGTGCAAAAATACTCATAAACTCAAAGGTTAATCACTGCACCAAAAGAACAGATGAAGGAGACAGGGCAGTTTTATGTGTCTCTGTGTGATGTCCTTATTAATCACAGTGCCCCATTTGCTTTAAGTATGCCTCATGTATTTTCTTTTGAAAGCCAAATGGATAGACAGAGAAAGAAATAGAAGATTATTGCTATAACATGTAAAACAGTTCTGCCTTTCTTGTATCACTTATTTAAGGGACTGCATTACAGGAAAGTTTTATACTAATTCATTCAGTGACTGACCAAATATTCCCTTCAGATAAAAACCTAAACTTCCTCCTCTGTGAGTTGTTATGGATAAGAAATTAAATTTGAAGGACTACTGATTAAGAAACTGTGGAAAGATGGTTGGAGACTGTGTGGAAAAATGGCTGGGGGATAAAATTAGAGGAAACTAAGAGGTTACATTCACATCCTAACAGAATTTATAGAGTAAAATTATAAAGTAAAATGCAGCTGCTACTTCCTGGATGGAATGCAGTTGGCATGCTCAAAAACTATTCCCTAAAATTGTGTTTCCCCACAGCAACAATCTGCAACCGTAGAACCTGCTAAGTGTAATGGAACAGAGGATGGAGCAGAGTGGAAACTCCTCAGCCAGGTTCTGTTGAAATCCTTGCAGGAAGGGGAACGGGGAGCTCGATGGCACTTTGCAGCTGAGAAACTGCATAACACCTGTCAGCCAAAGGAGACAGGAGATTCTGCTGCTGAGCCAACAGCTGTGGCAAAATCATTCTCCTTGGATGAACTTGGTTCATTATAGCTTAATTATAATATTAACACATACCTCTGCCCCAAATTTACCCGCCCCCAGGGTACTCCCATCCCTCACTGGGCACGAGCTCAGTATCTTTAAAAGTTAAAGGAAAGAACTTTATTCCAATCAGTGACAAAGACGTTTATGACTAAAGTCACTCATAGTCCACTTAAGCATAGAGAAATAGTATATAAATAGGTAGAGAATGGGGAGAAGATAGAGACAGCTCCATTGTAACTGCTGGCATCAGTCAGCAGGCTGAAACTGTCTTCCAAAAATGGACACCTGGTGGATATGAACCACACTTCAGACATTATCACTGACAATCCTGTAACCTAATCTGTCACAGTGGTATTCTGTAAACTGTTGGAGTGAGTCCTTCATAAGTGCTGGCAGTGTCTGGCAATGGGTAACATCATCATATAAAGTAAACGACCCACTGAGGGGTATCCCTTACACTGTTGGTGTATGTCCCTGACTAAGTGGGAACACCCTCTGACCCAGCAGGACTGCTCCGTAACAGGACTCGGACAGACTGGTCAGCATAAGAGTTTTCTTGGGGATTTCCTTGGGATTGACAAAAATCAAACACTAAGGGTTGAGGAAATCTCCCCACACTAAGAATAGGCAAAATCTACCCTTTTCATGAGACAGAGACACAGGAGTGCACACACTGAAGAGATATGATCTGTATGGTTGGACTACCAGCTGGGGGGAGGAAATGTCTGTATGATTCAGCTAATGGTAGAGGTTAAGGGTTCAAATCTGGACAGGTATCCAGTAATGAGGATATTTCTCTTGGGGACTATGGTGGCATCAATACTATTTCAAATCATCATTAGCAACTTGGCCAGTAGGATAGACTGCATCCTCAGCAGTTTCATGGGTGACATTAAGATGAGCTCACACAGCTCAGCAAAAACGAATGCATTGTTTCACCAGAGGCAGAGTTACTCCATGCAACAGTGCATTCTTGGGGCTGACTGGCAGGAAAGTAGTTTTGCATAAAGGACATAGTGGTCTCAGTAGACAAAAATTGTGCATAGATCAGCAATGTACCCTTGCACCAGTGAAGGCTAACCTCAACAGTGTAGTCAGTAGGTCAAAAGGGGTGTTTATTTCTTCTTCTTTGACACATAGAGACCAAATTTAGAACATTATATAAAATTTTAGGGCTGTCACTAAAAGTAAGACATTGACAGACTAGCAAAAGTCAGTGGAAGGCCATCAAGATATTTAAGGGGTCAGAGAACCGGATATATAAATAGAATTTTTTCAGGCTAAAAAACAGATTAAGTGGAGATCTAATGTCTGCTTTCATTTGACTAACTGTAGGATAAAGAAAAGACTTTACTTGGTGGTCTACATCAAAAATATAAAAAGCAATGACCACACAATGCAATGAAGGAAATTCAGTTTATGTAAGAGAAAACCAGAATATTTCTTCCTCGTAAATGTGGTCACAGACTGGTACAGGTTGTTCAGAGATGCTGGGGAGTGTCCATGTTTGGAGATATTCACAACTTTACTGGAAAGACCCAATGCAAGCTGATCTATTTTCTTGTGTTTGACTTAGCAGAGAGTCCTTCTCTGACACAGTGGACTGGATGATTTCCAAAGGTCTGGTCTGGACCAATATTGCATTATTTAAGGACTCCTTTCCATTCCCATTCTCCCTGTAAAATGATTTTCACAGCAGATACCTACATATCTTTCCAACTGAAGTGTAAGACGACTTTTATTTTTCTGGACTGTAATGGTGATTTTATGGAAACCATCATTTTAAGCTATCAGACCAATAGTAAGACTATGTGCAATGTCAAAGATTTTCTGCAAATCTAAGGTGAACGTAGATAAAATTCAGGGGCAAAAAATAAAGCAAAGGATGATTTTATCTTACAGTGCAAGTGCACTGAGAGCCAGATAGTATTTTCAATACAAATTAAAACAAGAACTATTGTATTATATATCTTTCTTAGTTGAACTCTGAGTGCCAAGAGGATTTCTGAATTTGAAACCTCTTCTAATTCTTCAAATGCTTTTGCTTGGATGTCTTATAAGAATAAGATCAAAATAAAATGTTATGCCATGATTTTGAATTTCTACTTTTTAAAGACCTTGTCAAAAACAAAGTCTAACTTACTTCTTTTTGCTTTTCTGCATCTCAGTATAAACCCTTCTGAACAAAATTTGGTATCTACATTCTGTAGCATTCATGATTTATCTAACCTAAGTTCAGACTATTTTCTCCAAGAGAGCACAATTTTCACTTTCATATCATGTAGTTACTGTAAACAGCCATAGGCTGTTTGAGAGGAAAGACATTCAGGATGATTTTGTATTTTAATATAACCATTACAAATAGCTCAATACTTTTTCTCTTTATTTTTTCTTTTGAACTTAGTAATATTTTGCCCATGTGCTACAAAACAATGTTATTTATGTTCCCCAATATGAGGAAAACATGAGACTAGGTCTCATTTTCAGCACTGGCCTGGAACAGGATTTGAGTTACAGCAGTTCATAAATGACTTCATTTATATTTTATGCTGCTACACCGAATGGATCCAGCAACCTCTTTGGGGAAAGACTAGAAAATAATCTCAAATGCATTAACTAGCTTATTACATTTTGTGCTTTGTGGTTCAATGACATAATAAGAAATTGAAAATACCCAATCAGAATGTTTTAGTTGGATTTATTTTTTAAGAAATAACCCACATTGTAAATTTTAAGAGTCAAAAAATTATTTTTGGAGTTAAGAATACATAGAAAGTTGTTCTCATCGAAACAGAAATTAGGAAATGAGTTTATTGAAATGGAATTTGAGAGGCTATTAAGTATAACCGTCTGTTCCCACAAGCTATGGATTAAAAAGAAAATATTTCTTGGAGTTTTTTAATGTCAAGTCCGTGCAGTTCTGATAGTATTAGAAATTATGGATCTTCTTTTGTTATTAACAATAAATATCAGAAAGCATATCTAAATAATTTCATGTTTTTTTCTTTACAAAACATTATCAAAATTTCATTTTAACTGAGGGATCAAAAACTTAGAGAAATAGGAGCATCATTCCGCTTTTAATTGAAATCGAGGAAAAAAAGGTGATATTTTATAGAAATCCTTCTTTGGGAGAAAAACAAAGCAAGAATTACTAAGCCAAGATAAGAGGGCAAATATACTTAATAGTGCATTCCAGATCGATTATTTGTAACAATAACTGAAGTACATTGGATTCTCATCAGAAACTGTCTAAAAGTGGATTTATAAGAGAAATCCTCAAATATGTTTCTGTTCTAAACTAAGCACATCAATCCCTTTCTAGAAAATGGAAAGTGCTTCCAAGAGGCAATTACTCTGGTCTTTGTTGGGAGTCCATTCCAGATAACCTAACCCACCCTTTAGGCTTCAGTGAATTTCCCTTTCGAGATCCATTTCTGGTTTTCTCTCCATTTGTTATAAAAGAAGCCTGGGTGCCTATCAGACTAGACACACTAAATTATGTGGATGGAAACATATCTCAAGTGCTGTTTAATCTGTTTTTCATTTGCTTGTATTTCTATTCAAAGTTCTCAAGTGATCTAAACAGAAAGTAATTTTGAGCTATATGTCCTATTCCATATGCTGGGAAAATATGAATATTTAATGTGTATTAATGGTGCTATCAACAAATTTTGAATTGTTTTGAAGCCCTTAAGAGGAAGAAGTTCTTAGTTTGAAACTGAATTCAAATGCAAACTGACTGTAAATTGTCACCTATGCAATATTTTGTTTATATGATCTTCAAAAATATCTTCAGTTCAAGGATATAACCTTTGAGACAGGAATATTACTCATAAAATTTCAACTCGAAGTTCAATAGCATATGAAGCAAAGATTTTATGAGGATCCAGACCCTATGAATCCAGTGTCCTTGACTCTGATTTAGGGAGAATCTTCTTGCTCTTAACAGAATACAAATAATAAAATTATTATAAAATAAAAAATACAAATACTTCAAAAAATAATGTTTTTTAATAGAAAATTATGACCTCTTAAAATGAACAGATAAGTGAATGCAACTATTTAATAACTATTGTTGACTGTAAAGAAGTTATTTCACAGTTAATAATCATATTAATAGTTAAAGGCAAATTTCTCAGAGTCAGGAAGCCTTTCTAGATTTTTCTCTTCCCAAAAATATTTACCTTTTTTCTAGAATGTCACTTTGTGCTCATTATCCTCAGACAAACAAACATGGACCATGGACTTGTAAGCTCCTGTCTCAAAAATTTGCCCTGCAAATGTCAACAATGTTGATCCATAGACTGAAAAACCTATCATGTAATCATATTTTATTTAGTCCCCCCCACACAGATCATTCAGTTTGGTAAAATTTTTTCTTTAAGTAACAATATTTTTTGCTATTTTTTCAATTAATTGGTCATCAGTTTCCTCTTTTTTTTTTTTTTTTTTTTTTTTAATCTCTTGTGGTATATCTATGTGTTACTGAAAACTTCCACTCAATATCTTTCTGCTATCTAGTCAAAAAGATTATTGAAATACTGCTCTGCTGTCTGTCACAGATAACTTGTTGCATGCATGCCATCAATCCTGTATAAACCAGTCCCTAAGATTCCTCTCTTTGAGAAGTAAAAAAAGATAGAGGAAGCCTGGTCCTACAAAGACAGTGTGGGGTACTGCTGTCTTCATTCCTTTTGACTTTTATTTAATATTAACTTTTAAATTACAGGTTAAATCACAGAATCATGAATAGTTTAGGTTGACAGGGACATTTAATAGCCATCTAGTCCAACACTCCTGCAATAAACATGGACATCTTCAACTAGACCAGGTTGCTCGGAGCACTGTCCAAGCTGACCTTGAGTGCCAGGGTCAGACATCACCACCTTTCTGGGCACCCTGTGCCACTGTCTCACCATGATGAAATGGCCAGTATACTTTGGGGGCCCATTCTGCTCAATATATGTATCATTTATCACCTCATCTCTCCTCTTTTCAATACTCACTATTCTTTCCTTCGTGGCTGCTTCATTTGCAGCCTTCACACTGTCTGGATGATTGTTAAGTTCATTTCCATAAAACTCTAGCTTTTCTGTCACTTTAGAATCTCCAGAACACTGAGCTGCTCAATGAAATATCCAGCTCTCAAGTGGATTTTCTGGCAGTTTGTTTTGTCTTACTTCACTTCTGTTTTGTTTATTTTTGTGTATGTGTGAGTTGATAATGAAATCTACAATATTAAAGCCTTTAAAGTAAGGCCCATTGCTTCTGTTCAATAGGAATATTGAGTTGTTAATAATGGAACAGAATTTTAGCTGCTGGCCACTATGCAATCTCAAATTACAGGCATCAGAATTCATAATTGTGATTTAGAAGATTTTTGCTTGCTCCCATTTGAGCTGGAAAATGAGCAATGGATACATTAAGCATTCAGCTGTCTCTGAAATTCTTTCAAAGCATAATTTCTAATACTTGGGACACAAAATTCATAGCCTAAATATGTTTGATTTAGAAATACAACATAGCCTTCATAGATAAAATATTTCAAATTTCAGCTGAATTAGTAAGTTCCGCTTTTACTAATGAGAAACAAAATAAAAGTTGTCATTCAGATTTTGAAGCAAATTTGTAGTAATGTACACATAACACCTGGACTTAATTCTCAAGTACTGGGATGCTGAGTGATGCTTCCTACATCTTTCAGGCTCTGGTCATACCACTTCCCACATCCCAACACCTTGTTACCACATTTCTCCTAATATAGAATTGATCAAGATTTGAGATGTTAAACAGACATTCTTTTTGACCTCTGACCAGAAATAAAGAACTACCTAAAAGGAGTTAGAGAAATTCATTTCACCACAGCAGATTATCCAAGGTTTTCCAGAATTTAGATATTTACAAGGCTTTTTAGCTATAAAACCACCCCCAGTGCTATATCTCATTTAATAAGAAATATTATTTCCATAATGCCTACCAGCTGACTATTTAAATTCTCACTCTCATGCATTAGGTGGGAAATTCTTTTAGTATATTTTATTGCCCTGGTCTTGAAAGTGCATTTTCCTGGTGGTAAAGAACTTGCTAAGCAACAAAGGTGTTAACTGTGACCATGACTGTAAATGATGCCAAGTACTACAGCTATTGTTTTTCAATCACTTAAATCTGTCATTTTTTATGAACCCATTCCATAATTTTCAAGCAGGTCAAGTAAAGGCAGATAATGAAGAAATACAGATTTAATGGCTATCTATATCTTACTTAGGATATATTTTTTCTTACAATTAACTGATGCCTGTTATCTGGAATGGCAATATCCAGTCTACCACCATTTATTATTAATAAATACTTCTGATTAAAGTTTGGAATTGTTTTAAGACAACATTATTTTGTCAAAACAAAATGTGGGCAAAATCATGACTTCTGCTATAAATTTAGGCTTTTGCCTTCCAGAGAAGACAACAGATAAATCATTGAAATACAGACACCTCTGTAACACCTTCCACAAGTGCTTTTCTCTCCCATGTGCTGAGAATATTTTCTTGCACTTGAAACAAACAATGGTAAAGTTTCCTAAAAAACTTGCATGAGGAATTACAAGATAAGCCCCTTGATGGATAGAAAGGAGGACAGTAAGAAAAAGAAGAAAAGAACTCAGTTAGGACTTTTTTGCCTCAGTATTCACACATCAGGCAGGCAATCAATAATCTACAATAACAGGGCAACAAATTCCAACATGAAGTATCAGTTTCAGCAGTCTGAAGCAGCTGAATAAAGCTAAAAAATAAACTGCCTGTGAAACAGTAAAATTTTATACAGCATAGAGTTCTTATAAAGGAAGGTCCCTGTGAAAAGAAAAATATATAGTAGGAATAAGTGTATACAGTATATAGTATATAGTATACAGTGTATATATATATAGTATATAATATATATACTATATAGTATATCTATATTTATACGTAGGAATTACATTCACAAATCCACATTTCTATTATTTAGATGTCATGATCTTCATATATGTTGAGCATTCAAAACTTTTCATTAAAAGGAATCACCAATTATCTGCAAATTTCAAATCTAGTTATTAATTCAGCATCACCACTTATAATTTGGGAGCCAATTATTTTCTTTCTGCTACCTATAAGACAGATCTGCATACTAATGACAAAACTAACCACAACATAAATATTAAAAATCTTGGTTTACACCATCACTATACTCATAAGGGACAGCAAAGTGTTCCATGGAAACATGTTCTGGGAGTCCCTCCAGAGAGCAGGAGGGAAGAGTGTGGCAATGCACAAAACTAAATACATTCAAGATCTATCCTTGCCTAGGGTTGGAGATAGATATTTTAATACGCTTTTCCCTTTTCATTCAAATTACGCAGAATTTTTCTAATCCAACTGGTAGATTTTCAGTAGGCTTATTTCTGTATTTACTTCAGCACAGTCTGACTGTGAAACAATTTTCATTTTACTTCATCTAAGGAAAGTCACTGATAGTACATTCACATCTCTTTCCCCCTCATTTGTTTGCCTTGAAAATACAAATATTGACTCTCAGAAATATTTTTCCTATTTTTTTTACTATTTTAGAATAACATTTTTCTTTCCCATAGTGAGCCTGTCTTATCTAAAGAGAATGTAAAGTTCTCTTCTAATGCTCAAAATTTACACTGGTTTTCTAGAGAATTTTATAACAAACACTGATGAAGGTTTTTGATGTTTTACAGTGTTCATAGCTAGTTTGGGGTTTGGGATTTGAAAGCTTCACCTTTTTCTTGAAGCGTTACCCAGTCAAAAATCTCCAGTTTTTCTGAGATCAAGGGACTGCTCCCTTTTCTATTAAGATTTCATTATTAAAACCATTTTATGTAAGTGCCTAGCATGAAGTCCTAAAATGACTTTGTAAACATCATATATACTTATTTAGAAAGAAGGAGAATATTTATTTTCTTTGCCTAAATAACTCAAGCTCTGTTTACTAGTGATATATTTTTAAGAGAGTGGAAAAGCAGTTAAATTGTATTATTAAAGCATTCTGAAATGCTACAGGGTTATACATATGTTAAGTATTTTTGTACATCATTCAAATGCTAAACTAGCCACGTATAGATCATTGTGTAGGTTGCCCCATTTCTTCCAGTCTGTAAAATTACAGAGAAAAATGATGCCAGCCAAGGTTCTGGGGCAAAACAACATTGGACAGAGCAGTAAGAATTGCAGTCAACCTTAGAGGCATCAGTGCAGCCTGTTTGGCAGTACTCTGACTGTTAAAACTAGAATGTTTCACCTAAAAACTTGTTCAAGAAGGAAATGTTTTAAGCTACTCAATAGCCATGTAGCGAAAAAGTATCTTTACCTTTTGCTTAAAATGAAACTCACAAATGCTCAGTATTTGTAATATTAACACAGAGTCCTTCCATTCCCTCTTCTAAGCCAACATCAAGGCACTAATGGACAGATACCTGTTGCATTAAGAATTTTTTTTTCATTTGTAAAGAGGATAAACTTCCTGTATATTTATAGGCAGAGATGTAGTTACCTCTTTTCATGTTAAATATATCTACAATGATCTTATACATAGCCATTGTGGTGTTTTCATAGTTCTGACATCAGCTATTGTGTCAGTCTTGGGTAGCTTGACTGTAAGTTGTTCCTCACTAGGGAGTTGTTGAAGCAGCAGCAGAACCAAGCTTTAGTCTCAGTTCAATGTCTCGAGTCTTGAGAAAAGGATCAGGGTATGTTTTTTTTCTGAGTGCCAGCTTTTCTTGTTTCATTTGCTTATTGACAAAATACTGGTTATGCTGATCTTGTTCTATTCCTTATCTGGCCAAAGGTCAATAAATACTGCACATCTTACAAGAAAGAATAATGAGCTTCCACGCAGGAAATTAATATAAAGAATTTAAAATTTATTTTATCTAAAACTGAGTTTGAATTTTACCTCCTAGCAGTGGAAGTCCAGTATACATAATTGAGAATGAGCAAAGGATGCTTATAATCATTGAGAAGAAGCTTGGCTTCAAAAATATTGGACATAGAAACTGAGACAAATGTAGCCTGCCAGTTTTGATTTATTTTTCAGAGTGAGCAACATAGCACTAGGATCTACAAAATGCTGTTCAGTCTTCTAATTTATTTTTAAGGGATGACTGGACTCAGCTTAGCTTGTGTAGAAACCTTGATCAAAGGAAGAATTTTATTTAGTAACATTTTTAGACTAGTGAAACTAGTGTCCTACACCAATGCTTTGTTCTTTCTGCTTTCTTATTTGATTCATTGTCACTTGATTATTTCAGGAGCAGAATTATACTAACTATTAGATACAATAGCCTTTACTTTTAAAATATGATTATTTTCTACAAATTTGAAGATTGGGAAATGTTTAACTTAGTTGGCTGTTGTAATCACATAGTTAAAACCAGAAAACCTTGCCCTTTCTTAAAAATACATGGCTTTAACTTGAACATGGAAGACTTTCACTGTCACAATAAGAGGCCTGTTACAGGTTGTGTGATGCTTTATCTTGTACTAAACTCACAGCAGATGAGGAGAAACTTACTATTCAAAGGAATTTTTATTCTAATTACTGTTGGATTTCATTGCTTTATAACTTTCAAGTAGATTTCCTTCAATTTTTTTCTTCAATTAAGTATTACAGCACAGTGAGAAATGTTACCAGATCAATATTTTACTGTTTCATGAAAGAGCTTGCATTGCGTGGGTTCAAACTGAACAACCCATGCTGTTGTTCAGCTCTCTTTAATCACCTTTTCAGACTAAACTACTTAAATCTCACTAATCCCAGCTCAGCTAAATGATTGCAAATAATTCCCATTAAAATTGACAGTCTTTCCAAGAAATAAAAATTGAAAACAATTGGCTCAAGAAGTGTACAAAGCATATGTTTACAGTATTTTTGCCCATTTACTGAAATTGAGGGAACAAACGGGCACAGAAGGTTGAAACTGAACAAAAATTGTTTTAGCTATGCATGGTTAGAAAATGAGTGCCAGTTCATCAACTCAGTGGAGCATGTAAAATTCATTTCAATTATACCTTTAATGCCAGGAGAGGTCTGTGTCATTTTTGGCTTTTGTTCCATTTACTGCTGCAATGGTTTTGTTAATCTGTCCTATGTAAAGGAAGTTTATTGTAATACTTTTTGCAGGTTCATGAATATGTATTTTAAAGGTAAAGAAAATTTTGACATAACAGAGATGACAATGACTTTTATAACATTTATAAATTCTGTTAAAACTTACTAGATCTAGTGGGCTTCATGGCCCAAGAAATTTTTCCTCCCAGCCTACTCTCACTGGCTTTGGTGTGCTCTTAGAGCCAGTGATGCCTCCTCAGTCCAATAGATGGGGAGCTGCCCCGGTTCTGTGCCCTCAGGTCCATCCAGTAGCAGTGTTGGGATGCTACTTCATGCATGCTGGTTCAATCACATGTACACACACTCATACAGAGTACTTATAAACAGCCACAGGGACCCACCCAGATGGAGATCAAGGCCTGATCCACACGGGCACAAACAGCACTGACACAAGCATGCACAACACAGATGACCCAGTCTAGCTCTTTATCTCTTGCTGGACAGAATTATGAATAAATGAAGTGGAATATGCACGCATAAAGAACATTGGTGTCTTCTGTAGCTGGATCCCTAGCCCTTGGTTTCCTTCAGCTGCTGCTCCACAAACCCATGGAGCATCCCAATAATTGTCCCACTTTAACAGCTGGCATGCAGACCACTTGTTGCACAAGGGATATTGAGACAAATTTATATTCACAGAGATTTACTAGAACAATCTGTATAGCTGCTGGCACACCTCAACTCTAATAGTGAAATTTTCCTTTGTGGAAGAACAGTATAACGATGATTATAACAGAGAGAGACAAAGAGAGAAGGAAAGCGAGAATGAGAAAACTCTCCAACAGCTAGACAGGAGTCCCAGAAGTGTCTTCCTCTGGGAGTGGTTATCAACAGTGTATCAGGTGGTGATGGCAGTGAAGATGATCATCATCACTTTCCATGATTTTTTAGTAGTACTATATAGTTTTATTTGGAGCCTGAGAAAATTCTCTACTGGTTCATCCAGCTTCTGGCACTCTTTGCAACAACTTAATTGGTGCTGCACATTGATTGGAAGTTAAGAGTCTGCACACAGGTATTGTTGTATTCTTTTTATCAATCATTTAAGTTACTACAATCTACTCTGTTGTACACCAGGCCTGATTCTCTCCACTGTAAAGCTAAATTTGACAAGATAAGATATAAAGAAAAGATGGAAAGAGATGCAATTCTGATGCCAATGCTACCATTACACTTTTGAGAACCTACCATAGCCAGAGTTTCTGGGTTTGGCAGGTGCAAGACCCCAAACTAGCCCAAAATTATTTAGCAGATTATTAAACCCACACTTATGTGGAGCAAAGAACATTCATGTGGAAAATCAACAATAACAGAGTTTAAGAAAGAGCAAATTGAGGTGATCAGGGCCAGGGGTCAGTCAGACAAGCATGCTGACCAGCAACCTGCTTACACACTGCTGTTTCTTTCATGTTCCTCAGTTTTGTCCCACTCTCCACCCTGCCATTAGCTCTTCCCTAAATACCCTAAAATTTTTATATAATCCTAAAATCCTCTTCTTCCTGGATCTCATAATAAATCTTATTCATATTTAGGCAATAATCTCTCTTTGGTTTGTGTGGCCTTCTGACTCCAGTTTATCTCATTGATGCATCTTGGTGGATTTTGCACTAGGGACAATTGGTTTCCTTCTATACTCTTTGAGTAGCTAGTTTGGTTTGCTCTGTTTCACTAATTCCTGCACCAATCAATACTTTTTTTCCGATTCTCACCAGGTTCTGCGAATTTAATGTTGCTGCCTTTCAGTTAGGTAACCTATCAATGTCTAAGAAAGATTTGATCAAAAGTTAGTCACAGAAATCCATACAGGAGAAAATATATTGTGTGGAAAGTCTATAATCTGTGGAATAAAAACAAAACAAAACAACACAACACCACCCCCCCAAAAAGAATATATCAAAAAACAAAACTAACAAATAAATGATAAAACCAAAATCAAGCAAAAAATGAAAGATCTATTTGGATAACACAGTGTTTATAGAAGTGCTAGTGCTTATATACTCCTTATATTCAGAAGCAGTCCTACTGCAAAAACTTGCTTGTCACACAAATTAGTTTTCTACCAGATGTGTCACAATCCACCTTGGTAAAACTATTGTTGAAAACTTGAGAACTAAGGCAGAGTTGAAAGGGCCCCAGCTCTTTGTTTACTAGACTGGATGTTTTCTTGCATGGCATCTGTTCACTCTTTCACATGTCATACATTCCATACTGGAATGAAAATAACACAGAATCCAACTTAAAAGTTCATCCTGTGCATCATTTGTGTCACTGCCAGTGACAGCTTGTTTAATGCACTGCTGCAGTCTCATCACTTTCCTATATTGTTTTTCCAATAACATTGTAAAAGTATCAACAGAATAGCATAAATGTCTTAAAAATTGACAGGTATATATATGTGCAGAACTAAAATGTAGAAAAGCTTGTGTGGGCTTCAGCAAGCACTAGATTTGATGACTGCTATGGCAAATATAAATTCAAAACATTAAAAGTGACAATATTATCTTAAAGTAATAAGATTTTAGAGCAGAATTCGATTTTACTTTTCTTTTCCCATAAATTAAGAATAAAATTTTCAGCTTTTTTTTTTTTCCCTGAAAACATTTTTCTTTTGACAATAAATGAATCAGGAAAAAAATGAAATATGAGCTTTTCACATAGCAATCTGAGACTTCAGTTGCAGTGTTAGAACAGATATTAATGCATTTCCAATTGACTCATGCTGATTGGAAATGTAATGGAGAAAAGCTTAAATGTTTAATGTATTTCCTTTGTCACACAGTTGGATTCATAGACTCTATTGAAATAGGTAGGAAACAGAAGACAGTGGTTTTGTATTTGTAAATTAGATCTCAAATCAACAAAGTGGATGCATCTAATACCGAAAAAGTTGTAA
>JAOTQP010000251.1:42875754-42920540 GCA_026413545.1 Cichladusa arquata
GCATCATGGTCCCAGAAACTGGAAAAAAATCATAAAAGGAATAGTGCATTTTCTCTCTCTCAAAAAAAAAAAAAAAAAAAAAAGAAAAAAGAAAAAGAGAAAAAGAAAAAGAAAAACAACAAAAAAAGAGAGGACGTTTTCCCTAATACATTAATTCCCTTCCATTACATTAACTCCCTTCCATCCTTACACCATCTGTTTTAATTGACACAATGCAGTCAGTGAGCATTTGCATGAGACTGAAACTGTCCCCTGTTGTTGAGGGTAGAATACCTATTATTCATGCTGAATGCAAATTTGTCATCAACTGGAAATTTAATGTCTTCAATTCACACAGAAAATATAACCATTTTCATTTCACTTTAGGTGTTCTGTCAGCCACTCATATACGTACATGTATATATAGGTGATGTGCAGAACTTGTATAAATTTTCTTTTTGCAGTAAAATATTACTATTTATTCATGCAGAACCAGTCACTCACCCACCTGTCATGAAGGACCCCTAATATACTACTTCTACTATCACAAAATCTGTCAATTTGCTTTTTCTGGTGGTTTGGCAGACATGACTCTGTTTTTCTAGACCAGTATGTATACACGAAGCAGCTACTTTTTCCAGAAGTGGTTAGTTTGGGAAGAATACCAAACCCTCCTAGAATAAATACTGCAACATACTGTTCAATGGCCTCCATTCCAATTAGTGATGAATATTTTATTTATTGTATGTGACCATTTTGTATCAATACAAAAACATTAGAAAATATAGGGAAACATAGAAGTAACTTCAAAAAATAAGAACACTTCAGAAGCTTGAAAAAACATTTGTTAAGGCTCGAGTTCTTGTTGCTGAAAACAGACTGCTGATAAATAAAGTTATTACATAAGCTAAAATTCCTTAGTATGAAAAAAGACCTTTTTGTTGATGCAAGAGAAGATAGTCTTTAAGTCAGTTCAACTTCATGGATCCATGGCAAAAAAAATCATAAAAATATCCACCAAATGACCTTGTATACTATGTTACTGAATAGCAGTTTTTGTTTTTTCTTAGGATTCCCAACACAAACATATCCATTGTTAAGATATACATCATGCTGATGTTTCTAGCTAGAGAGTCTCAGGAAAGGTCAACACAGATTTGAAAAACAAAAAATTACAAACCTAATTAGAGTAGGGTGAGTTGCTTCTGACTTCACTTGTAAGCAGTCTCTGCTTAAGTATTTGGCATCTTCTTTCTTTATTTAAAAGGAAAAAGGGAAAGAATCATAATCCTACCTGTAGTTCAAAACTAAATTTCAGAATTTTGCTTTGGACAACAGCTGAGATATTTTATTTCCCAGGGGTAGATAGTGCCTTTTATTAAATTGATTAAGAAAGAAAAATTATTTAATTTAGTTTTTATGTGTTTTTCTAACTGTTCTAACTGCTCATTATGTTGGATGACTGATGACTTCATCATGTGTTGTGGGGTTTTTTCCTAAGGCAAGCAGTTCTTTTCAACTGTAAGACTTGTCATTATTGCTTATGTATACAGAAGCTTTAGTTACTAGGTTACTATTCATTTTCCATAGAAAATTTTGAGGAGTTTGCAGGGTTTCTTATACTGTTCTCACTGAATATGTTCATTTAATTCTGAAGCTTTGATTCCACAAAAGTATTAACACATTCTTGTAACTATGTATTTGCTAATTATTGTATTAATTATTGTCTATGTAGTGTTGTATCAAAAATGTAAAGTCTGTGATGTATTTCACCTATAGGGAGATCTATCCTCAGTGTCTGCAGGATCATAGGATCATAGCCTCATACAATGGGTTGGATTGTAAGGCACCTTTAAGAGCATCTATTTTCAATCCCCCTGCTCTGAGGCAGAGACACCTCCCTCTGGACCAGTTTGCTCAAAGCCTCATTCAACCTCTCCTTGAGCACTGCCAGGGATGGGGCAACCACAGCTTCTCTGAGCCACCTGTTCCAGTGCCTCACCACCCTTACAGTAAAGGATTTCTTCCATATATCGAATCTAAAACTACTCTCCTTCAGTTTGAAATAATTTCCTCTTGTCCTGTCACTACAGGCTCCTGTAAAAAGTTTCTCTCCATCTTTCCTGCTGGCTCCTTTCAGGTACCAGAAGGTCACAACTGGGGAACCCCAAAGCCATATCTTTTCCAATTCTCTCAGCCTTTCCTCATAGGAGAGATGTTCCAATCTTCTGATCATCTTGATGGCCCTCCTCTGGACTTGCTCCAAGAGGTGCTCATCCTTCTTATGATGAGGACCCCAGAGCTTGATGCAGCACTCCAGGTGGGGTCTCACCAGGAGAGAGAGAGAGGAAGAGCCACTGCTTCCTGGTCAGGCTACTTTTGATGCAGGTCAGGTTTGGCTTTGATGCTGAACTTTGGCTTTTTGAGCTGTGAGTGCACATTGCGGGTTGTATTCAGACTCTCGTCTGCCAGCACCCACAAATCCTTCTCAGCAGGGCTGCTCTTGATCTGTTCATCCCCAGCCTGGGTGAGCAGATACTGGGTGTATCTGATCCAGATGCAGCACCTTGGACTTGGTCGTTTTAAATCTCGTGAGGTTCCCACAGGCTGACATCACAAGCTTGTCCGGGTGGCTCTGGATGGCATCCTGTCCTTCAGGTGTGTCACCACATCACTCAGCTTGGTGTCATCTGCAAATCTGCTGAGGGTGCACTCAATTCCTTAATCCATGTCATTAATGAAAATAATAAATAACACCGACAATACAGATCCCTGAGGGACACCACCTGTCACTGGTAACCATTGGGACTCTGAGCTGTTAACCACTGTGCTCTGAATGGGACCATCCAACTAAAATCTTATCCATTTATCAGTCCACAGGGATCTACAGCTAAAACTGATCATGTTACCCAAGGTTCTCTTTATAATCATTGTAGGGATATTTCAAACTCAACATAGCAGCCAACAGTTTTTTTAAATGCACATTGATGAAGTACTAGAGTATTTCACGCTGTAAAAGAGCCAGTTCTTGATTCTGGGAGCTGCTTGTAAGGGAGTTCTGTTGAATATTTGAAAAGATGGTGATAGAGGATAATTCGGACATCCCGTCATTCTTCTTGTGCCTCCATCTGTGGTAACTTGGAGGAATTTTGGCAGGAAAGACTAGAGTACTGAGTATAGGAGAGGAAAAATAATTCAGGATCTGGAAGTCCAGCATCAAAGCTCATATAAAATACATCAAATGATCACCATTATAGTGGATACAAGCTAATATACCATCTGTATGCAGAGATTTGCTGCTCTACACCATTGATTATTCATTCAAACAGAGATAATGAGATTGTTTAACGATGATCTTCATGCCACAGAGACATTAATCTGCAGGGCACAAAAAACGAAACAAAACCCGAAGAACACATCCCCTCTCATTGCTTAAGGGAGAATGGATGATTTTTCTCAAAAATGACAAAATGAGTATTTGCAGCCCGAATACAATCCTAATTTGCAGCCTTAACACTTCTATTAAATATATCACAGGGTCTGTTGGCCACCATCTTATGAAGAGTTTAAGCTTCATATTTTTATTGGAAGATGTCAAACTCTTTGTTTTATAAAATACTAAATAATCTAATTTGCGTGGGCCATCCATAAAACAGGTTTTGACTATATTACTTTACTTTAAAGGATGTAGCTGAATTGGTCAATTCTAGAGAGAATTGACCATCTCAGATGGAATTTGCCAGACCTATGAATTCATTATAAATACCTGGAGAGACAATTTGGAATCTGAAGTATCTATTTGAGGCTTAAACATATCAATAACATAAAAGGTCTAATTCTCTTTTTCAGCAGTTTGAAGTCTAAAACATTCAGAAGCCCCATTTTTTATCACATTTGATTAAATTTCATAAAGAAAAGACCTAAAAATAAATTGGCCTAAATAAATAAAAATCTATGTGGATTTTTATTTGAACGCCTTTATATAATGAAGACTTAGCAAAAAATTAAAAGACAATTTGATTTGACTCAGTTGATCTTTCATTCAGACCTTGGGAAGATAATTCCCTGAGCTATCCTTTTAGCTGCTATTCATTACTTCTTTTTCCATTTAAAATAGCAATCCAGGAAATCATGAAAATTTCACACAATTGCTTGGAAATCCAAAAAAACCAGTCATGTGCAGCAAGCAGCAGGTCTGTCATACGCATTCCAGAACCTGGAAATCCTGAACAACCCTGTTGAGTGTGAGTAGATTAACAGCATGCTATATGTAGAGAATGTGCTGTCTTGGAAGCAGTGATTAATGAAGCTGTGCTGCATAGTTGCCGTGTGCCTGCACAATGTGCCTGACAGCTGGGGAAGTATCAGGTATATCTTTGTGCACGTGTGACTCCCTGGTACATCACATACCTGAAAAATTTGGTGTATTTTGAAGACTGTTTTTATGGCACAGGCACAGACCAGCTGTGATGCATGTGTACGGTATGTCTGGTGCTTTCAGGCATCACAAACTTGCTGCACATGAGTAACTCTGTACAATCATCTTAGTTTTTAGGAAATCCCAGACAGCCCTCATTCCTCCTCAGAAGGACTGTCTGTAAGAAAGTTAATGGTGACACCGTCTGTGTTTGACTCATCCAGAACAGTGTTGACAAAAACATCCATTTCAAATTGGTGATTTGTGAAAAGATTTCAGCATCTGGCTGGCACATATCACTGTTTGTCATACATAAGTTAGAAACCTAGATACTGCCATATTCACAGTCCTGTCTTCCCATTTTACTCTTCAAATGACTTCTGAAAATTAAGAGGAGCTTTTTTCTAAATTTTAATTTTGTGCTGAAAATAATTTCTCTAACACTGATGTCTCTTGAAGTTTCTTTTTCCTTTAAGTCAAGACTGATGGCAAAGATAAAGGTCACTTATTGTTAATGTCAATAACTGTTAATGTCAATAACTAATCTGTCTTGAATGGATATTTATATATTTTTTTCTCAGTAATAAGTGAGAAAATAATTCAGAAACTCTACAGCTTTAACACTATTCACATTAAGAAAGGTAATTTAATTACCTTAGAAGCATTTAGGTACTGACCAGTGCTGAATACAGAGGGACAATCACTGCTGCTCTGGTCCTGCTGGCCACACTATTGCTGATGCCCTTTGCCCTCTTGGCCACCTGGGCACACCCTGGCTCATGTTCAGTTGGCTATGGACCATCACCCCCAGGCCCCTTTCTACCTGACCCTGTCCAGCCACACCATCCCCAGCCCGTAGCTCTGCAGGTGATTGCTGCGCCCCAAGTGCAGGACATGGCACTTGATCTTGTTAAACCTCATATTGTTGGATTCACCCCACCTATCCAGTCTGTCTGGGCCCCTCTACAGAGCTGAGGAGTTTTATACTTTAATGGGTTTATAGTATAAATTAAGAAGTCGTTTGGTTAAAGAAATATTCACTTCAAAAATGTAGAGTTGGACAACGTAGTTTTAATTGTTTGTGTGTCATGTAAGCTTTCAAATTTCTTAATGTGCTGTCTACTTTGCAATTTAGTTTGATATGTTCTGTAACCCTTTCAACATTGTTAATACTTTTTACTTACCTTTCATATTCTTCACTTTCAGTTTGATATATAAATGTCTCATCTCCTGTTCTCTTGCTTTCTGTGGAATTTCTACTTCTGGAAGAGATATTGACCAGCTGAAAAGAAAGCAATTTTCTATAAGCAATTCTAACCCCAAAAAATTGTATCCAAACTGTGTTCCCCATCTAGTGCATGAAGCTACAGACTGTCCATTTACTTTTTTAACAGGCAGGAAAAGTAAATGGTAAAGTTTGAGGTTTGACAATGGACTTTGCCCTACAGCTTTGGGAATCATTGGCCTAGAAGCTGGCATTTCTGTGGTTCTAGAGAACACAGCACTTACAGAAAGGGTAGTCAGATTAAAAATAGACAGTTCTTTGGGCAGATCTGTGTTAGTCCCCAGGCTGGTCTTATAATTGAGGAGTAAATTAAATTGGATTAGCTTTGATTTTGTCTTGACATGCCATGATGATCAAGCAAAGGCAGGGGAGCATGGAGTGGTCAATCATAATTTGAGTGAAAACAGGATATACACATTTGATATATGTTATATCTGTTTCTTAAATGCGTTTAATCTCTTGTGGTTACAACCAAGGCAGGAACGAGACATTTTTTCTTTAAGTTGGACACTGGAAATTATAGCCTACAGCTTCAGAGCAGCAAGATAGATTCAGCCAAAAATTATTCTCCTTACTTTTTTTATTTTTTTTTCTATATTCAATAGCAAAGTGATTCTCTTTGAGCAATTAAACTGAATATTCAATAGAGAAACTGAAATAGAATAATCACTGAATAATTTGACTAGGAATCGTGCCATGAGAGGAACAGCTATTGTGATATTCCAGGAACTAAATGTACTGGAAAATTCATTTTTCTTTTATTTTGGAACATCTCCTTGGGTCTACTGAGTTTATGTGTGCCCTCCTTACTGTTTGAACTTAATTTAAAATGGAGGTGCTCAATATTATCTCTCATGTGGTTCTTCATTTTGTATGGTGCCAAAGCTTTGAATGGAAAGAATGCCCTTGCCCTGTGTAGTGGACATTTTTATAAAATAAATTTGGAGCATCTTTAAAAACATATTTCGTTTTGGAAGTCTGGAGCCTGAAGAAAAGGACAGTCTTCATTCAGTTAATTATGAATGGCTAAAAATTACATATTTAATCCTGAAGACTGGAGAGCTGTTCTAAGAAAACTAACTTATGTAGGACATTACATTAATTTCATTCTAGGCAAAATTTTTTCCAACACTTTGACCGTGTTTTACATGTGAGAAGCTGTACACATTTTCGAGACTTTAGATAGCTTTTCTTAAGTCTGTACATATCTTCTGTATTTGCTGATAATAGCTTTTTGTCTGATTATTACTTACCTGAAGATTGCTTCTGCATTGCACCATCTTGATTGTGCTGCGTGTTTTCTGTGAACTAGGTTTAAAACTTACAGTAAAGTAATATCATGTGAATTTTTGAAAATAAGTATAAAACTACTTCAGTGACTTTTTAGCCTGAACTGGACTCTGAACACTCTGAACTGAACACTGTTATGGCACAGCCAATAGGTGCCAAAGTAGCAATTCCTTAGAATTAACATTCTTCAAACTATAATTGTATTAACTGACTGTACTAAACTAAAAATGGAATTAAATATTGCTGGCAAGTTGTTTGGATGACTCAAGACTAGAATGGCATGTAAGGAGGTACCTGTGGTTCTGCTCCCTCTAAGGTGGAAAATAGTAACAAATCTAAGATGTGATGATGGAGCAGGACGAAATTCTATCTGAAATATATTTCAGTAATTCAGTAATTCAGTAATTCATTCATTCTTAGCTAGATGGCTGTGAACTTTGCTTGGAAATATTTAAAACACTTTTTAAATGTTTTGTTTATGTGCGAGTAGTTCCAAGTGGTTTATGCAGATACTTTACTCAAGTTGTTGGGATTTGGTAAAAGTAAAGGTATTAAAAATAAAGATCCTCAAGTCCATCAAATTATCTCTGAAAACACAGCTCAGATAATGTATACTACTACAACATAATCCCATTTCAACCTCCTGCCACAAAAATATTCCAAAGGAAATTGCCACTCTATTATTAAAAAAAGTTCATTTTTTAAACTTTTCTCTCTCCTTTTTGGAAATTTCTTATGTGTCTCATGAAGGGTTTGCACTCCACTTTACTGGGAACTTGGATAGCCATCGCTTAGATTTTCTAAACGTCTTTTTATTCTATGAAATTTATTTCCACTTCCTATGGACAGAATAACAGAGAAGACACACAGCCAGGCAACATAAGCACTCACTACACTTGTTGCTAGTAAAAAAAAAAAAAAAAAAGTTTTTAATTGGAATTTCGGAATTTCTTCAACTTTTTTAAAAAGATTGTGCTTTTGTTACTTTTTTCTCTTCAATATAAGTAAATTGGTTCCCAATGCTTTCACAGACTTTAGCAAAAAAGAACAGCTACATCTTTTAAAAGCTACATCTTTTGAAATATCACATATAGAGGATTAAAATTATTGTTCTGTAGTAGAAGATTAGAAGAAAAATAAACCAAATGATACAACCAGAGAAAAATCACAGCAAGCCATAATACTGAACAACACTCTCTCTGATGCCGAAGCACAAATGATGAAATGACAACCTCAAAAGAAAGCATTTTTTCAGGAAAGTACATTCTTAGTATAATTCTCATTATCTGGGCATTCAAAGTGAGTCAGGATGAGATGCTTCTTTCTCATGAAAGTAGTGTGACAAACATGAAAGATTATCTGTCACTATACAGCATTTTCTCCTGTATTTCCTAATCTCCAGTGGTTTCAGTGGAGAATAAAGTAATTATTATAGTTAACGTGAATCTTTTGTGTAGTTCCCTGACAGGACAATGCCATTGAATCACCCATTCCACTGGTTATTATGGGATTTGTATTTAAGATATATTCATTGTCTTGGTTTTCAATAGGACATCTGAAGGTCATGGTGAACTGCTTAATTGCTGAGTATTTCAGTTTCTCACATGGTGAAGTTGAAATGAACCTGAATATGACATTCTGGAATAGATTCTATATTTACAAACCTTTTTATCAATGTTAAAATTAGAAATGTACTTACCCTTTACAGGAAGAAGAAATACCAATCACATTAGATTGAAGTCTTTAAGATAAAGAAAAAAGATTTTTCTAGGTAGTCAAAATACTACAGCTTTTAAAGAAGGAATTTACTCACAGTTCATATATTTTAGGCTGAGCCTGGGAAGATCAGAGACACTAACTTATTCTTGTGGCATTATACTGAGATAGTAAAAACAATGAGTTTTACCTAACTTTAACACCAGATATTTATTTCTAGGAACATTTGATTGTGTATATTTTAGGCTCAATACTAATTTATGACATAACTAAACTACTTAGTCACTGAGTCAGCTTTACTCGATTTTTGGAGTACCCTGTTCTCTTGATGTAAAAGAATCCTAATGCTAAAACAACCAATGACAGCTATGTGGTTTTGATATCTTTATATGGTCCTGTCTTTTTTTTAACTCGGTGGCCGAAGACATTATAGAAAGAACATAGTTGCTGTATCAAGGAGGACTCCCCTTTTATGCTGCTTCGTATAATCAGTGATAAAAGTGGAAGAGCAAGGGAAAGACAATGGAAGTTGAAACATTCTCATGAACTTTGGCTAGGTTAGCTGGCCACAGTTGATGCTTTGTGTGGATCACAATAATGTAATGTTCATGCCACTGGTCAATATAACGAGTCCTTGCCTTTTATAGAGTTATGTTTCTAGCAATAAACAATGACAACTTCAAAAGTTGGTGGCCTTCAAACCAAGCCACATCTGTTTGTCCTATCCAAAGTCTCTAATGTAGCTGGATGGAAGAGACACAAAAGTCTCTCCAAGCCATGATGTTATATATATTATATATTAATAGTTAAAAAAATTAATTTTGTTTTTTAAAGTCTAAAATATTATCTGTCTTTTAAAAAATAGACAATTAGAACGCCTTACTCTTGATATTCAACTATTACTGGTTGAATTTGGTTGAATCAGTAATACTTTGCTCTTTGTACCATTTCAGGATTTGTTAATTAAAAGTTAAAAAAAAAACGTAATTGAAATTCATCTTACTTTTGTAAAATTCTTTTAATAATGGAAAGTAAAGAAGATTGGTTTTGTTTCATTTGAAAAATTAGTAGATGAGTTTCAGATGAGTCAGCACAATATCAAAAACTTCAGAAGGAGGAGGCATAGACTCATTTAAGTTGAGAAAAAACTCAGAAACCATTGAGTTCTGCTGTCAACCCCGCAGTGCCATGTCCGTCAACTAACCATGTCCCTAAGTGGCAGATCAACATCTCTTTTAAATCCCTCCAGAAATGATGACTAAACCACTTCCTTGGGCATCCTGTACTAGTGCATCCTAGTGCATCCTAGTTCCTGCACTATTTCTGTTCAGAATTTTTTCCTAATATCCAATCTAAACCACTCCTGGCACAACCGCTTTTCATATCTCTTGTTACTTGGGAGAAGAGACCAGCCTGGTAGTTGCAGAGAGAGGAAAGGTTTCCCCTGAGCTTCTTTTTCTCCAGGCTAAATACTCCCAGCTCCTTCAGCTGCCCCTCATAAGACTTGTGCTCCAGGCCCTTCACATCTTCATGGCCCCTCTCCGGACACACTCTAGCACTTCCATGTCCTTCTTGTAGCCAAGATTCCAGAACTGAACATGGATTTAAGGTGTGGCCTCACCAGTGTCAAGTACAGGGGAAAATCACTGCCCTAGTCCTGCTGGCCATGCTGTTATTGATACAGGTCAGGCTTTTGTTCAGTTGCTGTTGACCAACACCCCTGGGTCCTTTCCTGCTGGGCAGCTTTCCAGCCACTCTTCCTTAAGCCTGTGGCACTGCATGAGGTTGTTGGGACCAAAGAGAAGGACCTGGCTTGGACATATTGAACCTCACACTGTCCTCAGTCCATTGATCCAGCTTCTCCAGATCCCTCCTTCCTGCCCTCCAGCAGGCCAATGTTCCTGCTCAACTTGCTGTCATCTGCAAACTGATTAAGGGTAAACTAGATCTCTTTCTCCAGATGATCAATAAAGAGATTAAACACAATGGGCTCCGGTACTGAGCCCTGGGCAACACCACTTGTGACAGGCCATCAGCTAGATGTAATTCCGTTTACCACCACTCTTTGGGCTCAGCATTTCAGCCAGTTTTTAACCCAATGAAGAATGCACCTGTCCAAGCCATGAGCAGCCAGTTTCTCCAGGAGAATGATATGGGAAGCAGTGTCAAAGACTTTTCTGACATTCAGATAGACAGCATACATAGCTTATCTCACACACAAAAAGTGGGTCAAAATCCTATGGCTTCAGAGTTTATATTTACTTAAGCTTTTTCTTTCAAAATGTGCTGCCCTTTATAAAAACATGCACATTCTGAATGTACAATTTAGAACACTTTTTCCTTTTGGAAACTGGATATTTTTCTTCTTCTAAATGGGTTTTCTTTTCTTATTTATTATAATAAAACAGTAGAAAAAATACAGACCAGTATCTATCAGATCAGCAGTTTCATAATTTCAGCAATTTATTTTTCAAATTTGTGTTTAATATCAAATCCCTAGCTTCATAATGGAGGAAATCAGAAGACATCAAATGTACTGGATAGGATGGCAGAATTAACTGAATGCCTGAAGTATGTACTGCTTGGGAAGCTTGTCTCACTGCCAGCATCTGGTAAAGCAGAATAAAGCAATCATGCCCTATCCCTGGCAGTGTTCAAGGGCAGGTTGGATGGAGCTTTGAGCAACCTGGTGTAGTAAAAGGTGTGCCTGCCCACAGTGGGGAGATGTCGGAATCAGACGATCTTTAAAGTCCCTTCCAATGTGAAACATTCTGTGATTCTATGATTTTATGATACTGCTAACAAAAAAAATCAATGTGGACTGACTGTTGGGAAGAAAGGATTAAAACCATGAGATTCAGCAAGGAGGAGGGAATAATTTTGCTCAGTGACCTTGCAGGTGAGACTGCTAAATTTGTCGGTGTGTGCAAGCTACATTTTTTGTGCCTTGTTCATCCTCTGCCTGTTTTGAGAAGTAGAACTCCTGTGGAGAGATAACACACTTTCACAGACATGCCCAAAGCCTTTTGTTGCAGCGAGGCTGGCAGTGAGCCCCTGATCCCCCTCCCTTGCTAGGTTGAGCTGAGCTGAATCGAACCTGGATCCCCGTGTGTCTCTGCCCCCTGATGTTGCAAGTGAAGTAATGAAATAAACCCACTCTTTGCATTTCAGCTGGGGCTTGATGGCTGCCCGTGGTTACCTTATGTATGTGTTAATTCACACACTGACTGAAAATATTTTCATTAATAGCAATTTTGATATTGAATGTTCACAGCAGGTGGTCATCTAAGGTAGTTCTAAATACTAATATATTGCTGAAACTCCCAGGTGCCTGGAAAAGGTTTAGAGCAAAACATCCTGGGCAAAATTTTAAAAAAAGTAGGAAAACAAAAGAAAATTCCTGTTACATTTCAAAATTTTTCTCTATTGCATCTGATTTTTTAAAGCTGAATACTGTGAAATGAAAAGTTAAAAAGGATTGGAGAGAATTTAGCAACTCAAAAAAGAATGAAAGTAAATTAATAATTCCTTTCAAATTACTTTTTGGGGACCTAACTCTACACTTTAACCATCAGGAGTTATGGTTCAGTAAGGCTGTTTACTAATGAACAAGATTTATTATTATTACCTAATAGTTGCATTCACCTCATGATGCAAAACCTGAATACTGAAATGGCTCTGGTCAAACTCTGTTTTGTCATCTTACAGACAATTACTTCGGGGGTGAGGGAGAGGAGGAGTTGTGAATATTTGTTGCAGAGAGAACTGTTTCATATTTAATTCCTAAAATTGTTAGTGGGTATCTTTCATTTTTTATCATTCATGGAACATCAATTATAGGATAAATACTGGAACACAACCATGCAAAATTATGGTCAGAATAATGACTAAAAATCAATATATATGAAATTTTAAGCCTTGTGGTCCATCTCTCAAAAAAATTTTTGTTTGAACTGTGAAGTGGACCAAAGGCATGTCCCCTGAAATATCCCACACCAGCAGTGCTCATTTGCCTGGTTGATTGGCCTGTCTATCACTCCTGTTCATGAGTATTTTATTTTATAGGAATAGGAAAGAAGTTATTTTATTCTCTATTACCCAAGAGTATTTCAGCCATATGTGCAAGTAGGCAGGTGGGCTGAGATGTTCAATCCCAACCCATTTCTTCTATTAATATGCTTTATTAAACAGCTGAAAGGTTTGGAATCTCTCATTTCATTGTAAAATCCATTCATCTGCATGAACAATTCACTATAAATTAAATACAGCCTTCAGACCCTGTAATATAATTCCTCTTGTTCCCTAAAATTAACTCTTTCTATTTAAAGAGCAAGGACTGGCATTACGCACAAGGAGCTGCCCATCAAAAGTCACAATGAATGAATCCTTGAGTTGTGTTTTTCACAAATGATAGACAATGCTGGCGCTGTACCATCAAAATCACAAATATACAAAAATTTACAAAGATCAAGAACCTTTCAGAAGAAGATAGATTAAATTCTTAACAAGTAACATATTTCACAACTGTTAAGTGCTTCAAGGGCTGATTAGATCGAGAACTGAGAAAGAGGTTTAAAACGCTGGAGTGATCTGACTCCAGAACTGTATTATTACTCTGTATTTGTTACAATTTCTCACTCATTGTATATCTCTTAAGCTCTGCTTGAGGACAGACCAATGCAGATCTTCTCTATTTTGATTTACAGCCTGTGACACAGAAGTGAAAACAGAAGAGAAGGCAACAAAATTTCATCTAATTGGTTGTAGCAAGAACATGTGGCTAGGGAAGCCTCTGACATGATGGATAAAAAGAAGGCTACTCAGTGAATATGAAAGGGTTAAAATGCATAAAGCAAAGAACAGACACAATGTAAAGCTAAGTAATATTATTTTATCACTTACCATAATATTTCATTTTCATCAGTTAATAGTCTACGATAAAGTATACGTGAAATTTGTCAAATCCTCTGAGGGCATGAAGATCTATGCAGAACAAATTTCCCATCTAGACTTGATATAGGTTTTTCTGATCACAGATAAACCCATTTTAAGGTTAAGAACTACTAAAGGAAAGAATTTGCTCTTTGTTTTTCCCTACCTCACTCAAAATGAAAAGTGTCTGGAACATACATATCTCTGCTTCTCACTTCTTTTCCATATTTCCATGCTGTAACTTCTTATAGTTATAAAACCAGATAATTGTAGTTGCAGCTATTGGGCGATAAAACTAAAAATTTAAGAAATTGGAATGTGAAATTGGGCTAAAAAGAGAAAATAAAAGAAAGGACTGATCAAGATAATAGCTCAGTATTCTTGTCTTTATTATGCTGATTAATTAAAAGAAAGGCAATTTGCTAAGTAGCCTTTGTGATATTTATCATACTGTTTTGACCAAAGTCCTGTTTTTTTGCAATTCAAGCAGGGGCAAAAGTAACAGAGTGATTATCCAAAATATAAAGATAAAATGTCAGGCTGGCTCTTCTGCTTTAAAATTTTGCTGCTAAGATTCACAATGACATCACATAATAGGCTAATAAGAGTCTCAAGGACACAACCTCTTTTTTTCCAGGAGGAAAGTATATGTTTGAAACTACTTTTGCTATGTACATATAGAAATTTTGCCTCTACTGCTTTTGAAAATCATGTCCTGTCAAAAAGAGTCAAAACCAGTCAAAAGTAGGAGAAATGAAGTAAATTAGACTCTTATCTAGTTCTGCTTAGAGGAATGTGATTTACCTCAGTCACAATTTTTTAATCTACCCAGAAATGTTAGTTAATAAGGATGGATAAATTCTAGATGATAGGAAAAGATTTATGTAATAAATGAGCAGGGGACATAATGGTGCTGTAAATAATGGACTCTATTTATACATAATTGACTTGAGCCTCAAAGATCCTGGCTCCCTAATTCATCCAAGATTAATGAGAGACATTAATAACCACTCAGATTACAAAACTCTTGAAAGAGTGACAGGAACAAGATAAAAATATCTTTTCAAGTTTTTCTACCAAAAAAAAAAATATCCCCAGGTGCAAGTTAGTCAAACTGTCATTTAAAAAGCTGATTTATTTGTTTTCAGAATTGCTTTCTGAATTTTTATGAATTGAAACATGCTGAATTAATTCTCCCATGTTAAAAAAAAATACAAAAAGAGAAAAAGTTAATTACTTAATAACAAGAATAGTTAATCAATTTTTTATTTTTCAACTCATTTTGCAAATAGAAACTTCTATCTACAATTTATTTCCTTTTCTTTTCATTAGTCTTTGGAAAGCATCTTTGGGATATAAAAATGCATTTTGTATTTTCCATTAAAAATTGCTAATAGCTTTTTTTTGCAATAAGAATTGTATTTTTTTTAGATTTGGATGGGTTTTATCCTTTTCTGCCCTGAAGCAGTGAGAATAAATCACAAAGTAGTCTTCTTTGCACGGAACAGGTAATAAATAACTCATTACCTGTTTCAGAAAGCTGAAGAATCCTGAAATATTTCTGGGATAAGACAGATACAAATATTTACATTTGTGTTCACAATTGAACTCAGCTTGTTTAGACATACAGCTGAGATTTATGACTGAAGTAGCTTAGAATGGGAGATGTTTTTGAGCAATATATCACATTTCAGTAAAGTAGAAATCAAATAACACAAGGCTTTTAATTTTTTTTTCCATATTTTCATCCTAGTGTTTCATACCTGGAAGGTTTGCTGATTAGCATTTCCTTTCAGAATGGATTCCAAATATATTTTATTTCTGATTGTCTTGTTATTCCTACTGTTTCTTGGTGGACTTTCATGGGATTTCTGTTAGAATTCTTTATACACACACTAAGATATCATATTAAGTTTTATTGCATTCACTGTTATAGGTAAACTGATCTGGACACACAGCTGAGATTAACAAAAGGTGCAAAATTGCACACAAGGAACCTGGTTTGGCTCAGCTGGTCAAACTACTGTCTTGCTTTGTCTTTTCATTGGCCCTGTTAATTATAACTAATATACGATTGGATTAACAATTTTCGTTTACTTAAAGAAAAAGCCAGGAATATTCCATCAATGGGTGTTTGTTTCACATAAATTTAGAAGATTTTGCTGATTAATTTGATTATTTTGTGTCAACATTTTCAATTTCATGGTGTAGTATGTGCCCTTGAACTATTTGAAAGAGCAGCCTCCCTTTCCCCTGGACTTACAACTTGTCATATCTGATGTGCCACTGACTGGAGGTCAAATTTGCAAAGCCTGCACTTGTACACAATGATTATGCTTGTTGGATTAATCACATCTGCTTTAGTTTTTGCTAATGAATTGCCAAATAACTGCATACATTTTGTGGTCATGCAACTCCTTGATGTTAATGACATTCAACTGTACATTTGTTTACTGAAATTCAAGCATGGCATGAGAACATGTAGGTACCCCTATTTCTTTCTTCTTCTTTTTTTCTTTTTTTTTTTTTTTTTTTTTTTTTTTTTAATGTGGCATTATAATATGTATAGAACATGAGGGGTATTTTTATAATCCACTTACAGACACTATTTAATAATACTGATTGAATTAATTTTTTTAAAAGGCATATGATTTAAGACATTTAATAGGAGGGAGAAATATTGGAAAGATAAACCTGGCTTTTCCTACTCTCCTTTTTATTTTAAAATAAGAGAAAACTTCTTCATTATTGGTATAACTTTCTAGCAGTTTACAGAAATCCTGAGGATTAAGCACTAACTTGCCAAATGGTTGTGTCCTAGCTTTCACAGTGGAGGTTTTTATTTCCCACTTTTTGTGAAATAAATGGCTGCTGGAAAGCCATGAGCCCGACATCCATCTGTGACTAAAGAGACCATTACGGTTCACCAATGGGCTGGAAAACTGACTCTGGGCAGTGATGACCTGGACTCACCACCAGCCAAAGTGAAATTTGAGCCAGGTGACCTAAAAGACCCATGTTTGTCAGTTTTCGGAGTCATGGTATTAGAATTTGAAGTGTGGTTTTACGAATTTATTGGAAATTACTGAGGTTTTTCTTGCTTTGTTTCTTACTCTATTCTCTGTAAATTATAACGATAGATACATGGTGTAAAACTTGTTAAAGACACTGTTGCATCCTTTATCCAAAGAACAGGCAGAGCATATTTTCCTTGCTAAATTTAGTCTTATAATGTTGCATTGTATGTTAAAACAATTGACTTGCACAAACAATTGACTTATGGCAATGCATAAGTGCATTAAGCAAATGTGGTGAACCATTTATTACATTTAATCAAGTTTGAGGGAGATCCAAAATTCTCTCACATCTAAATCAGTGAATTATCACTTTTTGCCGACGAATGGAATAAAAATAAGGAAAAAGAAGAAGGAAGCTGCACACTATATGACCAAAGATACTGACTTGGAAAATATCACATTTTTGCCTCGACATCCACAAGGAGTTCAATAAGAGTCCACAGAAGATGTCAGCTTCTTTGCTGCTTGTTTTCTACTGCTCTTTCATCCATATGAAATCTTTTGCCTTGCACTCTCAAGAAATTAATTTACAGATATTTTGAATTTTCATTTCAGAAATAGTATGAACAAAGAAGCCAATATTAAATTATGGCTTTGTCCTGAGCACCTGGAGGTGTATCTTCTGTGTCTCTATTGGACCCTGAGAATCTCTATTGTCTGTGTCCCCCCAGCACTGCAAACCTAGTTCGCATCATATTTCAATTCCACTAAAATCTTATTTTGGGGGAAAAGAAAAGAAAGAAATATATTTAATGGAGGTTTTTCGGTTCTGTTTTTCCTAAGCCTCTAACTGGAAGACCTAGGATATAGACAGATCTTCAGCTGCACTTATGCTATGTCATTTTATATGGACAAAAGGGCGCTTCATTATAGGGCAAGATACTCCATTAGAGCTCCATGACTTTGTTTCTCTGGTTAGAGGTTCTGTCAATCATAATGCAGAAGCTGTTTTTTTAATATCTTTTAGTTCTAGAATCTGCTATATGAATCTGAAATAGTGTATCTATGCAATACAGTGGCTCTATTTTATTAACATTAAACCAGATTCTATGAAAATATAAATCCTTGGTATGTTTGTTTTGCTTGAATATCAAAGTGAATGAAGTTCAAATACTGAAGACAATTTTAAAGTCTAGAGCAAATGCATATAAATGGAATGTGGATGGGAGTGTGAATGGGAAATCATTTTACTTGAGGGTATTTAAATTTTGGGCAAATGTTCTTGATAAAATAGCAACCAGAATACTCTCTGTATATGACCTAAAGGTCAGGAGAGGATGCTTTTCTGCTGTTATTGCTATCAGAAAAATGCTTATTTCAATATTATTTCTAGAAGCTGTTTTATATCTGAGAGAAACTGAAATCTATTCTTATACTGTCTATACAATTCCTCTTTTTTCATAAATTATTTGTGCTCTATTATTCTAGCATTTTCCCTCATAGCTGTTATTCCTTCTGCAATATTCTCTATCAGGGATAAAACCAAAGTATACTTGATTTGAGCAGCACTGGAACAGAAATATGAGCATTGTTGTAAACTAAAGACCTATACATTTTATTTCCTTCAATTATTGTACATAAATATTCATCTTTTATGTATTTCAGTTAGCCTAAATATGAAGAAAAAAGATGCAAAACCAATATGTTACATATGACATAATAGTGAAGTGAATAGTGAAGGGAATAAGATATAGATTTTAAGGCAGGTGTTTTCAGACCAGCTGGACAAACAAAGATGACAGAGGCAAGTTTAAGCTCAGAAAATAGGGCAAACCCCCTGTTTTTGTATGCCTTCCCTGAATTTGGATAAATAATTCTTTCAGAGTGTATAACCCATAGCAACTCACTGAAAGGATGTACTAGTCCACTTGCTGAGGATTTTCAGCAAGGATTTGATTTCTTTATGACTAATATTGCCAAATTGTCAGGAGATATTGACAGCCAGGTCTCACACACATAAATTAGATAGATTCAGCAAAACACAAAGTTTTCATTTTCTTTGGGCTACAGAAAGACTGGCAATAACTGTTTATTCTCCACAGATTTTTTTTACTGTCCTTTACAAGTAGGCTTGTATGTTACGTAAAATGTTTGATTCATTTTTAATCTTATACATTCAAAATTTATAGGTAAAAGTGGGTTTATGCACGAGAAAAAATGGATAGGATGTGGAAATATCACTTCAATTTGTTACATAATTAAACCTTTTAAAAATGGTCTTGTGTTTTCAGATTGGAGTATTGCAGATAGTTTTTTAACCTGAAAAAAAACCATGTAGAGGGAAACTAAAAATGTATATAGTTTGAGTTTAAAATATTTGCACTTTTTTAAATTTAAAAGTTTGTAAAAAATGTATTACAGCTATAAGATTCTGACAGAATAGCACTTTCCTTGTGAAAAATGCTTTAGAGAACCCCTCATTTTATCTTTCACCTTCTGTTATATCTTAAGAGTATATATGGTAGTCAGGACTTTGATATTAAGTCCAAATAGCTTGAAACCAACCAGATGTCATCATACTGAAAATAAAATTGCCAAGGAGAATAAACAACATTATTTATTTATCCAAATTAAAATCTAACATTCCAAAGAGCTTAGATTTGTTATGACCTTGCACCGCCCTTAATAGCCTCTGCTTTGCCTGCAAATTAGAGGCGTTAAATGCTTTGGTCTCCTGCATATGCTTAGAGCAGAGCCAGACACGCTCTGCTGGTTCAGTTCAGGGAGGTTATGAAGGTGCTGACATCTAGGCCAATGCCAATATCCTGCGAGCTCAGATGCAGGAGTAGACTATCTGTAGATTCCCAGACTATTTCTTCACAATTCCAAAGGTTTTAATACACATCATAAGTAAAGAGATCAACCTTTTAAATTTTACTGGGCATGTTTTGACTTGTTTTTTTTTCTCATAGAAGATGAGTTTAAAATTATTATAACTATGAACAAAATTTGCTTATGATCCTTTTAGGCTTATGTGAAAAACTCTTTAGCTCTATATTCTTTGCTCATTTCATGCACAGAGAGCATATGACTGGCAGGTTATGATGGATTCTAAAATTGTTGATATACAGAGTAATTTATCCATAAATGCAGATTGTTTATCTTTTTCACTTCACTGTACTTGCTTCACTGTACTTGGGGTTATAAATCTGAAGAACTTTATCCTATAAGCAGAGAAAACTAATTTCATAAACACAAGGAGAATTTGGGGCAGATTAATACAGTAGATGCAATGTTAGAGAATCATTTAGAAATGTTCTGGCCAGACAGAAACAGTAAGAATAAGACACTAAGCTGCAAATTTAAGAACGAAGAAAACTGCAAAGAAGAAAATAATAAATATAATGTATTCTCAGTTCTTTAGAGACAAGGAGGCAGGACTGAAGATCACATTTTTTTCTGGTGGAGAAGATGGTAAAATCACATGTGCTTGTTACCTCAGTCATCTGACACATTACAGTACTTGTCCATCAATATTTTGTGTATTTGAACAACAATGTTTCTAAGGTAAGGAGCAGAAATGCTAACAGATGACACGGTGTAAATCTGCCTCTATTGGGTCTTATTTAATTTTTCTGTAAGATGGCTCTACATAATACTTCATGAAGACATTTAGTGCTCTTGTTCATCTGGAGACGTCAACTCAGTTCTTGAGCTCAGCTTGCCCACAGACTGTCCAACTTTACCTTAAAAGTGGCACAATTTTACTGTGATGGATTTTCCAGTCATGTATTTTGGCAAGACATTGAATTCCTATTTCATTTTCACAGCATGTCATTTACTGATCACTTTCACTACAGGTAGCACAGATGTGATTTATTTCTACTTATTCCTTGGAAGTGACTGAACCCATAACATGTAAGTGCTCATGTCATCAACATGATACAATTAGTATGGCCTTAAGGATGGGTTTATCTGAGATGACTGTATATTTCTTTATAAGCCTGCTCCCAAGCCATTTACAGATTCAGTGTATCTCAAATTCTTATACTGCAATAATCAGAGTTGGTGATATCATCCTCTACTAGTGTGACATAAACCCAAAGTGAGATTTGGTTTTATAAAATATTAAAACCTAATCTTCTGCTTGTGACAGAACACAGAAATAGACCATTTGAGTATCTGATTACTTATAACTTCTACTGCCTACCAGAAAGTTGAGAATAGTTGAGAAGTTGAGAAAAAAAAAAAAAAAAGAACTATGCTTTTAACAATGATTCAAGTCTCTAGATGACAGCTTTAAAACAAAACATTTGGCTAATTGTCTTAAGGAATTTTGATTCATTCTTTGTATCCTGGCCTCTCTACTCCTACTCATTATTTTGTGACTTTTAACGTCCTTAATGAATACGAAAACGAAATATTTGGAGGAGGGGACAATAAATGCCACATCATCATTCGCATTAGAATATTTTTAGGAAAGCTGCTTGTTTATGAGCTTGTTTTATCCTCCTCTGCGCAGTTCAAATTGCTTTTAATTTTTGAATCTTGTGTATCATAATTAGTAATTGATTTCAGTTTTGTAATATCCTGGCTGATGTGATCATCATGCATACACTAAATAAATTTTACACAGCAGTCTTTCATAGTAGATGACACTTCCTCTAGCTAACATAACATTCTATGCCTTTTGTAGTCATCTATTGAAATGATTTGTAGATGTATTGAGTTCATTTCAGTAATCATTTGCCACAGAATTAAAAGAAATGCAGTTTAACGGGAATGTTCATCATCAGGGACTAAATATGCAGTGGATGGATTGATACTAAAATACAGAAGCCAGATGCTTTGCTATAAGAAAGACTACATTTCATGATAGATGATATAGTGGCATGCCTCATTTATGAGGTCTGATTATGCATCTCCACTTGTTAGAAGGTGACTATAGAATAAGCATTGAAGTAGGACTTGATTGCACAAAAGTGCTAGGAGGAATATCAAAATGTCCCCTCTTTATCCAGCACTCAGAAATAGAGTTGAAGAGGATACTTAGGAAATGCCTTTCATCCCCAGAAACTGTCACATTTTGTAGAAACAGAGAGCATTTCTGATCACCCTTTGAATGCAGAACCCTTTTTCTGGCAACACTGCATACCAGAATGTGAACCACATGTGAACCACAGGAGGTTTTGAAAGATGGAAGATAATACTGAATATGATATTAACTCTGGCCACCTGAGCTAACCCTTCAAGCCCCCAGCATTTCAGCCTTGTAGGTGGAGATATTGGATCCTTTCCTATTCAGCCAGTAGTTAAAAGTTTAGTCCTTATGTGTCGTAAGATGTAAGAGCCAGTGTCATTCCAGCACTGGGGCCTAACGACGTATGAGGACATTAATTTGCCTGTGATTCAGATTTAATGTATTTGCAATGACTACTTAGAGTACTCATTGTTTTCCCTGTGTATAATCAGCCTATATAGGATATGGGTAGGTCTAGTTTTGTTTGTGAAATCCAAAGGGAAGCAAGTCAAAAAGATGGCATCTTGCAATGACTTTTAAATATTGTCTTTACTGATTGCTGTGAGAAAGAATTATTGTGTTCAATGACTGCAGAGAGATGGAATAGTGAGCACCAAGGACACTTTGCATGCCTTGATCACTATGCTAAACTTTTCAGGATATCCTTAGTGGTTAAACATGTATTAGGCCTTGTTAAAGCCCAGACATTCTGAACAGCTGAGGCTTCCACTGGTTTTAATAAGAAATTTGTAACTAAATCCATAGGATCACTACATGTGAAAAAAACTTTTGGTACTAAAATTCCCAATTTTTTGTATCCCTTTGGGTCTGGAGGGGCTGGGAATGGAGTAAAATTTAGTCAAAAAGATAGCTTACTTTAACAAATGAGGAATAGCATGTAAAGAGGACTAATTTCTTCCAAAAGTACATGAAACTGGCCTATTACAGTAAGAAACAGCTATACATGCACGGGAAGCTGCAGATGTACACACAGATCAACACTGCAGATTATGTTCTGACTTGATTTATTTTGTCAGAACTTGAAACTGTGTTCATATAATAGCAGGACTTAGGGTCCTTATTAACAATGATGGCAATATGTTTTACATTATGAAAACCACTCTAGTTACTCACTAAAAATCAACAGCAAAGAAACCTCAAAGCAGCAAAGTGATTTTATAATAATCATAACCGACTGTATTTGAAGCACGGAATCTTCTTCAGGACTGGTTATTTTTCTATATTTTATATTGGGGATGTGGTGGGTTAGGATGGAAGGGTTTGTTTACCAGGAGTAGGGCAACCTAAAATGAAAGACACTAGTAGATGTTACAGAAAACCTTCCAGAATCTCTGGCTGTCAATTTGTATCTTTTCAGTTTTGTTCTAGCAGTGCCTGTAGTTTGATCAAGGCCCACATGTATGACAGGGATTCCCACCCCCACCACTTTAAACATCAGCTTATTCAGTGGTTAAACATCTCTCTGTCTTAGAACACAGAGTGTCAAGGTAAGTGGAATTTATTTCTTTGTCTCTTGAAAGCATTTGAGGTTTAATTTAGTCATGTATATATTATGAAATATTTAGAAGTTTTATGTAAATGTGAAGCACTGTAATGATCAGTAATTTAGTGCTGTTGTTAGTCTACTTATCTTGCCAAGTTTTAGGAATTACTTCAAAAAATCACGCTTTTAGTAATAGTCTTGCAAGGGTAGTTTTGTTCTAATTTCTTGACACAAACAATTTATGCAGTGTGACTCTCTTCATGTGGTAAGGGTAAGTTACTGGGCCTGTATCAGAAATAAGAGTTCTATATTAATATGAAATTCTGTAACTGGGATGGGAAGGAATAATAGAGTAATTAGGAATTGGGCCAAAAATAGTTGCAAAAACTATAATGATATTGCGTATGAATTTGTAAACTTAATGTATAATTTACTGTAAATAATTTATATGACTATTCTATCAGTCATACAATTCTAATACAGTTGGATTCAATCATTAGCTAAACAGAATTAGTTAAAGTATTTAGTTCATATTTTCTTATTCTACCTGATATTTACAGTTACTGTGGCAAGAAAATCCATACATGATTAGGTTTTCCCAAAGACCTGACCCCTAATGAAAGTCCTCTGAGAAGAACATTTTGCTTTGAATAATTAAAGCATGCATCATGACTTAAATTATAGTGCTAGTGGTTAAATTAAATCAAGCTTCTCCCATGTTGCAGTGTTTCTAAAGATAATTACTATCCTCTCCTAAAGTAGTTTGTCAATTTGAACAGTGATTTGGCAAAGAAACTTGCACCTGGACTGCTGTCATGTCTTCTAAGATTTGAGATGTTTGCTGTTTCTGAGAACTGGGACACTGCAGGTAGCCATTGGCAAAAATCTTGCTGTATAGACAATGTTTTCTGGCCCTCTTTTTTTGAATTAGTTTGTTTGAGGCATTTTCCAAGCGAAATAGAACCCATTAGGACTCCAGGTATCTCAATTTTGCCTGTTATATGTAGTATGTGTTATATAACTTCAGATTATCAATGAAACCACATCATGATTCTTGATTGTTTTAACACAAACTATAGTTTGTAACTGACAAAAAAAATCTGAAGATATTTTGTCACTGAAAAGAGATTGCATGGGTTGTTACAGGGATATGACTTGAAGAAAATTACACATTAAGGATATATTTTCAGAGAACAAGAACTGAAAGGAGCTCAAAACCTTAATTCAGCCTGTAATCTTAATCATCCACATGATATGAAATTAGAAATTATAAGTTTTTGCAACATAAACAGCAGCACCTCATGAAAAAAGGGAAAAATTTAGCATACTCTCAATCATCTCAGTGCCTGTGGAAGGTGATAGAGTTTCAAAGGATGGCTTTGGGCTTAAAGGTCTGCAGAGAACCATGTAATGAGCATAATGCTCACCAGGAAGATGTGATATGCATCTCCTCACCTATTCTTTCCATCATTTAAGTTCAGTTTAAAGAAAAATTTCTGAATTAAACACAAATCTAAATACTAGGCTGATGCAATACACTTAGGTCACTTTCAACTCCTATAGGCATAGCTGTTTGTATAAAATCCTTCTTTTGTCCTTTCTTAATCACTTTCTAGTGAATCCAATGAAAGTTCAACTACATATTTAAAATATAAGATTCCCATTAGGGTAGCATAAGACCTTGTATTTTTGATGCTCAATGCTTTATCACAATGAGATAACACACACAGTCCAGAGCGGTGAGAAGTGAGTGTGAAGTTGCTCCCTCAGGAGAATAAACTGATACAATACCAAAACCTGAGGGCAGGCTGTCACCCTTGATACAGTGTGTGATGGCAGAATATCCATCAGTTTTCTGAACTGAGTCCTCCCTGGCTTCTTTTCTGAGAACAGAGGGAAGGACAGCTGTTAGCAGAATTCAACTTAAATTTGCAAGTAGTGAGAAATAACAACCCTAATAATAAAATATCCTTATGTGTTTTTCTTCTATCACTCAAAATCAATATGTCTTCCTATTACCTTAAAGTCTTCTGCATACATTACAAATTAAATTCATCCAGTTTCTCTGTGAAATAGATAAATATTGATATTCTAAGATTAATACTGTTCTATAAGAAACATAAAAATATTGTGGCAGATAAAAAAAGATAATCTAAAAGGGAGAAGCAGAATCTACCTGTCCTGTACCTGTATGTCTTTTTCCTGCTGTTAACATATACAGAAATTAAGTACACTTTGGCTACTGAGCTAAGAATCCAGGTATAGATGATATCATAAGTGCTTGTATGTGATGGTTAGTTATGATTAGTATTGCAGGCTAAGCTGATGTTTTCACTAAATAGTGGTGACAGAGCCTTAGTCAACAATGATGAACATGAGTGTGCTGCATATCAGGATGTGTGGGAAGACAGTTTGTAAGGATAGTGCAGAAGGCAATCTTTCCCAATGAATTACAGATTACTGATTACCAAGCAGTAGAGAGAGCCTTGCCTGCCCAGTGAGGATGGGTGTTATAAAACAGTGGGCTAGCTGGCCACAAGTTATAGTTGCAGTTGGAGTTTGAGGTCCAGACTCTGCTGCAGTTTGGGTTGGAGTCTCCTGGCTGTGCTGTGAGGAGGTCAGGGATGTGCAAAGGACAGATAAGGTAAGAAGATGCTGTGTGAGGGACAGACAGGGTTAGGGACAGGCTGGGGTTAGCCGGTTGTGCAGAAGGAAACTTGCAGAGGGAAGGAGTCAGTATTGTGTGGAGCTGCCTGTGAGGAAAGGAGTCAGAGTTGTTTGAGTGAAGGCACGAGAAGTTTTTAATAAAAGACTGGTGCTGGTGCTAGTCTGTCTTGACATAACTACTACAAGGATGTAGTGGCGGAGGAACAATGGCCAGAGGTCTAAAAATAAGGTAGAAGGGTAGGAAGGGTAGGAAGGGTAGGAAGGGTAGGAATCCAAATCATTATTACTAAAGTGGAATATTCTGTGCACTTTGGTCATCTTTTATGGCCTCTTTGGGTCATGAATAGCAACTTTGGGAGAAAATGTTAATTAATTTTAGGAGATTTTGTTAAATGACTAATCTGAACTGTAATCACAGTGAAATGATGGTGTTTTTTTCTGATGACTCTGAAATCCACCAAATCTGTTGGCTTCAGTGCCCAGAATCACACAGTAACTGACATGGGAGGATCCTTGTGGAGATCATCTAGTCCAACCGCCGGCTCAAAGCGGGAGCAGCTACAGAAGACTGCTCAGAATCATGCCCTGTTGAGTGTTGAGTATCTCCAAAAATGAACATTTCACTTTTTTGGGCTTCTTTTTCTAGTGTTCAAATATTTTTTCATCCAGAGGAATAAGCATGTGTGAAGATCCTATCACAGCTCTTCCTAGCTGCCCATTCCTTTTCCTTTCACTTGCTTCTTTATTTTGGTTTTGTTTGTGTGAATTTGGTTTGTTGGGGTTTTTTAAAAATTCTCTTTTTAAAATATATTTTTTTATCACTGAAGTTAGCATACAACTTCAAATTCCTGTGAATAATGCTTACAACCAAAATATTTTGTCCAATTACATTTCTTTCTCAAATATCCTATCCTATTAGAATTTGTTGATAGTGATAGGTATTCTGAATATATTAGAAATAAATACTAAACATACCTGTGTGTCTGAGTTTATACTAATGGGCAAATTAATACTGGAATTTAATCCCTCAGGCAAAAATTATTTCTGAACAATTTGGTCCTAACAATGTGTGAGGTGAGGGGTGGAGGAGCGGGGTCTTCAGTCCTGGTGTGTTTATAAAGCCAATACTCAGCATTGCATTTATCTGGAATGCAGTGATTTCTGTGAAATATCTTACTTCCTATTTTGTACACAATAATGGAGATTCAGTACATAGTCTTTAATGTATCCAGGAGAAAACATTCCATTCTCTTTACCCAAAATGCATCTTTCTGGTGAAGAGTTCCATCATGCAAAATAGCAGATCTGTTGGCCTCAGTCTTGGTCCCATGAATGCAGAAAATCTTTCCAGTATTCTGGATTCAAGCCAGAATAAGTTTGAATATCTTATGAAAAACCTGTGTGGAGCATGGAAAGTGGAGTTTATTTATAGCATGGATTGCTGAGATGCACACAATGCTTAAACAACTTAAGAATTCTGTAATTCTTGATATTTTGTAACTAGTAAAGTCAAGATGTAGAGATATATTAATATTGCAGTTAAAATTACATAAATAAAATGGGATGAAATAATTGCATGTATAAATGAGTACTGTGGTCAAGTGAGTAATTTTGAAGCTGGCTGTGTGTCCCTAGCTCTGCATTATATAAGGACTTTTCCTGTTTACTAGAGATGGAATATATGTCAGATACCAAATGGAGCAGATGTCTGTAAGTTATCTCTGATTTTTGAACCATGTGTACTACTATGAGTAAATGCTCCCATTAAATCAATGACAAGATGATTAAAAACTTATTACTGAGCTTTGAGCAGTACTGCACTGAACATAAGGACAAAAACCCGTACATTTTATTAAAAACTGCTTGAAGGGCAAAAAGAAACTGGCGTTTCTAAGACGGAAGAACTGTCCTTGACATTTTGAATCTGTGATTGTAGACTAGATCATGACAATCTTGTTCACTATATCTAGTTCAAAAGAAAGCATAGTAACCAACTATACAATTACATAAGAAAATATAGAACTTTTTTTCTGTAATATAACTCGAGTACTGGCTTTATCCGTGTCAGGTTCCCTTTGTATCCACAAGGTACCACAGACAGGGCTTTGAGGAAGCACATCTGCAGATGAAAAGGCTGTCAAGAGACACACAATAGAGCTGAAAGAAAAGGTCTGTCTCACAGATCATCCTCCAAATAGTGTCTATTTTAGGCTAGCATTAGAAGAGGAGCAGGATAGACTTAGAAAAATTTTCATTGGTCTACGGTCACAATAAAGTCAGCTGCCTGTAGAAAGTAAAGGAAATGAAATCTTTATCTTTTGAAGTAACAAAAGAATGTGACACAAGAGAAATTTAAGTATGGAAAACCAAAACACTTAGAACAATCTTTAAGGAGAGATGTTTTGGTCAAGATTCTCAATATTCTTGCTTAACTGAATCACTTTTTAAAATCAAATATCCCATTCATATTCAAAATTTGAAAGATACTCTTTCTTCAACCCATATTTCGTTGTTCTTGACTTTCAGATATCTCACAGGAAAATACAAGGAAGTTATGTCACCACAGAAAGTTCTTGGTTCATGTTTGCAATTTGATCAGCCAAAACACGCTGGCATGACTCAAGTTTGAAGAAATGAAAAAAAACACAAGCTGGAAAATAATCAAATAAATTGCATGTAAAAAATTTACACATCTGAAAAAAAAAATATATGGTGAGATGGATAGATCAGTTGTAATCAAGTTATGACCACCACCTATGAATCCATGCAATTAGCAGCAAATACAGAGGATTTTTTATAATTGAGAATGGTTCAGAGAAAATAAATCTATTTCACCAAAACCTGTGATCCATGAGATTGGCATGAGACACACACTTGCAAAGATATTTCATGGCTATGGTTCAAATATTAACAATGAATCTGAAAAAATGGTGGCATAAAAATGTGATGAATACAGTCATGAGTCTAGTGAGAACAAAGCTCAGTTTCCAGAGTCATCCCATGATCATACAAATATGGGCAAAATAAACAGACTTAGTAAAGTCAAATATCTGTATTTTGATGTGTGAGAGAAGAAGTCACTCCCCCTGACAGCACAGAATATGTCTAAGATAAATTAAATGCTCTTGCTTTATTTCTGTAATGGGTTAGCCATAAAAAATTTTAAATCCTAAGTTATTGTATAAATTTGTATAAATTTACTTTTTAGTGCTGGTGTATTTGACAGAGAAGGAAATACATGGAGCTGCACTTGTCCTCCCATGAGCTGTTTGTGACAGTTTCTAACTCACTGGTGTTGAGTAGCCAATGTTGAGACTCAGGCTCTGCGTCAGTCAGACTCTTGTGTTGCTGGCTCTATATTTGTTGCTGCCTGTGGGGTCTCTTCATGCCTGGGATCCCTCACAGCAGGACATCTGGTGGTTTAGAGTCTGTGTTCTTCCCAGCCCGAATGCCGAGGAAAAGGCAGAAGTTGTTTTCTGAGGTTTCCAAGGTTGTTTATTCTTTCTTATCTAAAGAATTCTTTTTCTGACTAGCAGAGGTCCGACTAGCTAGTCGATCCAAGGCACACTGACTGCCCTCGGGGCAGGACTTATCTTTTATACTACAAATTACATACCTAATGTTTACAATTACTTTCCAATACATGACACCTTTATTACACTGCCCCACTTTCTCCCAAACCAATCCAGTGGTGCCATCCTGGCCCAAAGATGGAGGGCATGAAGAAGAAAGAAAAGACATACCGCGCCCAAAATCTTCCATCTTAGCTTTAAACCCCCTAATATAAACATTTCTAAAAATTCACTTTTCTACCTCCTAACAATCTAATTTATACTATAATTATTTTTTGTGACTTGTAATTCTTTCTGCAATGATGGTAGCTTTTCCCAGGGGCTTAAATCCAGCTCACAGGGGTCCTGGGTACTGTACCAAGGTCTCTGAGACCCCTGCCCAGGGGGTCTCGAGGCATCCAGGGAAGCCAGGGGAACACCCTAGACTCCCACATATGTTGAACACAAAAATCCCCTAAAGGAAAAGGGAAAGGAGATTGGTGAAACCTGTTATCAGCAGTGAATGTGGTGTCTTCGTACCTGAATTTGTATGATGCTGTTGTTACTATTAATATTCAGGTTTAATATTGGTATAGATGTAACTGTAAGATAATGGAAGCTAGTGAAAATCTTGCTGTTCATACTAGTTTTTGATGTAAGCTATTAAGACTTGTGTTGTTGAGCCTGAAGAGACGATGGTACCACTTCTGACATTTCCCCTGCTTGTTTTATTTACAGTCTAATTGCATTTGATATCTGTGGTGTGTGGCTTTATTACATAAGGACCAATGGCTATGGGGACAACTTCAGTGCTTTTAACACAAGAGTGTGACTTCAAGGGAAGAATAAACAGCAGGAACAGATGAAGTGCTAAGCAGCCAGCTGCCGAGACCACTTTTTTGGAATAGTTTTAGCCATTAAAAAAAAGTGCAGTGAATAAAACCAGTAAAATAATAGAGGTACTTCTCATTAGAATGAGTTTCAAAGATTTTTGTAAAACGAAATTGACTTTCTTCTTGCAAAGATATCAAATACACTGCATCAAGAATAAGATCCTCTCCACAGCAACGTACACATCACTTTGATAGATTCTGGGGAGCAATGCTTTGAAGAATCTGGAGTTCAAAAGTTAAAAAAAAGCTCCCATATGGTGATATATAGAATTTTTATTACATTTAATAAGCTTTGCTTTAAGACATTTTGCTTTTCTTGTCAACATTTTTTTAAAATAAAAAGTAGCATTTAATAATGGAAATAAAGGGGAAAAAAAGTAAAATCGACCGCAGCATGCTTACCTGTGGAATTCTTAACTGCAAAGTATAACTTTCCTCTTCATCTTGGAATCTGTCAACTTACTGATCAAAGATTTTACATTTTATATAGGGCAAAATTGTTTCAGCTTTCTAAGCCTTAAGATTTCACCAGCAGTGAAGGGTCTGGAGTATGTGTCCTATGAGGAGCACACGAGGGAGCTGCTTACCTAACCTGGAGAAAAGGAGGCTCAGAAGGGACCTTGTTACTCTCTACAAACACCTGAAGGGAGATTGTAGCCAGGTGGGGGCTTCCCCTTTCTCCCAGGCAACCAGTGACAGGACAAGAGGACACAGCATATAGCTGCACTAGGGAAGGTTTGGGTTGGCTGTTAGAAAGCAGCTCTTCACAAAAAGAGTGAATATATTATTGGAACAGGCTGCCCAGGGAGGTGATGGTGATGTACCATCCCTGGGGGTGTTTAAGGCAAGGCTGGATGTGGCACCCAGTGCCATGGCCTAATTGAAATGGTAGTGTTTGCTCACAAGGATCTCAGAGGTCTTTTCCAGCTTAACTGATTCTGTGATTTCTTTGTGAAGCTAGCAATATTTACTTTGAAATGCACTTCTTGCAGTATTTCCCAACTCCCCATTTTTAAGAGCTACAGTGCAGTAATCTACTGGGTTTGCTGTATATTTTAATAAGATGCAGTAAATATGGTGTCAATTCATCAATACTACCAGTATGTAGACATACTGGTAAAACAACTTTGTCTTGCTTTTGCCCTGTCCCATGGATAGAAGCTATTTCTGAAAAGGGGAAAAAAAAAATGCAATTTTCACATTATTGATTTTATAGTCTTTGCAAAATTAATATGATAACAAACACTGCATTTTCAGAATTAGCAATGTAGAGGTCTGTACAGAAGGAAATCTCAACAGGGACCCATTGAAACATCTTTTTGTTTTTATCAGCAATATGGAAAGGACCATATGAAACAAAGAGCAGGGCTGGCCTTTACCACTCTTTATCATTTAGAGAACTACCATATCCTACTTTTTAATGGTGAGAGCAATTTGGGTAACCAACCATGGGTGTGCCAGGGACAAAACCAGCAAACCTACAATATCAGTCCTATGATTATGAGGACATCATTCTGCCCTCCACCTTTCTTGAAACAAAACAGTCAAATAAAAAACCAGAAGTTATTGTGAAAATTTATCATAGACAGACTGAGCAATACTACAGATTTTCTAAATGCCAGAAGCACATTCTATAGGGAAGCAAGTCAGTGTCAACATAAGATTAATTTCCTTTGAGTGCTCTCTTTTCCCTTGAGAAAATAAAACAATGTGATTGATATTGATTCAAAAGCATGTTCTGTTTGAATCACATTTTAAAGTTAGAGCTACAAAGACATGTGTAATTAATCAGAAGAATAAAGTGAAATTTTGAATGGAAGACCTTCATGCAGCTGGGAAGAAACAGAAAAAGAATTTTTTCATATAGAACAATGTGTTTTATAAAAGCCTTGGTTTAATAAACAGATCTGAGGAAATGATTCACAGCATTTAATTTATTTGACAAGTTCATTTTCTTTTCTTTCTCATCATGAATCAAAACAGAGGTGCCTTTTTCTTAAGAGGTATTAATTTCTTTTTTATTATTGTTTAATTTTTTAACTGTACCAATGATTAAAAATCTTCAGGGAATGCAAAAACTGTGTTTTGTACTCTGATATTTCCATAGTTAGTTATGTTTGTATCTTATAAATTACATCATCTTCCTTCTGTTCTATGACTTTTTTAAGAGATCTCTGAGATGTCTGTAGTCCTTTGTTTTGAGCAACATCCAATGTTGACTTAATATAGTTAATTTCAATGCAACTGCTCCCATGTGCAAGTGCTTAACTTTTGATGTGCGAGATTACAGTGTAAAACTTCAAGTGTGGGGATAGGTCCTTATCCAGTGGAAATCAGTGGGAGTTTTTCCATGGATTTCAGTGGCAGTGGATCACTGTTCCTGTGAGCATCTTGAGCAAAAACCTGAGTGCATAAATGTACATGGGTCATGATGACAGATGGGCTGTGAAGAGAGTTGAACAAATACTTAACAGAATTTTTATTAGGAGTCAGATTGTTTAACTGCATAGAGTGACCTGAAGTTTCATTTGATTAAGATTTTTTTTCTTAAGTCCTTCATATACTTGATGCTTGCTATTCTATGCTATCACTCTGATTCATTTTGCTTCAGAAGTGATGAAACGGTGAAATAGGAAAATCTCCTTCAGCATGTGACCAGGACAGTCCTGATTTCAGGCAGTTTGTCAGTCTCTCTTATCACACAGTACAGTTAAGTGTCTGGGTATGAGGGCGCTTGGAATGGAAGAAGCATCTTTTTTCACACAGAATGATATCTGGCCATATTTTATAATGCCACTGGAAAGAGGCAATCCAGCCATAAGCTTTTTGGAAGGCCTTGCTCTTCCCATTTCACTGGGAGATGCTGCTCCTGTTCATTTAAATTTATTTTTTGGGGGCTTGGATAATGATCAGGGGTAATGTCTTAGCCCAGAGTACTGTGCACTGGCTGGATAGATAGCAGAGAATTTCCTTCCAGGATGATTTGACAAATTATAGCAGGAGATCTCTTTATGTGTGATTTTAATATACATTCAAATCTTCAGAAAACTGTGAAATTCTGGGTTAAATTTTTGCATGGATTTTAAAAAGAAAAACAAGATACAAGATTAAATACTAGTAAATATTACTTATCATGCAATATCTTTTATAGTATGATTTTGTCCCTTTCATTTGCAGAGATTTAAATATAACTGTCTGATGGTTTGTGACACTTGATGAAGCCTTCAGTGACACATACCTGAAACATCAATGGTCAGAAATGAAGTGTACACCATTAAATAACTTCCATTGCACCTCTCTGCCTTATACCTAACAAACCATTGTTTTTCTGTAAATGTCATAGACATTTGAGCTGCTTACAAAGTTTAAAATAATCAAAAATGTGGCTTAATCATTATAAAGTAATGGGATTATGTAAATACCACAGTTCTAATTATGCAGCTTGAATGTGAGCAGAAAGTTTAACACAATTTGATTTATAAAATAAGGTTTCTTGGTGACTTTTTCAGAGAGTTTCACTGAAAAGGACTCTGTGTGAGTGACACATCATATCCCAGGAGACGGAGTTTACTGGTATTTGCACATATTCTTTAGTTAAATCAAAAGAGATTGCTCTAAAATCTGCTATGGACACACATTCATTTACTCTCCATTTTTCAAGAAAGGCACATATCTGCTGCATGATGTAGGTCAGCTGGACTCTCTCCAATTTCACTTCATTCTTGTCTTAGCGATGAAGTTCTGAAGAGTCTTGCTGGAAAACATGAAGTGCTTCAGTAGAGACCAATCTCAGAATCTGGGAGAGAATATTTCCTTTTGTTTCCATTCCACTTTATGTCTCAGTCTATCATCATGCCCTGTAGTTTGAAGCACTTTTTTTTTTTTTTTTAGGTGGAGTCAAAATATGAGTTATAGGCTGCATTGATTTACCTGAATAAACTATCAGGAAAATAATTTTATCTAAATACTCTTATGATAGCAAGAGGGTTACCACTAAACCACAGAATGGAATAAAAAGAACCTGAAGACATAATTTTCTCAACTCTTTCAAAGAGAAAAAGGATTTTAAAATGCTTTAATCATCCTTGGAAACTGTTTACGTGAATCTAATAAAAAAACGTGATATGTAATGAGATTAGCTCACTTGATTAGAGCAACGTCCTAATAAGAGCAAGATTTTGGGTTAGATCCCTGTGTGGACCATTCACTTAAGAGCTAGACTCAATGATCCTTGGGGATTCCTTTCACTGGAGAATATTCTGTGATCTATGACTTTTTTTCTAAGCAGCTGTTTGTGGAACTTCTCTCTCCTCAAAATACAAGTGCATTCCTAATAACTTTTCAGATGTTTTCAGGTGCAGCTAACTGGATTAGTCTTCGTATGATCAACAAAGATTTCAGGCTGAGAAATCAGTCCCTACTGTCTCAAATATTATGGATACTCTCATCATGATACTTGATTGCTAACAGATCCAGCTCTAACATTATGAGGGGTTGTCCCTGTCTCTTCAATAGCAGAAGAACTTTGGTCCAGGCATAACCTGAAACCCTCATCTTTTTTCCATGTAGATCCAAACCTCATTATTACCTTCACTCCTAAGCAGCTCATCCTGCATAACTGGCTGCGTGTGTAGTCAACTGTGAATGTTTTCCATTAGATTTGCAGTTCAAACTGCTGCTGCAATTCTCATTCCCACTTCAGTAACAAAAACGGGATCTGTATTTGAAATACAAATATGCTTAATCTAATTGCAAAGTACAAACAATTTTTATTATTGTATAATCTCTCTTGATCATACATATTAACAGTTGACATGTTCAGTTTACCAGACCAGTGTTATAATCTCTTCCTGGTCTATTTTCAGACAGTAGCTTTTCATTGTGTCCTTGTAAGACAGAAATTTACAATAATGGCATCTTTTTGTTGTTTTTCTGCCACTAACAGAAGACTAAGGACTTACAGAAAAGAAACAAAAATACTGCAATTATTTTTCTCTGACCAAAATAATATCAAGAATTCCTACTTCACTTCCTATTTTGCAGAAGTTGTATTTCCAGCTACTATTATGAATTATTTGTGTGTCTTAAGCAAGAAAGATATTTATTATTGATTATGCTATGGTATGCATGGTCATAGCATTCTTTAAAAGAAAGATTATTTAAACTGACCTATGTAAGCTGTGTTCTATGGTTAAGCTTTAATGGAATTTAATGTGGTAACTTTTGAGCTGCCTTTGCTGGGATAATATTGTTCTGAAAATTTTAAAATCAAGTTATTTCAGGTTTAAGTAATTTTAATAAGAAATTTGCCTGCTAGTTACAACAGGGTATTGTAACTCAACAGTGTTCTTAAATTTTGTTATCAGTGGCAAGTGCTCTTTCACTTTTATGTCTCAGTTGTTGTTTCTGTGTGAAATCAGTATAATAAAAACTTGCTACAGTCTTAAGTGCATCATGAGAATTAATGCTTGAAAAGGAGAAATTCTCCATTGTCTGATCAATGTATGTTTATTCACTCAGTAGCAAACACACAGCTAACGAAAGAGAAACACTGCTGAGTTCCTGAGGGGATGCTGTCCTGGAGCTGGAGAGAGAGCAGGGGCCCTGCCATTGGCATCCACATGTTCAGCAGATCAGACTCTGGCAGCAGGAATGCCCCTGTGACAGCTCGAAGGAAAATTCTGCATCTTTGCTGAATGCCATGATGAAAATCAGCATAGTCTTAAAGGCTTGCTTATGGTGTTTCTTTTGCTTCAGATATAGAAAATACCAAGAACAATCTATTTTGATCAAGCTGTCAAAAATTTATGCTGTAGTATTTGACCATGAGATCTATGTGTAGAAAACCTGAGGAGATGTATCTCTTCTTAAAATGCTGTTGGCAAATTTCTTATTTCAAATAACTGACAGGGTACTTCACAATCATTTGTTTTTATCTGCTTATAAATTTCATCACTCTCTTTTAGTTTTAGGTGCCAAAAGAACCAGCTTGACTGATTAGATGGAAAGTTTAAAATATATAGCTTGAATGCTTTTCATCAAAATTATTCGATATCTTTTCATGTGACTTTCTTCACAAGGAAAGCTTTAGCCAAAAACAGGTCAAACTTCTTTATGTTCCAGTTTGAATGGCTGGTCACATTCTTTCTTCGTAGAGGTTTATTTTAGCACTCTCCTTCCTTCTTCCTTTCCAAAATTATTGTGCCATACTGTTGAAGCACCTGCCATGTTGATTTCATTTCAGTGTTGGGTGAAAATAGTTCTAGTTCTGTAAAATGATTCATACGTGCACACAGTTTTTCAAGCACAAAAGATTTCTTAGAAACGAAAGGTTTTATATAACTGTAATCTCTCATTGCAACGAAATGTTACTCTATCAGGAAGAAAACAAACCTATCTTTCTCTTTCTTTCTGAAATTTTTTCAGAGTTCACATTGCTGGCACAACTGAACTTAAAGATAAGCAACCCACAGGCTGAGCCCAAATTATTATTTGAAACCAAGTAATGAGATCCTTTCATAGCATTTGCAGTATGTCCAAACAAATGCCTGGGAAGTTTGCAGTGCTAATAATTTTGTTAGTGTTTGCATGAATACTTTAATATAAAACAAACAACAAAAATTTAAAACATCTGTTCTAGGAAAAGTATGGTTTGGGATTTTTTGGTAGGTCTTTTTGTTGTTGTTTTTTGGATTTTTTGTTTGTTTGTTTTGTTTCATTTTGTTTTGTTTCTTTTTCATCCTTCAGTATTATTGTGTCTGGAGAAAATTTATGTTTTCTCTAAAGTGAACCTCAGTGTTCATTGCAGATGTTTTAAGAAAAAATGTAACTACTGATTCTACTGACCTTGAAAAAAACTGATTTATACCTATCTCCTACCTAGTAATTTAAGCAGGGCCCAGGTTTGGAGCACAATTCCTCTTCAATCTAATCCTACATGTCCAAGTTGCTATCTTGAAATCAGGCTAAGCTAAGACATGCATTTCCTCCCAGTGAGCTTCTTATCTTCAAGCCTGTAATTTCATATATGTCTGTATGTTCTGCTTGAAATAACATTCACATCATAAAGGAATTTATTTTTAAAAAGGCTCTAACTCACAGTGGGGGACTGATTTGCTGTGTTGTAGGGCACAACAGTTTGTAACAGCAAGCCAAAACAGGGATTGTTTTCTTGCCTAGGCATTTGTTCCTAAGAGATCTATAGTTTCATTGATTATCTTGTATTAGAGTTCTGAGGCAGATTGTGAAGTGACAGAGCTGGCAGAATAGAGCCAGAGGCACTAGGAACACCTTATATAACTAAGGCCACTTGAAAGCTAACATCATCCTACAAATAAACTTAATGAGATGATGTGCCTAAGGAATCAGAGATTTTTAAATATTTGATTGACGCTTCCTTGAAAGTAATTTATTTTATAGATCTCAGCCAACTGCAAGTTTTTACTTTTTAGTTTCTCTTTCTCTAATTCTTAGATTTAAGATTACTGAAAATCACCATTAACACACATATATCCAAATGCAGTTGGCTGATTTAAGTGTTTTAATAAATCAAGGCTTATACAGTACAGCTGTTTGACTTACAACTGTTTTAAACATATTCAAATAGAACAAATAATTGCTTCCAAGTAAAGACATACACTGAAATTTTGAGAAATCCCGGTTTGCACAAGGAAGAACTTTGAGAAGCCTGAAAAACAAAAAGTTTTGATTACAGTTTCAAGGTAATACCTTTCTAAATACTTGTCTTAATAAAGGATACCTAGAGTTATTCAGTTCCAACACTTTCATTTTAAATAGGATTTGCTCTAAATGCAGAATAGTTGAGGAGATGAGAAATAATTTTATCAGCTCTTGAAAGGAGGTGGGAAGGAGAAGAATATTTTCTCCTTCCAGGAGGTGTCAGAAAGCACCCAGAGAATACACAGAGCACAGTTCTCTTGTTTATTCCTGAATAATAGCAAATTTACTGTGCCTACACATGCAGTAGTAGAGTGTACATAGATCGTAGCTTTTGCCAGACACCCATAAGAGCAGGATTCCTGAATGTCCAATATCTGGGTAGGAGGTTCCCATCTGCAAATGTTCATAGAGAAACCATAATTCACCTGAAAAAACAGGATGGGCCTGGGAAAAGTGGATGTTTGTTTTATGTCTCTGAGAGCCAAGTCGCATACAAAGCATGACTGAAATCAGAATGGTCAGCACAAACATAAACCATGACTACCATGTTTGAAAATAAAAACCTGCCAGTGCAAAGTTGAAGCTGATCCTTTATATAAAGTTGACCACTAAAAAATAAAGGAAAATGAAAATAATTCCTTAAAATTGGGAAAGGAAAAGAATGTGCAGCTGAGTGAGATGCTGTGACTAATACTGCCTGAAACTAAGAATACTGCCTGAAACACTGGAACAGCAGATAAAGATGCCTGAGGATTATGACCTACTAATGAATGAAACTGGAATATGATAACATGTTTTTACATCCTAAACCAATATTAACATTACGCAGCTGAAAACTTTGGCATCCACACACAGCACTGGAATCAGACTTGCTAACTAGAGACAGGCTTATTTGTGGGACATGTGATTAAAGCCTGCAAGGTGGATTGTAAAGAAACAGATCTAACTCCACAGAAATGTCTTTAAACAGCAAATATAGCTGAGACGTGCAGAGAAATGCTCAAAGCAGTACTCAGAGAAAGTGCACATAATTAAAATAAGAAAGTCCAGACAAAAGACATAACAGATGAAAAAAAATAGAACACTTGCCAGTTTCAATTTATGATATACAATGTCAGGGAATTATGGGAAAGGTAAAATTAAGTGCACTTAGTTCACAGGAAATTTTATAAATTATATGGAGAATATAATCAATTCCTACTTTCAAGATGGCAAATGAAAACTAACTTCAATATACAGGGTCTCAGGAACCAGACACTTCTAACTAAGAAAAGGGGTATTAGAAATAATGTTGAAAACTCTTATGAAGAGGAAAATAATTTTAGTAAAGCTGAATTGCTTCAAAAGGCAGTTCTGTAGAAGTGAACTGCCAATCATACAATGCCATAATGCAGCTATTACCTCAATAGTTAATTTAGTTCCAGCTGGATGGTGAAGCCTGTTGCAATGCAATCCAGACACAGCTACAAAGAGCAAAGCTTGCCTGGAGTAATCTGACCAGGTGCTGTGGATGTGTGACAAAATTGTTCTGAGACTTCTGAGTGAAAACCTATTGTTGATAAGAAACCTTTAGAAAGCAAAATACTATGATTAAGAGATCTTATTAGGCAAAGCAGAGGCAAACCACAGAAACAGATGTTTCAGTATAGTACTAAACCAGAATGTGCATATGAGTTAGCTCAGTTCAACTTTATAAAACAATATGTAGGGTATATTTCAAGGAGCTGAAAACAGAGAGGCTGAACCAGAACTAAAAAATGCCATAAGTTTATTAGTGAAAGGAGGACAAGCAGTTTTAACCTCCCTTTCATTGTTAGAATCCTTCTACTACATCCTACCTTTCTCTGATGGCATGTGCTTATAGTGAGGAATTTCACCTTCTCTCCTCAAGAGACACAAGGGCTCATTGTTCTCCCGAGCTATAAGCTCATGGGAGGATCAAAGGCAGCCCCTTGGCAAGACACAGCTGGGAAGAGAAGAATTCAGGCTTGTTTCTTCTTTTGTTCTTTTGGAAGTTTCTCCTGCTCCCAACAAAATTCCTCTGTTTGTGTTCGTAGCTGTGTATAAATAACATATCTATATACTATTAAGACATACAAAACTGAGCTACAGTGAAGACTTTAAAATGGTAGTTATACTTCTTCCTCCAGATGCCTGAAGTTGCACCTGTTGTAACAGATTCCATACATTTATTTTAAACACACAGTCAAAATATTTCAGTCTCTTATGCTGGATAACAGTAAAGAAAAGTATTGCAAAATTCTTTGACATAACTCAGCAGCTGCTATTAATTTATATCTTTTAATCCCTCTTTTCTAGGAGGTACCTGTTTTCAGAGTCACTTAGACACCTATCTACATACCTTTGGAAAACTTGTAGCTTTCAGAAATATGTAATAAGGTTGAATTTATTTAATTGGAGAGGAAAGTTAAAGGACTTGATGTTTTTACAAAGATTTTACTTAAACTATTTAGAACCACTTTCCAACTTTTTGATTTAATTTCTTTCTCTACATTCCTATCAGCATACGTGTTATTCTGGGTGTGAGAATACACTTGTTTCCTATATTTGGATTTTTTTTTTTCTAATTTAACAATTGAATTCAGAACTGTGAAATTTTATTAGATTCCTCCTTTGTTTTCGTACTTCTATCCTATTGAGTAGACTGTTGGGTACAATTTTTATCCTTGTTTATCTGACCTCTTATTTTGGTCTCTATTGTCATAAAAATCTATCTAATGTTAGTTTATTGTTGTTAATAAGCCATGTGGTGCCTATAATGTAGCTGTAGCTAAATCAACAATAAAGAAGCAGGAGTAAAAAGTTATTTCATTCCAGAGTGGTTACGTATAGGATGCTATAAGGTCAGAACTGGGTCTAGACCAATTCACTATTTTCAATGAAGAATTAAATGATCATTTAGAGGATAGTCTTATTGTCTTTGCAGATAAGAAACTGTGAATAAATGTGAGAGCAATGAAGAGTGGAATTAGAATCCAATCTATATATACTGAAACAGCTTGAAAATGGTTGAAAAAACCAACTAAATTTAGAGACAATAGTTGGCAAGGAATAGGTAACTAAAAACAAGAAAATAAGTGAAATTTTTAAGTTAGTTATATTATGAACTAGATTATGAGTTGAAGAAGAATCAGAAAGTCCATGCTCTTGTGAAGCAGGTAAACTTCACTGAGGGAAGGGGATGGGGAGGGGAGAGGATAAGAAAGAAACAAAAAACCACCTTCAGAACAAGAAAAGGAGAAGTAAAACCCAAAATGTTTATTCTTATGATGTCCACTTTTGGGCCCTGCATTACAAGAAAGATATACATTGGTCTGAGCTAATATAGAGAAAAAAAATAAAAATTGAGAAACAGCAAACATGACACTTGTTGAAAGATTGAAAATATTTTTTAATTGTTTCAAGAACAGTTAATAAAAAAAAATGTTCAAGGACACAAAATTTTAGAGAAAAATGAATGGTACATTCTCTACTGGTAGCACAAAGCAGTAAAGTAAATAAGGAATTTTCCTCATTACATAAATGTTTTTTTAATAGGATAATACCAAAGGTGTTTAAGAAAAAGTAGTTTAATGTCTGTAAAGTTCATTGTTGATTGAGTTTAATCCCATCCTGCCCAATAAGGAGGAAAATAACATTTTTTTCCATGGCACTTGCACAGACCTCCTCCATATTTGAGCAAAGGATGGGGCTGACAGAGGTGGGGTTTTTTCAACTGTCTTGTGTGTAGACAAGAGAGATGGAGTGGAGAAATATCAGAGAGTTTACTCTATTGATTGAAAGTCTGAAACAAGAGGAAGTTATGTTGTGAATAGAGCTTTGAAAGTAAAGACAAGAAACTTGGACTTCATATAAAAATGAAGAGTAAGCTTAGAAAAGTATACAAATCTGTGTCATGGTCTATGTCCTTTGTAGTTCTAATTTGTTTGCTAGTATATCCTTTAGCTAATGTAAATTCACCACTTAGAATCTTGTCTCATTGATAAAGTGTTTTACTATGTTTTCCCAGCAGCTGTTTCTGTTTTTGATTATATTACTCACATATTCCCTCTTGTTTCTTGTCATGCAGCTTTTTACCTCTTTTTTTGTCCCATGTTTTAGACAGATTTATTGCTCCTTCTCCTGGAAGTGTTGTTGGAGTTTACCTTGGCTTTCTTAGCACAATTCTATATATTTTCATTTGTCGAAATTTCATGTTTATGTGGCTACAAAGTGGCAAGTTTTTCTTGCCAGGAGGTGCTAGCATTTAGTACTGATAGCAGCTTTCAGATAGTGCAGCACCTAGAAAGTGTTTCACTCTTTTATTCTCAAATGCTGACTGGCTTATTCAGTTTTGCTGTTTATCTTCTGAGGAGAAGATATCAGTTTTCATCCATTTTGTTTTTATTGTGCTTTACATACTTTTCTCTAGTTTGGTACCACCTTTTACTTAGATGCCAAGTTCTGTATTATAGACCATAATATCAATCATCACATGGAAAACTTCAAGATATTTTATCTTTATAGGGAAATAAATTCCATTAATTATGAAAACATATTTGTACAATTTTCACTATTTCTTTTGGCAATGAAAGCCTTGGTGGAGAGTTGACAAGAAAGTTTTGTGGTGCTATGCAGACATGCTTCAAGACATTGCCAAAATCATTGGTAAGTGAACAAAACAGATATATGTTATGTGCAGACACAGCTTTTCTATTTGAAATCTCTGAAAATCCATTGTGGCTTTTAATATATTGACTGTTTTTCTGCTTTTTAGAAATCATTGCTATTCTTCCCAAGGGGCAGTTAGATGACCAGAGGGAATTAGAACAATATTATTTTCAGTAATACTGAACTTCTAAAGAATTCCTGAGTAGAAACAAGAGTTGTAAGAGAACTGACACACACACACACACGCTTATTGACACACCTACAGCTTGAAAGCCTCTATGCAATTTAGTGAATTAGAGACTTAAGTGCACAATTTTTTTTTCAGAAACTAGGATTTCAGAACCTTCTTATCATGTAGGTTTGTGTAAGAATATTGTTATTTTCCACAGACTATTTATTATGATGTCTACCTTCCTGTGTTTCTTTAATTTTACTGTAAGAAATTAAGAAAGGTTTTTGTTTCTGTTTTTCATCTGGTCCTTCTCCTTTGGTCCTGCTTGATTAGCATGAAAAGCAGTTAAACTTATTCCATGGAAAGTGATTAAAAAAAACCACAACAAAACCAGTGAACATTAAATGAAACAGAAAACAGGAAACTTTAAAATTACTTTTCTAATAACTACTAGAATGAATGTAAAATACATGAGGAAAGAGTTTGTAACAAAGTTTTTTCAAAACCCAGAGATTGTTAAGTGAGCTTGTTTTAAGTTATGAATGAACAAAAACGTAAAAGGTCCTTGTAACTCTCCCCAATCCCCTCAGGGTCTTTCATTGCCATTGATGCAATCCTTGGTTGTGCCTGCAAGTGGGAAGTCATCAAAAATCCTGAGAGCAGCTACATGTTACTATATCTGCAAAGGAATAGGACTGAGTCTTGTCCACACTGCCCCAAGAGGTGTAAGCTTAGAGCCAAGGTCAGTATTACCACTGACAAAGCAGGCAGTAACATAGAGTGGCAAAATTGCTGGGAAGGCAAATCTCTACCTCAGAGATAAAATGGGCTGGAATCCCCTCCAGACATTGATGGAATTTCTGTCTGCCTCAGAAATAGTGGCAGAAGTGGATTTTTTCTTTCAGAAACAAATTACTTCAGCTACTTTAGCGGAATTTAGGGACTGAGACTTCATTAGATCCTTGCACCCAGTTATCTCCTCCTCACCTCTGCTTACCTCTTCCTTCTATCCATTGCTTTTACTGTGGCTTGAGAGAGACCCCTTGCAGTTAGCCTGCTGCTACAGTAAAGTGTACACATCCCAGTGTGGTCTTTAGTGCTTCTTCAATAAAGCCCTGCTGTGACAGGAGGGTTTTACATGAGATAAGCAAAGGAGCAGAGTATGACAGAAGGGCAAAGGCGTAGTCAGTCTTCAGTCAAGAATATTGATTATGACGCTGATTTATTTTTTCTGTCCAGAATTCCTTGGAAAAACAGATAAAGTTCTCACTATCAAAGTCTCAGTAACATGACATCTCACCTTCTGTTTAAATTCTAAAATCATAGGGAAAAGCTATACATATAAACTGCACAAAGACCTGCTCAGGGCAGACAGATGCATTACCATTGTTTCAAATGGGGGTGGGGCAGGGAGTAAATATTAGTCAAAAGAGCATAATCCAGACTCAGTTTACAGGTATTTAGAAGGAAAATTAACTCAGCGTGGTTCTGTCAATTATTAGTGCAAGCATCCAGAAGTAAAATGGAAAAAATATTTCACCTGTATGCAGCTTTCTCGTTGAAAGGTTATCAACTGGAATGATATGTTCACAGACACTATTCTTTTGTCCCTCAAGTGCTTTCACACATTTTTGAAAACATGGTGGAATCACGATAACAATGCAACTCGTATTGAACAAGACATTAATTAGATGCTTAAAAGGTGAAGAAGTAAAGGGAAGAAGGGACTTGAAAACATGCTAGACAGAATAATGATTTTCATTGTGTTATTTCTTTCTGAGGTACAGCAATAAAATTATAAATTATTTATTTTCTTTACATAAAAAATAAAAGAAATATCAGTAAGAATACAGAAGAGAAAACAGATCCATCCTTTCTGTTTTCTCTCAGATTTTGAATAAACAGTCCTAAAAAATTCTTTCTTCTTCTTCTTCTTCTTCTTCTTCTTCTTCTTCTTCTTCTTCTTCTTCTTCTTCTTCTTCTTCTTCTTCT
>JAOTQP010000251.1:42920943-42983256 GCA_026413545.1 Cichladusa arquata
CTTCGTCTTCTTCTTCTTCTTCTTCTTCTTCTTCTTCTTCTTCTTCTTCTTCTTCTTTTTCCTTTTTCCTTTTTCCTTTCCTTTTTCCTTTTTCTTCTTCTGTTCAATGGCAGATTTTACATTTCCAAACTAAGGAAGGTGAAAATAAAGTTGCATGCCAATTGTGAAATGCATCTATGAAGCAGATCAATAGGAAAGTTTGTCCGTTGAGTAACTCTGTAGGTTTGTTATGAGTAAGTCTTGAGGGTTATGTTGTATTTTGGTTTTCAGTGGCTCTTTGTTTTATTTTAGTAGCTAGTTTTGCCCATCCTTAGCCAAATCTATTTATTCTTACCAAATCTGACTACAAAATAAATTATTAAAATTCACTGAAGTTTTAACGGTTGCCAGTCCATTGCATCCTTTTTCTTTTCCCAGTTCAAATAACGAGTTTCAAGAACAGATCTCTGTAGATTTGAGGGGATGGTATATTGTGCTGGTTTTGGCTGGAGTTTAGTTAATTTTCTTTACAGCAGCTGGTATGGGGCTGTGTTTAGGATTTGTGCTGAACATGGGGTTGATAATAGAGAGGTGTTTTTGTTATTGTTCAGCAGAGCTTACACAGAGCCAAGGCCTTTTCTGCTTTCCATACTGCTAAGCTGGTGAGGAAGTTGGGGATTCAGGGGATATTAGGAGGAGACACAGCCAGGGCAGGTGACCCAAACTGACCAAAGGGATATCCCAGACCATGTGGCATCATGCTCGCTATAGGAAGTGGGGGGAAAAGGAGGCAGGGTGGGGAGAGAGCACCATTGGAGTGGAGTGAAACCATTTCTCCTCCCAAGTCACCATTATGTGAGATGGGGCTCTGTTCACCTAGAGGCAGCTGAACACCTGGGAAAAAGGCCTTTTTTTTGCTTGTCTGTGCAGCATTTTTTACCCTGTGAAGATTTTGTTTTCCCTATTAAATGGTCTTTATCTCACTCCATGAGTTTTCCAGCTTTTATCCTTCTGATTCTTTCTCCAATTCCACTTGTGAGGGAGTGAGAAAGCAGCTGCTTGAGGCTCGTCTGCCAGCTGAGGCTAAACCATGACATTTGCAGTTATGTTTCTATGATTTCTCATAACTGTGATGCTGTGAACATTAAACTGGAAACACAGGCAAGACAGGTGTTCGTCATATCTACAACCGTATAGTTTTGCAGTTTCTCTTTTTTTTCAGAGAGAGTTATTGACTAACATAATGAAAAATTGAGAGGGGAAAACATGCAATGACAAGTAGCTATTGAATTGAATGATGTTAACCAAAAAGAAATAAAGTAATCCAAGTGACTAAGTCTTTCATTAATATTACATTGACTACACTGAGTATAGAGATTAACAAAAGAGATTTATACCTCTGGTAAATATATTCCTGCTTAAGTAAGAGCACAAACCATTCTCATGAGCAAACACATCAAAAATTATGAACATTTTTTATCCATTCTGAACTCTTATAGTGCATCTCTTAGAATCTTGTCCGTGTATCACCGTCGAAGGCAGCTGTACCTTTTCATGGAACACTGACACTTCTGCCAAAAAGCACCAGAGGCCCAGGATGGTCATTGCCCTAACTGAGAAGCAGCAGAAAAAGCAAACAGATTCTTATAGAAACTGACACATGAATTTGTCCGACTATCATTCACAGGTTCAAGTGAAACTACAGGAAAGTATTTCTCATCTTTACTGCACCTTGCAATAAGGGTTCTGTGGTAAATTCTACCTGTACAGACTTCTAATAACTTCCATGTGTCTTTTGTCATCTGTGATTAATTTAATTTCGTGTAAAAAATATTACATTTAGTTTAATAATATTTGTTGCAATGTGGATTTCAATCTTACAAGATAAAAGATATTTTGTCTTGGATGAAGACATATTGAAAGCTGAGTTAATATAGTTTGAAATAGTAATTATGATACTAAATCTGGCATATGCTTTCTCTTTGACACTTCAACATATTTATCAGTAGATTGAAGAGAAGCATTGCCAACTTCTAAACATAAAGTTATCAGCCATAGTCACCTAGAGAATTCTTTGCGTGTTTGGCTATTAGTCATACCCTTGAGACTCATGAATTCATGAAACAAGAATAACTCAAAAGATGTGACGTTTCCCAATGTTGTTTATCATGTTGCTACCTTCAAAGTAGAATATGAACGGTCTATATAGAAATTTGTGTGAAAAACTGGATAAGTGATCAAATGAAACCCATTTGCTTTGATGCCTCAAGGAATATTCTGTTTTAACCCTGGACGCCTTTCCAAGTTTGATGTAGGAACTCTTATTTTTAAGACACAGATGAAGAGGGAACTTTCACTTACTTTTAATGCTTAATTAATAGTGTTGGCTTTTCTCAGCTGACATAATTATTTTTATTATTAGAATGTTATAATAAAATATATATTTAGACACTAAAAGACGAAGTGACTATAATTTGAAGTTGTGGGGAGTTACTCCTCAAGGCCCCTAGATTAATACATTTGAGAGTAAATTGGAATGAGAAAATATAAACAAAATCTGTCTATATTACACATGAATTGGTTTTATGAATACTGAAGAATTTAGAATAGATCTTTGTGTGTAGAAAACTTTCATTTCTAAAAAATATTCCTAGTACCTTGGTTTGCCACAGTTTTTTTTTTTAACTGTCCAAGTTAAAATACATTATAATTTTAGCAGATCATTCATCTTTCCTGCTGGAAAATTCTTCTTTGGACTGCAAGACAAAGCCTGGAAACAGAACTGGAAGAGAACAAACAAAACATAGAATTTATGCACACAAAATATTCATTTGGAAAAAAGTCTTCAGGCTATGAGTTTACAAAACAAAACAAAACAAAACAAAACAGTTCCCTTATTTTAGGACATTTGTTAATGGATAAGGAGTGATCTTTCCATGTGAGACAATATTAACTGGTACAAACTGGCTTTGTTGATTGCATTTCAAACATTTTTTTAAAGAGATTTTTCACTTACAGCCTGTGTCAGATTAAGTATTGTATGTCCTCTCCTGGCTGTTAGAAAACTGGCATAAAATCAGAAATCTGGCATAAGCTCTGTTCAACTTGCTCTTGGTAATTTGTTAGAAATGCCCTAATGATCTGGACCAAATTTGTATCACATAGGCTGCGTCTATGGTGGCAGATGAAATGTTCCAGGTCTTGGTTTATGTCACTTCTAGAAAGTGCATGTCACAGATAGCAGCCTCCTGGACACACTCGGCGGATCAGTACTTTCTGTGAAAACAGTTCTTGGTGTTCAGGCATTTCCCAGGGTTGTCCAAGCTCACATGAAACATAACCATGCAGAAGAACATGTGGAGAAACATCAGGACATACGTGGCAATGTCTGACCCCCTGCCTTGGCTCACTGGATTCGCAGCGTAGAGAGACCTTGAGATTATCCCTTAGCACTGAGATCTTTACCTCACGAGTACAGAAACATACTCTCATTTTCAGGATGAAAATTCTGGTCTGAGACCAGGTCCAGACCACATTTGACACACATCTGGGACATGAAATTTCATGCTCCTCTTTCAGCCAATTTGTAGTACTGCCTGAGTGATGTCACCATCAGCAGTGGGTAACTGGAGATTAATATTTTCCTCACAATAATTCAATACAGGATATTTCAGTTGACCTTGTTGGAATGAAAATCTTGTCAGGTTAAATATGTACACTCTAAGAATTGTACACATTTCTATGTACAGTTCTAAATTTCAGATACATTAATGTTTAAGAGAACCCTAAAAACAAGCGTTAATTTTTAATATACATTACTTTACATTTTGAGATATCAGGGATTTGCAATGAAATTTGAAGCTATGAGAAACCACTGATTTTGCATTTCAATACACGATTTAAAATAAACTCATTCTCAGAAATTACAGTGAATTTGAAAATTAATATACAGATAATTTTCAGGTTTTTCTGCTGTGAAGGGTTTTTTGTTGTTGGTTTTGCTATTTGATTTGTTTGGGAAGTTTAACTATTCTTTTTCAATTCGATGAAATAAAGCTCTTTAGACTATACAAAATGAAATGAGAGTAAAAGAGAAGCTGCATGCACATTTTAGCAAACAATTATGTAAAGTTAAGGTCAGTGGATTTGTGTTAATTTTTATCAGCTCTAATAATTAAAACAATTAATACTATGGAGATTGAAAGTTAGCTAATATAATATTAAATGCTTTAAAAGTCAGATTTTTTACAAATGTAATTAATTATTTTTATGCTTAGGAGGAATGTAATATGGAACAACAGCAATAAAAAAATCAGTTATACTTTTAATAAAATGAGAGTTTTCCCTTGGTATATTTCACCAAATCAGAATTAGTTGCTGAGGTATTTAAAAACAAATATAGAAAAAAAAGTTATGTCTCTATGATGTAATCATTACCCTTAGAAAGAGATGCTTCTAAAGCTACAGTTCAGAAAAATTATTCTCCTTAATTAACTTCTAGCATATATTGATGAGCTCTACGTATGACAAGAGTGATAAATGTAATAGAGAGAAATTTATAGTGATTCTATAAAATTCAATTTTAATACTTCAAGGTGATGCAAAATTGAGGCTGGATGCACACACATTCCTGTTTAAAACTTTCCATTTTCATCTGTTTCAATCAGTTGTTATTACTATTTATTTAATTTAATAACCAGTCTTATTTTACAGTGTGGAGATAAATTCTTTGCAAACACTTGGGAAAACAAGCTCTAGAATTTTTTAAGAGAATGTTGTGCCAAGGGTGAAGGAGAAAGATATGTTTAGGTATCTTGTTGCAATTATACAAAATAAGAAACATACCAGTTTCAGAGAACCTACTGTTCTTACAAATAAAGCATAGTTGTCTATTCATGCTTTCTTCTCAAAACATCTTTTCTTGCCTAATTTTTAAAGACCCACAATTTGTTTATTGGACCCTGTAGCACCTATAAGTGATACAATGTTGCTGTATTTCCTCCTCACTCTATTTCTCTTAGCATGTGTGAGTTGTAAATTCCTCTGTCTAATAGAGAATTGGAAGATAAGGGAGGCACAGATTACAGCCAATATTTCTTAGAACACCTTTTATGCATTAAACTGTTATTAATAATTGAATCAAGCAGGTACTTTTAACACACAATAGCACAGCGCAGTTATGTACTTACAGTTCACTGTCATCTTCTCAGGGTCCTCCCCAGCTACCAAAATGAAGGAGCAGCAGGGATGTCAGCCCCAACAGGTGCTTTTGGGTGCTCCCCTAAAGCAGTGGGGCTGATGAGATGTGCCAGGACCTTCTAGGAGGTGCTAGGAGAGGCCTGTGGTACAGAATCTCTCCTGTAGTGTTTATGTGTGCCCAGCAGCCAGTGGCCATATGGCACAGAGCCACAGTGGGTGCCCACGTGTGCTTGTGATTTTCCACAGAGGCATCATCTTCTTCTTGTCCTGACTTTATCAGTTTACTGGGTCCAACACAGTTTTATCACTGCTTATATGAAGGGAAGCTCTTATATGGTATCTTCCCAAAACACACTTTTCCTCTCTTTGGCTTGTTGTTACTGAGCTCTATTTCTCCTTGCTTACCTATGGAATCATTCTTATCCACTGGCACTGATGGGGATTTTGCAATGTATGCATTTAGAGAAAAAAAGCATTATTGGATTACTATTAGACGGATATTTTTAGATTATGATTAGAAAGATATTTTTCTCTTTAATAACTCTTTTTGAATTTTTGTCTTCTCATTTTTTTTTCTCTTCCTGCAAGCTACACATTGCAAAATATGAAATATTTACTAAATATTACTTGGATGCCTTTTCTATCAAATTCTTTGACTTTACAAAATAGATTGTTTACAACTGTGCTGCCCTTCTGCTTAATGGGCACCCTGGGGGAATGTTGTTGGCTTTGAGACTCAGCTACATATTTTCAATAAACAACTCCTGAAACCAGTGAATGCCGAGAGCTGTGAACATTAATCAGTGATCTATCTGAATGGAATACTTGCCTGTTCTCCCTTTGGGGGATGGAAAAAAAAAAAGGACATACATCATGATGCACTATTCACAGTCACACACAGTTGAAAAAGCCCAACTAAATATTTTAACATTCTCTTTTATTGCAAGTTTTTGGTTAGCTTGAAATTGTGATAGCAAAGCTGACTGCCTTATCAACAGATTTTGCCAACTAGAAGAGGAAAAAAGCTTCCCCAGGATAAGGAGCAGCTTTCAACTATTAAAAGGTTTTAGACTGCTGGTAGATTATATTTGGAGTTATTGCATTTGCCATATCCTTTTGTCCTTGAGTCACATTGCTAAGATGATATCTCTCTGCCTTGGAGGGAAAGCTGCCTGCTGAAGTATTCCCTGAATGGCACTGCATCTGGCAGGCTGATTTGCATGTAGCTGCTGGCATCTTCCTTAGAGGAAATCCCTACTCTTGTTTTTAAAACACGGGTCGGGTCGAATGTTGGCAATTGCAGGGCTTGTGCTACTGGAGTAGAGAAAAGAGGAGAGTTAAAAGGAAAGAATCAACCTGCAAAAATCCACAATTGTTTTTAAAGTCAAGTCAGCCATTTCATTATTCAAAATAAATAAAATACAGCGATGCCAGATATGCAGTGGAATCCTATCTTAGTTTTTTGACAGCAAGGTGAGAATTCTAAATGACCATAGTCCAGGTGGATATGTCTAAAGCACAAACCTTTATAATGAAATAGCAATATTGTCTGATGTATCTTGGCACTTTCAGTCAGTAGAAATTTACAGGCCAAGTGCCAGCACTGATTTTCAACTATTCAAGAACTGAGATTTTAACTGAAACTCTATTGTATGCAAATCAAATTTCTAAGTCTATTTTTCCTGCTGTGAATGTTTGGTAATGTTGTTTGTGGCCTTGCCTCCCATTCATTTGAAAAATCTCTTTAACAGCATGGTGTAAAGAAATCTCTTTGGTCCTGGGTATTCTACTGAAGTTGGTGGCAAAGAATAAAATTATATGCCTAACTGCACTGAATTTCAAATCTAGGGAAATTCCCCATGTTACTGGAGGAGGAAAAAAATGGAGTCCCTTTCTCCAAGTCAATATTTCTGGTTCAGGAGGCTGAATGAAAGGGTACTGCTGCAATGCCTTCCCATGCTATGAAGAGAGACCAGAATAAAACTAAGAAATAAAAATTAAAGATTGTGAACCCACTAGGTTTTTAAGGACTGAACAGCAATTCCATAGAGTAAGTATAATGCAGAGCATGACATCAGAAGCTCATGAAAGTAAACATTTGTAGCACTTGCAGTTATTTCTACATATTGTTCAAAGCTCTACTGAGCTAGCACTTCCCTGATGCCCAGGTGAAGTACACTGCTAAAACAAGCCTGCCATATAAACCCTTTTACCTTTAGAAGGCAGTCTCAGTCTGTTCTAGATGGGTAACTGAAACATTCAGAAATGGGGATTCTAAGATCAGACTTCAAGTTAATTTAAAAGTAATAAAAGAACAAAGGAAAGGAAGTAGAACAGTAGTTATTAATATCGAAAGACCAGAATGATTATTTTGGCTGACCTGCATAAACTAAGTCATGAAGATATCTAACCCATCCACAGAGTTGTAGTTTCTAGGTAATTCCTCTGTGATTTCTCTCAGGATGATTGCCTTACTTCCGTCTGTAAGGCAAATCCAAGTCTCTCCATTTTGAAGACAAATTTGTAAAAAAAAATGAAATCAAAGTTAATTAATGAAATAATTTAGACATTTTGTGGAGCCTGATGCATTACGAAATGCTGACAGTCTTGAAAGAGAGGTGGTTATGAAGTCTTTAGTTTGTTTGGTTCCTGTTTGGACTGGCAGTTTCTGACAAGGGTAAAGATATGCTATTATAATACAAAGACTCCCAGAACATAAACTTGACTGCTTATTGAATTGAATATTTGAGTAAATTCTCCAGAAGAGCTGCAGATGTATTTTACTTACAGTTTGCTCTTTCTTTTAACTGTCAAAAAATCAGAAAAAGTTGATCCTTTAAATTTTGTCCTCTGTCTTTTGCTGACTGTAGTTTTCCTTTCAGATTTCAGTGCTACAAAGCATAAATTCTAATGTTTTGCTGCAGCAAGTGTGTACAAATGCTAGAATCCTTTAAATTTCTGTGTTTATAAAATCTGATACTATGTACTTTGATAACTTTGACAACCTGATATTCGCTATTTTGAGTTTTTTCAGCACCCCTTTTCTTCACTTTCTCATTCCCTTGGTGATTTGCACATTGACTTTAAATATTTAATATCCAGTACTGCAATAGTGTGAGTTCTCCTTCTGAAAGGTGTTGTACAAATTATAAACAAAGCAATCTCAGTCTATTAAAAAATTTGTTTGCTTTTGAACTTTTGTTGTAGCTTTTGCTATTAATAGTATTGACTCCTTCCTGACAGTCTGCCAAATGGACAAGAATAATACAAACCTCATAATGACAAGTCTCAAAGTTGATGAATAAAGGAAAGAAAAACTTTGGATGACTTTTTCTCTAGCCAAGAAACAGTTTCATACAGTGTGACAAGCTTTTTGCAATGTCTGTTACTAAGGCATTGCAAACTGGTACTTATTTACAGAATTCTTTAATATTTTCTGTTTCTCAGCTTCAGAGAAACATGCTTAGTAGTTGTAATTGACAACTGTACATTTTTTTCTTGGGGGAGAGGAGGTTGCATATATTTATAAAAATAAATAAATTTAAATAAGGATTTTGTCCTAGGGGATGCCTGAGAAAATTACATGTTAGTAAAGAGATCGGCATTGTATTTTTACAGTAAAATCTTTAGTTAGCATCACTTTCTAAAGAATCCATCTATAGATACTCTTGAAAGAACATTTTAAACTGTTGAAATTTCAACATCGTTTGCATTAAAGGGTAAGTAATTGGTCTTTTGAATCTGCTTCGATAAACTGTCATTAAACAGAATGGTAAGACTAAATGATCTCTAGAAGTGCTTCCAAACTCAAATATTCTGCTATTCTGTAAAAACAAGGGATCATATGTCAGTTTTCAATTTGCTGAAAAACAAGCTTAGATGAAAGATCCCACTAACCTCTTTAGTCACTTCATTCAAATAGTGCATAATTTGATGCAACTTCTTTTAAGATCAGTGGGAATGTTTGTGTTGATTCAACAGGTGGATCAAGTCTTGAATAAGAGCTAAGTTGTTTTTTCAGGAAAATGTCTACAAACTGTAATCCTTAAACTTTAATAAAATGTTGACATAATCATATTGAGAAAAAACCTCAAATTGATATATTTTAAAACTCTCTAGCGACACTAGATTTTCAAGGTGAATGTTCAGTTTTCTTTGAAAGCTTACTGTCCAAGAAATAAAATTATCCTTCAGCTTTTCTGTTTCTATCATGGCATCTCTTTAGATGATATCAACTCATGCTGTCCTTAATTTTCTTTGTTCTATTACATTAAAATACATTACAATAAATAGTATTGTTTAGCATAGTAGATATAACACAAAATTTTCTCTGGAATGTCAAAGGTTAAAGTTGTGAGAATAAGCTAAAATTCAGCATAAATTCCTGGCAATGTCAAAGTCCATGGGACAGACTGGTGGCCCTGGCATGAAAAATTCTAATTCTGCGTCATTAATATTTTTTGTCATCTTGTCCAAAACAATGAGCTGGGTGAGGCTTTTCCTGACTTCAGTGGCACAGCAGCTGTTTGGGATTCATGAAACAACGCAAAACAGGAAATGTGTGTGGCAGACTTCTGACATTCACCATCGTTGGGCCAGAGTTCAGCTGCCTGTTCAGCCGTCTGAGTAGTATAACAGATTCCCTTTTGCCTTCCTGTTCAGGCTGTTTTCCTGAGGTGCTGGATCTTCCTCATTACTTTACCTTTCCCTTTTTTTTTTTTTTTTATTTTTTAAATTTTACTGTTAATTTTTTATTTTATTTTAGTAGAGGTCTTTACTTTCAGATGCAATAAACTGAAGAGCAGCTGTGGTGAATCACTTCTACAGATCTCCCAGACTTTCAGGTTATGATTTGATTGCCCTCTGAAACATAGCTAGTGAAATACTTTTAAAAATACTCTGAACTTGGTAACACCTTCTTGCCTCTGCCTCAGGATTTTTTTCCATTTCACTTTTCTTTTACTACTGTCATCTGCCTGGAATCAAGATCTTTTGCAGACATCATTTGCTGCCTTCCCCTAAACTACAGTTTTTCTGTTTTTGATATTCTGAAATTATGCCTTTCTAAAACAGTGCTTAAATCTGTTTTCATCCTGGGCTGGCAGAAAGGGAGGATAAAGATTTAGGAAAGAAATTATATTTCCCTAAAAGAAACTTTACTGCCTTAGATATTTTTTACCCTACTTTAAGCCAGTATGTCTTTGGTTAAGATATACTCTAAAGATCTTTTTCCTGGTTTTAAGTTTACAGGTAAGCATTGTTAGTATTTAACCATTATAGGCAGAATTATCAACATACTCAACTCAGTTTTTCTGGCACTTTTCTTTTATTGATCAAAGTTACCCTTGTGGCTAATTGCAATAATTTTTGTTCATTGGAGCTACACACAGATATTAAACTCCTAGTAATACAGAGGCAGTGGAATGAAAGAAATGTCATATCTTATAACTGGCTGCACTAAACATCCTCCTAGATACTCTCATCCAGTCTTCTCTTCAGTTTGTTTTTTTTTTTTTCCTCATTTATTTGTATTGTTAAAAATTAGGAATGGATTTTATATGCTTTTAAACTTTTTTGCAAAAAATTCTCTAAAGTTACTGACAAACTCTCCTCTATGTTTCTTTATCCTGATAATGCCAAGCTCACACTTTGATTGGGAAAGACAATGCATTTTACTATATATCATATTCTTGTGAGTAATGTGAAACTATGGCTCAGTATCAGCATAAAAAATTAATTTATGCCACGAGCCACTGAGTTGAACAATGTCCCTACCCTCTCAATGCCTGCATGCCTGTATACCCACAACTCATCTGTGCATTTGTGAGACTTGAGGGTGCACCTATGTACCGTGGTTTCCTTTGAAAGGCACGTCAAGGTGTGTATGGACCATGATCTATCTCCAAAGGCAAATCTACTTCCCAGTTGTTCCTGCTTTGAAAAAGAGCTTGGATCACAGGTACAGCAAGACATTTATTATATATATTACTATTACATATATTACTATATATTACTATTATATATATTATTATCAAAATCATTCTGTGAGGCACTCCAAGAAATTCAGTGTCCAGTCAGCTCAGTGAGGTTTGCATGGAAAACCCTTGAGCTACAGCTGCACCTAGACAAAATGCATCCAGAGGAAGCACCTTGCTATGAGGGGAGCATTTATGGGAGCTTTCTATGATTCCAAACACAGTGAGCAGTATCAAAGAAGTGCCTACTGTACTCTTTTACAAAGTGAAGACCAAAATAATAAACATTCCCTAAAACTTTCAAGGAATTTTGACCATTTGATATATTCAGAAATGTTTTTCTACCTGCACTAATGTGGAAAAAACTTAGGGTAAGATAAGCCAAAATCATTAATTTGAAAGATAAGTGGCCACTGATACTACAAGCCTAAACAAAGTCTAAAACTTAATGAAAAATATCTTTCTTTCACTTTCTTGAGCCATAATATGTATCTAATGCAAATTTAACTTCTAACACATCTATACACTATGAGCTATGCTGAAGTGGCCAGAATGATTTCCAAAGCAGATGATTATGATTCAGTAGTCATTACCTTGACTCACTTCACTACATCAACCAAGATAGGCTATATGGTCTATAATTACACAAACATGGCCATTTAGAGTCATTATGAGTGCACACTTACAGATTTCCCATGAAATCCTATTAATTCAAAGAATCATGATCAAACTAAATATTCTGTGAATTCAAATAAATATATAAAAGAGAGAGCACTTGGTGGTTTATTTAATACCTTTTCAAATTTAGCTTGCAGACTTTAGCTTAGATTATAAGCCTTGTTGGATAATTTAAAACAGTCCTACCAAGTTTTCTTGAACTGCAGATAAGCAGTTCCTTGACCGTTCTTTCTATCTTTTTGCCTTTAAAGTAATTCAAAATTTTGAATCATACCCTTGACAATTAGTTACAAATCACTGACACTGAAATATTTTAATGCAGAAGTAATGCATGAAGAAGTGATGAAATTTCTTTGAAAATTAATTATACACACAAAGCCTTGAAAAGTACAGATGCCCTTTTATGATACTGATGCTTCCATTGATATGAGTCAAATATTTCCTTGATTTAAAGAAGAAATATGCCTATTAGAGACATTTGTAAAATAAACAGCTCCTTGATCTCTGCCCTCATATATGATTCATCTTGTTCAGCTTTAATTTTGCTGCACTCCCTGAACAAGAGGCACTTAATGAAACAATTTGCTGTGCTGATAGAGGATGTCAAAAGGAAAGCACATGCAGTTTCTACGTGACACAGATAATCCTGGCACATAGCTGCAAAGGCAAGCACGTTCTTTGCAAAATTAAACCAACAAAACCCAACCCGAACTATAACAAAAAGAAAAAAAAAAAAAACCAAAAGGTAATGCACAGTATCGATGGAGAGTAAAAGCTTCAAAGAGCTTTTTTTATGAACCCATAAATCTTTACACACAGACAAAGGTATTTAGGGAGACTTCTTCTCAGTTTTACCGATGGAGATTCTAAGAAACAAAGTAATTTAGTGCTGATTGCACATCAAGACAATAAAAATAATGAAAGAAATTATGACATTTCCCTTTAAGACACCTCCATATTTCTCCTGTTTCCTGTAGGGTCTGCTGCTTGATCACAGGAGACATGTGACTGAACACCCTGAATTTCATCTAAATATCTGAAGATTCAGAGGCAACTTCACATGATTCCTACCAAAACTTGATGAATTGACATTCATATTCATCCTTACTAGGAAAAAAGGAAAAGATTACAGATCACATATCTGTAAAAAAACCTCTAGATTAAATCTGCAGTCACTGGCTATTTAGACTGAAAAAAAAAACAAAAACAAAAAAAACCCAACCAAACAAACAAACCCTCAAACAAACAACAAAACAAAACTCCAAACCCCCCAAAAACTTATATTAGGAAAAATTCAGGCAAACTATTACAAAATTCAATTAAATATTCTTGTTGAGTTCAGGTAGAGCTGAGTAAATCTTTTAGTATAGAATTATAATCCAACACTGCCATAGTAACCCATCATTTTCCCTGATTCCACCATTTATCACACTTCCTCACTTGAAACACTTGGATTTTGAACCTGATTAAACTTGCAGTACATGAGGGTATGACAATCAAATTGGACTCACCAGAAGGGAAGGAATAGGAATGAGGTTGAGGAGGCCAAATGAAATCAGGAGATGGGCTTTTCAGCCTAGACTGACAGCTCATGAAGCTATAAAAATTATTTTAGACAACTAAACCATTAAGCGATGCATTATACCAGCCCTGGCATTCCCTAGGAAATTGTGGAAGATGGCACTCTTGGTGGAAAGGCTTGTACACAGAGTTCTCCTGGCACAGTGCTGTGTTATCCAGCACACAGCCTTCTCTGCAGAGCCAGGCCACATTCCTGTCTCTGGGGTGTACATAGACATGGTCCATGTGCTCTTTAACCCAGGCACTGCTTGGCTTTCATATTGTCTATCAGCTGCATGGCAAGAAGGGAATTTGGCCTTCAACATACCTGTCAAATTCCTTAAACCTCAAATTCTTGAGATTACTGTAAGATAACCAAGGGTTTATCCAACATCAGTAGAAAGCCAAGTACTAAATACTCACTCACGAAGCCTTTTATCTCTCAGAAAGTTAGCAGCAATACTCCATGGACATCCCCTTTATGATCTGTCTCTCATACAGCCAAAAATATTAGTCAGAGAAAAACATTGTCTTTAAAGGATCACTTGGTTAATTTCTCTAAAATGTCAACCCAGATAAGATGAGTTAATAAGACTATTATGATGATCCCAAGAGGTAGAATTGCTCAAAGGTACTATATCTCCATTTCTTCACATACAGTAATCTCTGGAGGCATTTTTATTGCATATTCAGTATTTTTAAAATCTTTTTTTGGTATAATTTTTGCCTTATGTTCTGATAATATATTTTAGAAGTTGACACTTGTGCTGTCTCATCCTCACTTTTTTTTGTGATCAGTCACTCTGGTTCCCATGCCAACACACATAGTACTTTTAAACATGTTTTCTATTTGATTTTTTCATCAAAACAAAAATATTCTTATCGTTGTATCTTCAAGTTTCTCCTGAAGTCACTGTTTTTTTTCCATCTGAGAACCAAAGGTCAGAATTACTGTTTGAGAACATCTGAATCTCTTTTTCTTCTGCATAGTTATTTAACAATTCCTAAAATTTAGCGATTACTACCCTACAGGTTTCTTTATTGCATATCGAATACATCCTTCCTGCTTTTACCTTGCAGTAAAAACTTTAATAGAATAACAATAGATATTCTTAATATAATCAAATAGAATTTGTCACTGATTTCCCAATCATTCTACTTTTAGAAAGCTAATAGAGCATAGTAACCTTGATTGCCAGGTTTTAGGCCACATTTTTTAAAGAAACCCTCCAGAAAAATAACCTTCAGAACACTTCAAGTAGGAAAGAAACAGAAGGGGATTCATTCAGTGAACATGGTTAGGGAACTGCATTTCTAGACTAATTTCCTCATTTGTTTGTTTGTTTGTTTGTTTTCTGGGAGTGTGTTTTTGTTTAGTATTGATGTGGTTTGGTTTTTTCAATCACCATAGAAGTTCTTATCCCAGGCAATGAAAGAGCAATGCACCTCAGAAACCATTATCTCCTCAGCTATCTCACCATGCTATGTATGTGCTACTTAAAATCTAGAAAGGAAGAGGATGATAAAGTGGTTCCAAAAGAGCAATGTTCCTAAAAAGCCCCACATTACTGTAATTTTATGTCTGCTGCAGCTAGTAGATCCCAATTTTAAGATCATGAGACCATGACTGGGGAGCCATTTGATAAAGTGTAAATGAAAGACTGCCTTCCAGGGGAGCCTACACCAATCAAGGAAAGCGCTGAGAGGAACCTTATGAAGTTAAACAAGGTCAAAGGCAAAATCCTGGCCATATAAAGGAAGAACAATGATGCAGGCTGAGGCTTGTCTGAGGTTAAAAGTGATATATAGGTCTCTTGATAGACAGTGTGTGAGTATGAGCCAGCAGTGCACCCTGGCAGCAAAGATGGGCAACAGCATCCTTGGCCAGAAGCACAGTCAGTTGACTGAGCAAGGGGATTATTCCCATCTACTCAGCACTTGTCAGACCATGCTGAAAATACTGTGAACATTTTTGGGCAGCCAAGACACAAGAAAGTCAATTATAAACTTCAGGAAATGGACCAGAGACCATCAAGATGACCTGAGCAGTTGCCCTGTGAGAAGAGGCTGAAGGTCCAAGACTCAGCCTGGAAGACAAATTGTCTTTGGCAGGACTCCAAAGCAGATCCCAGTATCTATGAGAAATATATACCAAGAAAGTGGAGACACAGAATGGTGTGAGACAGGAAGGTGGAACACAACATGAATTGAAACAGGAAAGCTTCTGTCTGGATAGAAATGTAAGGATATGTGGAATATACGGGCCTTCAGTTTGGGAATAGAGACAGGGAAGGTAATACATTAAACATCCAGACACATCTTCTCAGGAACAGTAGATAAAAGCAAAACCAGAAAGGCCCAGAGCACTCAAGCTACTGATGAAACTGTTGAAAGGCTTGAGGAGGTTCATATAGCGCTTTACAACTGGAAAAATGAGGAGAAACAAGACAATCATGGCTCTCATGTGAATTGACAAACATCTTATGGAACATTTGAAGGGGCTTGTGTAATTGTGAAAAACATATCGGGTGTTTAAAGGACAATGAAGGGATTAAGGAGGATCAGGAGGAAAGAGTGAATAAATGAAAATGGCAGGGGGGAGGGAAGACCACATGTAAAGTGGCTGCTGCTGGGTATCCTTGACTGGCCAAGCCCTGTGCATGATTCCTACAATTTACCCTGTCTTCTCATAAATCTCAAACCCTGGTTACTTTCCTGGGTAAGAGTTCTGTGTGTTTGTATACTTATTCTAGTCAACTGGGCCATATGTACACTTTTTTTGTGTTTTTGTGGCTGTGGTTGTGTGTGTGTGTGTTTAGAAATTCTGGAGAATAAATGCCCTGAGTTTTGATATCCATTGGATTCATTTCCCTTAACATTAAAGGAAAAGCTGTTTCACCAGGAGAACTGTCAGGCTCTGGAGCAGGTTACCCAGAGATCTTGACTGACCTCCTTCCTCAGAAGTTTTTAAGACCTGGCTGGACAAAGCCTTGGCAATTTGCTCTACTCTGAAAGCTGACCCTGCTCTGAGCCACAGTTGGACTTGAGGCATGCTGAAGTCTTTTCAGACCTGAATCATCCTATCATTTAGGATCAATGATCCTACAATTATTTTTCTGAGAGGAAAGCCTGTAGGAACTAAAATTGTTTCAGGTTAGCTTGACAGGTATGGCTCCCCATATTCCTGAAGTATTATCTGCACAAAAGAATGTATGTAGGCTGGAGGACATGCTGATTGGTTCAGACAATGGCTCTTGATTCATCACCTTTAAATATACTTTTTTAAAATATGTTTTTATATACTATCAAAATGTTTTTGTCAAACTTCCTTTCTTCTGCTGGTCTCACCAACTCCAAATTCAAAAAAGTCGAAGAGAAAAAGGTAAAGGCTCTACACTTTTACAGTTCAGCTTTAAGATGTCCATTCATTTTTATTTGTACTTTAATTGCATGGATTTTTTCCCCAGTTATATTTTCTGAGCCAATGAGAGTATGCACACATTTACAAGATGCATCTCAGCCTGACTGGTGCCAGCCATATCTATGTTAACACAACGAACAAAGACAGACATTAGTGGGAATTGGGTGTGAACATGCACTTTATTTTTCTTATAATGAAGTTGAGAGGAATAAAATGCTGAAAGTCATGACACCTACAATAAACTGGTGAAGAGGAAAACAGACTGTCAGAGACTGCAGATTGAAAAGAGGAAAAGTAAGAAGGTCCACTTACTTGTACATCCTGCTTAAAAAAGTTAGGGAGTTGGATTTTCTTAGTATTGTGTTTTCCTCCTAGAGCTGAATATTTATACCCCAATTCTGAAATAAGCAGGAGAAAGCCTAACTTCAAATTAAATCACAGGAAGCATATTCATACATTTTATGGAATAAAATTGTGTCTGAGATAAATTTCACAGAAGCAGCTCACTTCAGCTCAGTTTGTAGCAACTGTTTTATAATAACACCTGACTCATTCTCCTGCCTAAATAGAGAGGGCGAGGACTGCTAGGAATATTCAGACATATGCTACTTATAATCATGAGGGTTTTTACTTATAATCATGAGGGTGTGACTTTTATTTACTTATTTTATTTTATAATAACGTGGGTTTTTTTCTTTTATTTCTGTGTATAAGATCCCAGCAGTAAAAGCACTGGTCCCTGACAGAGATGGAGAAAAATCTGTGTGCCTGTTCATTCTGTGCTTCAAAGTGTGCATGGCAAGCAAACATGAGTATAACTTGAGCTAGATAATTTGAACTAAATTACTACCACTTCAGTTTTAAAATATGCAGCTTTTTTTTTGTCCAGTGATAAATGTATATTCCTATTCTAACAATAGAAAACTCCATTTTCTTGAGTAAATTCAGATATGAATTGCAATGATTCAAGCATGTTGAACATGGACAAAGTTTTTGGCATCTCTCCTGTAAATGTACTGAGTTAAATCAATAGAGCATTCTTATTTCTTAATAATAAACTATGCACTTCTAGTCATTCTAGAAAAATTGTTACGTGTTAAATTATTGGACGAATTACAGAATACCTTTTCTAGGTGAGAATGTCTTTGTAACAATGTCTGTAGCTCTTAATCTAAAAAACAAAATGGTTATGGAATCTTCCTCAGTGCTGAGACTACAGATTTCTACTGACAATGGTTTCCTTTCACTAAGAGGGTCCCAGCACTCAGCTGGAGTAATTTGGCATGGCTCTGGTAAAGTCACTGGAGCAATACAATATTGTATGAGCTGGGGTTATGGTTCCTGAGAACAATAGGGAAAGCCCAGTGTATTGTCTACAGACTCTTGAATACAGTTAAAAAAAAAATCCTTCACACATGCATAAAAAAATAGCCACCCACTGTAAAAACACATTTTCAAGACTGAATTGATTTTTTGAATGCTATGTGTTACCAATCATAATAATTACATATGTTAGGTAAACTTAATGAAAAAACTCAGACAATTTTTTTTTCATTGACAAAAAACTCTTTCTACAAAGCACTTTCTTGTTGTTCACGATTATATTCTTTATAGTTTTCTTTAATTTCTGGTATTTCCTGTTCGTTTTCTTCCAGGTGGAAAAAAGGGATATTTGTTTACCATAAAACAACAGAGAGAGTAAGAGGCAAATAAAACATTAAATAAATATCATAAAGTCTTCCATTTTTAATACTACTCACAATTCATTTTGGGGGAATAAACAAAAATTTTACTGTAGATTATACTCCTGATCAAGACTTGAAGACCTTCTCTAAATTATTTATTCCATGATAATGATATGCTTTGAAATAACCAGACTGGAAAATTTGTTTAAGGGCAAAATATTATTTTTTTTCCTGTACATGAAAAGGTTTGTTCATGTGTTACATTGCAAATGATGGCAGTATAAAAGATTGATTTCCTTTCTACTCAAACATTATATTACAGCCATGACCTGAGGCTTAACACAATATTTTTAGTGATCATCATCAGCTCAACAAGTTCTAATTTATAGGTGTCCAGACCTCAGAGCCTCTTGACATCTTAGCAGAATTAAGAAAATATGAAGTTTCCATTAAAAAACCCCAAGCAGATTTAAACAAGATCCCTAATCCCACATAGTCACAAACCATATCTATAAAATATTAAAGTACCAAATAAATTAAATTTAAGTGCATAGAAAAGAGTATTGGGATTTTGACCTAAAGAGTATACAGAAATGGCTCAAGATGTGATCTCTTTTTCATCCAAACGCCTGCTTTCATCATGACTTTGTTGTTTTGTTTTGTTTTTTCTTATTCACTTTAATAATTGATTCTTGTATGGTATGTGAGTCTGAGCAAGGAACTCAAGAAATAATATTTAAGGAGATTTGTATCTTGAGCTCTGGCTGGAACCAAATGTCTATATAATTTTCTAATATAATTTCAAATAACCAATGGTTGAAAGATTACTAAGTGTGAAACATCATACTCAGAGAAGTCCTCCGTGTTCTTCCATATCACACGTAGAATTAACAGACTTTTTTTCTGTTTGTGTCACATTTGATGGACAGGGTAGGTGGGAACACCATAAAGCAACAGACACCACACATGATTTTATTAGCAACATAGGGATTGTAGTGGAAGTGCTGTAGCTCAAGTTAGACACCTCCTTCTATGAAAAGCATGACTGTCTGTAAAAGCTAGTCATCAGTGTCAGGCTGCACTTGCTCACTGTTAAAGCTTAAGCCCTGGCTCTGTTTGTGCATGACTCTGTCAATATTTTTGAAGAGCAAAATCTGAAGTAATTTCAAGTCCAAACCCCAACGTATAACACATTCCAAAGTCTCTCTGTTTTTTACCCTACAATATTGTGTAGCTATTTTTGGTAATTGTTACAAAGTTTTTAGTAGGTGACATAAAATTAGGATGTGGGAGGGAATAATGTAAACTGGAAGAGACTGAGAATCACATAGTGTAGGTTAGACCAGAGAGAAAAATACTGTCATAATAATGTCATGATAAAGATTGAAGCAAATAAATTAAAATTTTAGATATAAACAAAATGTAGCAACTTGTAGTAGAAGTAGATAGAGTCAATTTCCATATGTTTAATCTCACCATGTTTCTAAGTCACTGTATGCCTGTATCCATGTACAATAATTGAGTGTGGGTTTTTATTCATTTTGTTGTGAAACACAAGTCATTTTAGAAAAAATGTGTTGAATTGAGAAAGCTTTTATAAGTAACACATATTTTGATATGAACTATCTACCCTACAATTTGCAAAATATACTATTCTACCTATTCCAAGATAAAAAAAGAAATAATACAAATACCAAAGCTGATGGAAAGAATCATTCTTCCTGTCCTGAAGAATCAGTTCAGCTTTGATTCTGTTTTGTTCATCTAAGCACAAAGGGCAAGGAAAAAAAGGAAGAAGGTTATGCACAGTTTAGGTATCCACTGGCAAATGAACAATAGGAAAAGCATTATGGTAAGTCTTGGAATATCAATTAACTCGCTTTTGGCATTCTTAGACTAGTGCATTTACCCAAGTGGAGATGGCTTTGTGCAAATCTCCTATGAAATAATTCTGTAACAGAGAAATGAAACCTTGCATTAAAATGAGAGCATCTGTGTACCAAAATAAAACTGATTCTACAACACCAGAGGTTTTTCAGACTCCCAGCCAGTTCTATGAACCCCTTAACCTCTCAGACTTCCCACTTGAAGGTATTTAGTCATTAAACTGTATGGTGACAACACAGAGCTTATTTCCAGGGAAGGTTCAGGCTGACCATTAGGAAGAAGTTCTTCACAGAGAAAGGAGTTCTTCACAAAAAGGGTGAGTAGATATTGGAACAGGCTGCCCAGGGAGGTAGGTGGTGGTGTACCATTCCTGGGGATGAGGATTGGCCTCTTCTCTCAAATAACAAGAGGAAATTATCTCAAGAGGCACAAGGGGAGGTTTAAATTCGATGCTAGGAGAAGTTGCTTCAGAAAAGTGAGGGGATCGTGTACTGGAATAGGCTTCCCAGGGAAGTGGAATCACCATCCCTGAAGGTATTTAACAGACATGTAGATGTGGCACTTGGGGACATAGTTTAGGGACTTGGAGCTTCTGGGTGAACAGCTGGATGAGGGAATGTTAAAAGCCTTTTCCAAGATGAACAGTTATATGTTTCTCTGAAATTATTTTTCCCTGGAGACATTTTCTGCAATAAGTTTCTAGCATGTAATGCTTTATTGCATTATTGGAATTATTGAATTCTGAAAGGTGTTCTATTTTCCATCTCTTAACAATCATAACTTCCAAATAATGAGTGTGTGGACTTATTAACTCGGTGATCCCTGAAGCTACTGACAGTACAATGTCCTTTGAGCTGCAGATCTCACTTTGAAGAGTGACACTGTCTTTGATAATTGATGGAGAGAATATATTAGATTAATATGATGTTTAAATAACAGTTAATAGCAATAAGACATCTTTAAGCTCATTACAGTCTAGCAAACAACACTCTTTGACCTCCTTCAGCCTACTGACTATCAGTCTTTCTTATGTCTGCAGAAGTCTCCTGTGATCACTCATTTCTCAATGAAAAGAATTTCTGAAAATGCCATCAGGCAATTAGGGAAAACAAATGCATCTGACTGACCAGAGCCTGCCAGGATTGTGAGGGTGGTAGTAGGAAATTAAGCAACGGGTGTTCCTGCCAGACAGAACATGCTGTGAACATGTGGCTGCTTTGGATTGCTAACAATGGGGATAAACAAATGTGAAAGTGTGAGCTTTTACAGAAATTCATACATTATATATTTCTTTTACTGGAAAATGAAACCCTATAAAAGAGGGGGAAAAAGAAAGTAGTAGAACCAGCTGGCATAGAACTACAAGAGCATTAGAGGAAAATAAATAAGAGGCTGAAGTATTTCATGTACAAATGAAAGGAGGAAAAATACTGAAATTTGCCAACTGAACCTGCTGTTAATAATTAGACTGAGGTTGCTAAGAAAATGAAACACTATTTTTTTACTTCAAATTTTAATTCATAAAGCAGGCACTAATCTTGTTCATTAGACCTGCCGGCTGGAGCCACGTGCCTGGCTGTTGGTTAGAGTGCTGTGCTGTCTACGCTGTGTCTGGGGACTTTTAAAAGTGTCTTCTGGTTTCTGTTCTTAACAGAGGTGGAACTTGGTCTCAAATCATAGGCCAAGGTCTCTAACTTTAAAAAACTATGGGTATGGTTCCTGTTGCAGGTATTGTAATTAGGTCTACTCCTTTGGCTAGACATTTTTGTTTATTTGCTTGGCTTTTAGTTATTTTGTTTATTTGTAATGGTGTGATGGCCTTAAAGAACAATTACAAGAACAACAGAGAATCCCACAGAGTTTGGCTTTATCAAAGCAGTGGTACAATTCATCCATGGGTTTATTTATGGATTTTATTTGTATCTCTGAGTACAAATCAGGGCAATTCAGGAGTTCAGACTACTCATCTGGCAGATCAAAAACCACTGAGATAGATCCTAAGCCCTGTTTCAGATGGAATTCTGTTTCTAGTTGCCAAATTTGCTACCACATATTACTGGCAAGGCAGTGAAGGGTAGGAATAACTGGCTAGGTTCTCTTTGTAGTGCACTGTCAGTGCTGTAGTAGTTTATGGCCACAATAATAGGATCAAGGTTCTAGCTTGGAGAAATCAGTAATTTACATTTTAACAGAATAAAGAGCTAGATGATCAGTTAACCTCAAAGTAACAGAGTTTTGTATTGGGACATTTCTTTCTGTATAGAAATATATTGCCAACAAAAATCATAACATTCCAAACACTTACTGCTGTCTGAAGCACTGATTTGACATTTAAGTCAAGATTATGTGTTTGAATCTTAATTTTGCTCAATATATTTTCTGGACTCATTACAAAGAAGACATTTGGGTATATTAAAATACTTTAGATTGGGTACATCCAGAAAATTGCAGATTGCCCTAAAATATTTGTTTAATTTGAGAAGTATTCACACAGAAGGAAATGAAGATCAAACCAACCTTCTGTTTTACCTTAAGTGTGAGTAGAACAGACACTCCTGGTGCACACTCCTTTGTCTTGCAATATATACAATTTACAATGTATGCAATATGGGAGGAGAGAGAGAGAGAGCCCAGAAAGGTGATAAATGCTCCCTCTCCAGAACCTTTTAAGGTAAATTTGGACAGGGCTTTGAGCAACTATTCCATAATCCTATAATTCTGTAATAATCCTATAATTCTGTAGTAATTCTATAATTCTATAAATGCAAAATCAACTTCTACTGTAGGTTTTTGTCTTGTGTTCCATTTTAAGGCGCAAAATCTTTACTCTTGACTTGACTGATATTTACTGAGGAGTTATGAACAGTCAGTAGGAGTGAGAGTAATCGTTCCTAAATTTAGCCATCTAAAGGTGTAAGCTATTTATCAAGACTCCATTTATAGTCCCTGAATAAATTTAGACACCCCCAGATTCTTTCTCCTCTTTCTTAAGGTCTTGACTAATTAATCACCCTCTTCAGGAACCTGTCTCTCTTTTGCAGAGTAGAGACCCAGTGCAGGCAGCTTACAACTGAAGCTTAAAGCATAGCTAGTTACAGGTAAGTAAGAAGATTTGCATCTTACAGTCCAAAAGTTTTTTCGTGGATATCTATATTTGGTCTCTTATATATTAGAGATTTGTGATTGCAAAGGTGGTATTAAATCCAAATCAATACTATGATAGCTTAATAAAGATATAGATAGTTAACAGTATACAGTAAGTGTGGAAAATGTCTGTAATTTAGTAGCATCATGGGCTGGTGGGTGATTCAAGTCTGTGAATTGCAGATTAGATGTTCCACGTCAACCTGTCCACCCCGAGAATTTGACATTTAGTATTCCAACAGTCTGGCAGGGGCTGAGACGGCTGAGGCTAGAGATATTTTCTAATATCACTTACTGAAGGATAAAAAATCCACTACATTCAGTGACCTTGCCTCTCACATCATAAGTTGGAAAACACTTAGATGCTCAGTGGGATTTTTGCATCCATAGAACAAAGAACAGTTGTTTGAGGACTTGTTTTCTAATAATATCAATAAAATCCATCATCATTAATCACCTTGTGCTTTTGGCTTTCTGCTTTCCAGAGAACACCTTTGGCTGTTATACATTGGTGACAGTTTCAGATATTGTTTTAATATACAACATGTATGCATGCGTTTGTACAAGCCTACATCTCTCTAAATATGAATTTCACAATGTGTTGACTGGATCATGAATGAATAGTATTCCTAAAGGTGTAGACCATGATATCAGCTGCTGAATGATTAAGTTTTTCAACGTTAAGATTATGTATAAATTTGATGATATTTCACTTAAAGCTCTAAGGCTAAAGACTGGAGTTGTTTAGCATAAATTCATTCTTAAAGACATTCTTTTTTTCAAAGGACAAAAAAAATTTAACTTCCAAGGATGAGTAATCCGTTCTGTTTCTATAATATCAGGGAAGAGAGGGACTGTCTCTCTCCACTGACTGTAGAGGGAAATGAAACAGCATCCTGAAGTTAGTTTAGCTGATGTTGTATTTGATTCTTAACTAGCAACTAGCAACACTAAGTCTTTGTTGTGATTTTTGTTTTGAGCTGTCTTCTTCTGACTCCTCTCTCTACTTACTCATAATGGAAGCATGGGCATGTACTTTAATAAAATGGGATCCAGCTTTTGTGAGTGCTACTGGAATTTCAGGAAAACAGCAACAATGGTAAATCTGGATCAAAAATCCTTGGCCCTGTAGTCAACAGTTGGTCACAGAGTAATTCTGCTGCAGGCTGGTTTTGAAATTTGGGGGCAATGGTTCACTGTTGACTCAAAGGGAGTAGTGAGACCTACAGGATGACTAACACCTGGTGTTTTGGTTGGGAACCTGCCATTTAGGTATTTGAGCACAAGCCAAACCTTATTCTGATTAGTGCCTCTGAGGTGGCACTACAGTGACGCCATAGGCAAAAACAATTCCTTTGTCAACGATAACTTGAACACATATACTGCTAGGTAAAGTCTTCCAATGCTGATAACAAAGAGCTCTATTGCTTGACCCAAAGTAGATACTCTGTGTTAGTGGGTCTGTCAGACTAGTCAGACATTAGAAAACAATCTAGTTGTATGCAGACAGAATAATTGTTCTGGATAGGGTTTCAAACAGGTCTCAGGAAGTGAGTCACTCAGCCCCCTTGAAAAGTGAATGGTAGCTGGAGACCTGTTTCCTGAGACACTTTTGAAATCTTAGCTTATGTTACAGTATGGCTGTTATCCAACCTTACCTTGGGACATTGAAAGGGTTTTCTTTCTCTTTTCTTTCCTTTTTTATGCCAAATTAAAAGTATGAGTGCCTAAAGTGCATTTACTCCTAAGCAACTTTCCACTGACTTAGCCATATAAAGAAGCCTTGTAGTAGGTATAAATATGATTTATACTCACTTTAACACTCATTTCCACCACCTGAGTGGTGTGAAGCATCCTTTGTTGAAATCAGATTCAGGTTTACACATTCCAGAAAGTAGCCAGGTTATATTGCTTAGACCTGCTGCTGCAGAAGCAGAAAGTGTTCTGCTCCAGTTGGTGACAGGGCAACAGGGTTGCCTCACTATCCAAACAAATTGTTCAGACTCTCAGTGTCTTTCCAGTGTTTGTTCTACTTGAGAAAATTACATCACTGTCCAGGAAGACCTTTTCAGTCTTTGAGAGACTTCTTTTGATTTTGCAGAATAGAAAGACAGAGATAGGAAAGAGAGGGCAGATTGGATACTGTTTCAAAAGAAGTCATATAAATGATGGGGAAGTATAACCCAGCTAACAGTTTCTTAATTTTCTAACAGAGGATTTACAACTGGGAGAAGATCTCTTTAGAAAAATATCCTTAATTCCCATAATGTAATTTTTTTTAAGAATGCAAAGTGTCTTAGGAAGCATAAAAGATCCATGCTGGATACAAGTTACCTCTTCTGAAGGAATACCGTCTGGGTTAAGGGACCAAAATAAGGTTTTAGCTTTGTTTTAAATGGGAAATTACTTTATGTTATGACTCATCAGAGCAAGTTAATTTTCCTATTAGCATGTTTTACCTTAAAGCTATAATTTTATTTTCAAATCCATAACAATACATCTGGATTGCATTTTGGAAATGAAGTTGATCTGTAAATATGACCTGAAGCTTTTAAAAAACAACAAAAAAGTGCCCCTTCCCTCATATTTGAAAGTAATGAACATCAATGAAGTTCTTTGGCGTGCATTATTATTACTGGGTGCCTATAAGCAATTTCAATAACATTATCTAATTAATCTTCCTGAATTTCCGAGATGTGATAGAGTTATTTATTTAACTTCTTTTGCAATTGAATGGCAATTAGAAACAGCTTGAATAACTTTCCCAAAATGTTGCCAAGCATCATTTGTAGAAGCAGACTTAAAAAAAAAATTCTCGGGTTCTAATATAATCATAAATTCCTCTTGTCACTCTGATAACTATGAAGGAGTATGTCCTTTCAACTGACCTTCTTTTACACACAAAAATAAGCTCTGCTATGTTCTCATGTCTCTGTATTGTGTAGCTATTGAAAGTTCTGTGACGATTATTGTATCTCCTCAAAATTTTTAAAAGATGTCTGTCATGAGGGTGCTTGACCTTTGCCAGTAACCCAGGTACTCAATGCATAACCTCACTGCCTTCCCGACACGCATATAAAACTGTGTGACTTTATATTTCCTTTTCCAATTACTCACAATCTAATTTAAGCTGTGTTTTGCAAGCACTTTTTTATTTTCCCCAATGACAAGTGTATTAGCTAAGTCTGTCAGCCTAGCTGCCAGCTCCCCCAAGCAAGCCCAGCACGCTGTGACCTCATGCATGCAGCATGCAGGACTGACTAGGGGCTCCTAGGAAATAGATGTGAAGCCTGAGCCCTGTCTTAGCTGCCTTGGTAAGCATGTTTTATGATAAACTTTATCTCATTATGGGAGGGAAGGGGGAAATTTTGGTCAAAGTCCAACTCTAGAGCTTATGTTGAGGTTGAACTTTTCTGCTCTCCAAGTCTGCCATATCAAATTAGGTAGAATAAAACCGGCTGCTTGCCCGATTATTTATAACATCACAGGAAACTTGGAATGACTTATTAAGGATGGAAATAGTTCTCTTTCCTCAGAAACGGATCTTGCTTTGCCAAGATACACAGTGACTGACTGTGTGTAAGAGTGGTACACAAATACCTTCCACGTTGAAGGTTATTAAAATATACCTGGCCTCGTTTATCAGCACTTACATGATATGCATTTATCCACACAAAATACGTTTAAAAGGCTCCAGGGAGCCCTGGTCAATGTCTTTAGGGACAGAAACAGATCTAACAGTAAAAATAATCCAACAATCCAAACCCACAAATCAGTAAGCGTTTTGTGTCTTTGACTGTGTCAATGAGTCTTTAGTATGGACTTTTATAAATATTTTTGTACAAGTTAATACCTACTGACCACATTGGCTTTTCATTAAAAGTAAAGTTTTTAAGTCTGTCCCCTTGAATATTAAAAGAATAGATCTTGGAAATGCAGGACCGCTTTAGCAGGAAAATTTAGTCTGAGGGTCGTCAAAGAAAATTTTGTGTTGAGTTTAACTTCTAACTCAGTGACCATATGGGTAATTGTCCTACCTCACTGTTCCAGCACCTTTAACACAGGGCAACAAAAATGACATACAGGAACTAGTGAACCAATCTTTATTAAGAGTTTTGATTCATAAAATGTGAATATCTTATTTATGAAGATGATTTAAAATGGGAAAATAGCACAGAGTATTTTGAAAGGGAGTGCGTAGGATGAGTGGCATAGACTGGAACCCAATGTCTTCACAGCTCAGTAATTCTGGCTTGGTACTTATTCATAGATAATTCACAGGGAAAATCTGAGAGAGAAGGTTGGGAGAATCTAAATTTCATGGCTGAAATTAAATTAATCCAGCCCATTCCAAAAATGTCACCATAGTGCAACTGCCTACATTTCAAGAACAGTGTTCCAAAGAGCACAGATTTGGACATCTGCATGACAGTCCTAGTTAGACTACAATAAAAATTGCAAGGGATAGGGCTGTAAAAAAAAAAATTATAGGGTTTTAAGGAAATGAGAGAAAGCTGACTTAGATATCAGGAAAATTATTTTAACTACGTATTTCATTTTTTCTTGTTATATGCAACTGTTACTTCCTGAACTATCTGTACAAATAAAATGGCTGTTGGTTTGTCTTATCACTTCATCCTTTACTTCATTTGCTAGTAGCTTTGCAAAAGAGTAATCTTTCTCAGAGATGTCAAGCTCATTGTCATCTTTGTGAATAAAATTATCAAAACAGACTATTTGTGCTTTAACTTTTCTGTTCCTGATGAAGCTGATAGAAGATGAGAACTCTCACAGAGTTTAGAGTAGAGGAGGACTGATCTTTTATTTCTACATTTCATCTGCTAAAGAGAGCTCTTTCTAGGACTACTGATATCCTTTAATTTCTGACTGGGAGTTCTTTGAAAAAAATGTGGCTTTGGGTTTTTACAGACTTCAACACTGTGGAAAAGCAGTTTCTACATTTTTCAAATTATTTGGTGACCTTTTGACATCACTATGATCTAACTTCCTTTTTTTTGGGTATTCAGAAGAGAAAGGCACCATGCACACCCTGATTCATAGGGTAAGGTTCAGTACACTTTATCACGAACTTTCAAAAATATGGTTAAAGGTTCAAATCTTAAGAAAAGTACTGAGGGCTGCTCACTGACTCAGTACCCCAAAATTAGATGCGAGCCTGAGGAGTGAAATTCATAGTGCAACATGGGACATCTAAACTTTCCTGTACAATCCTCAAATATAATTAATATCAGCCAATACATTTGATGGTGGAGGTCTAATCTACACATTTGAAAATGTCAAGGAGGGAAGCATCTAAAATTTTGTTTCTTCTGAATTTAGGCACTTATCCATAGTCCAAATTAGGTTCTGTGGAACTAGGATTTGCAAATGCTTTTCCTACGGTTCTATATGTAAGTCATATGAAGTGTCAGCAGACAGCTCTCTCCCGCTTCTCTTTCAGAAGATAGCCAGCGAGAAGAGGGAGGAGGAGGAGGAGGAGGTGATATTACTAAAGAGGTTTTGCATAACAGTCTTGCTATGCAAGTACTTTCCGCCTTCTCCTGGCCTATTTTTGAATGGAAGTGACTGTGGGAGCTGTGCAATGTGCTGCCACTGCTGCTGTCACTGTGTGAAGCGAGCTCGGAGCGCACCCACTGAGCCGGGCCGCTTGGCAAACAGCACGACACACGGCTTTGCACCCCAGATGGACTAGGTGAGGAGGATGTGATTCCATTCAGCTGAGAAGGTGACATATTTTGATGTGTGCAGAGACACACCAAGTTAGAAAACTTAGATGCCTTAGACACGTAAGTGAGTACACAGAGTTTTTTAGATCACCCTTCTGGACGCATTTAAAGTACAGTTTGATTGTATGGTAGGTGCTTAAGTTCTGGTTTGGATTTTTCCTTGCATTGTTTGGACATTACCTCTGCATAAGGGTTTTGGTAATTTTACTTTTTGAGCATCTAACTAGCATTGTGTAACAATGTGGTGTAGCAGAGAAGCAAAAAAAAAGTCTGATTTCAGAAAATTATTTTTACTCTGTCTTCTGGAACATTATAAAAATCAGCTTAAATTTTACCCCAAATAGCAAGGTATACTTACTATATGAGCAAATATAGCTTGCTATACAAACTATACAGGAAATTTAAGAATAAACCCCATAATTTTTTAGTCCCTGAGCTCCAAAAGTTCCACCTGTTCAATTTTGAGATGTTTCTGTACAATTTACTTGTGAGTTTCTTGTTTCCTTCTTTTTATATCTGTGGCTTGTTTTTTTGTTGTTTGTTTTTCTTGCAGATGTTGTCCATCATTCTCTTAATGTTTGTCACTGGCTAAATGGGTAAATGGTATAATTCTATTTTTCTGAGCTATCTCACAAGAAGGAAGCCTATATGAGAGAAAAGAATGTATGGAAAAAGTATAGGAATTTTTCTGTCTTTCCCCATGGCTTAAGAAGGTCTTACAAAGGTTCTTATGAATATCTTTATAACTTTTTAAAAGGCTGTAAGTACAAAGGGCAAATCCTTAAAGGCTAAATAGATGGATACTGAGGTAGTAAAAAGATGCAGATTTATTATATCAAAGGAAACAACTTATTCTCTCCACTGCCTCAGTCTAATTGCTTCCCAAAAAACTGAACCTCTTCATTCAACACATCAAATCTCAGGCATTTTTTCTTTTTTCTTTTTCCCTTTTCTTATTTTATTTTTTTTTCTTTACATACTTTCTAAGACTATGATGAAGACATGTAATTTCATTAAGTGCGATAAGAGTGACTTGAGTGGTTTGTCATGCAGAGCTCTCAAGTATGTAGGTCTCAAAGACCTCAATCCTCTCAGGTCCCTCAGCTCATAGGCATGGTGTCCAGCAGACAGAATACAGCAGATGTTGAGACAAATAAGGGCAAGAATATGTGATTGCAAGCAATTGAGTTATTGCTGTTAAATGAGTTCTCACAAGCAGCAATTGTGATTTTCTGCCTCCATCATAATGGTGTTGAATACTAGCTATGAAGATATATAAAGAAAATAAAAGGCTGATGACTGTCAGACCTGTCCTGCTTGTTCCTTGTTTTAGAAACATCATAAACACAAGAATCAACCCTGACCTCATTTCTGGTGAAGTTCTTTTTCATGCCTCTATTGATGTCTGGTCAAATCTGTAGCTTGTGGACAATAATCTATTGATCTACAGAGATGGTAGTGTAGATGGACTCCTTTCGATGAAACACGAACTTGTTTAAACTAGCTCAATCTTGAAGTGAAGCCAGTCCCAAATCTTCCTGGCATTTTTAAGAGAGTTTTTAACTGTTAAAAATTATATATAGAGAGAAATTTATATGCATGTGAATAAATACATATTCATACTCACTTTTATTTTCGCATTTTTGAGTTCCAACTGGCCTTTTTCTTGGTACATTTTATCCAAACAGAAGAAGGAAGTTTCAAAAAGTTTTCAGAAAAGCCAGCTGTCTCTGCATTTCCTGGGCATCTCCACTGTGATCTTCTGGGTCTCTGGAATGCTGCTTGGGTCACAGGGGGATATTCCATACAGGGCACTGCACTTCCTGCACAGACTATCAGCAATCTTTATATTGAGTCTTGCTTAGAGATATTTTTAGATATCCATAAAATTAGAAGATGGGAGTGAACCATATATTCTCTTGTACTACATATATCCATTTCTATAGTTTGAAGCTAGGAAAATGTAGCTAAGCCGAGGAAAACTGAAGGAGCAGTCTAAATTTTGATGTCAAGGGATAGGGTGACTCTTTTAAGAGGATTTTAGCTTTGGTCTTGTTCCCATATTTTTAAAAAAATTAATATGTATATGATATTTGTCCTCAAAATATTCATTGCCAAGAAAAATATACCTTTAAATATTATATTAAATCACTCTACCCATTTTTTCCCAGTTTTTCCACCTTCTGTTGCAGTGATCAATCTTAGGTTATGTCTATAGAAAGAAAAAGATAAACAAGAGGAGCTGGAGATCTGTTGATGTTATATGATGACACATTCGCACTCATATAAGTGTCACAGAACTTCTTTCTTACTGTGACATTTTTCTTAATAAAGCAGTGGTTTTGTTGGAAACTGTGTTCATGCTTACACCAAGGCTAAACTTGATTCCAATTATCTGGCACAATTGCCATAGCAGAGCATGCTGTGTATATCAGCACTAGGTAGATAGGGAGTTTGTGAGAAGAAACATGCTCTGGATTTAGAGTGTGAAAACCAGATGAGGAGTTCACCACAAGGCAGGGGTGTGAAAATTTTACTTAGAAGTTGTATTTTTTCCCACTGTGTCCTCCCTGCAGCTGATGGAGTAATAGAGTTGCAATGGTTTGCTTACAGGCAGTCAATTAGGCACCTACGGCTACTCCACAGGGTGTAGATTTTACATGAGTGGCTTATTCATAAATAAAAAGAATTACTGCACATTTTGCTCTAGTGTTCTCCATTTCTAAACATCAATACATTATTTATTTCATATCTTGTCACATTCTTATGCAGGGCCTTTGTTTTCCTTTTCCTCTTTACTGTCAGGGTACATTGACATAGACTGATTTGTGTTATACCACTCTAAGACATAGCATATTATTTTCCTGCATTAGTTGTACTAGAATTCACAGGTTAAAGGGACTGTTTGAATTGAGCAACTTATAGGAAGACTATGAATCTGAAAGAATTAGTAATGTTGAATTCGTATCATGGATCCTGAAGCTGATATTGCATTGAAGGGACAGTACTGCTGGAGATGCTTTTAAAAAGAGAGCAGTCTAAGATTCTATCAGCTCTTCAAAACTGAAAGTCAAATATTGTATTACAGCTTTTCCATATGAACAAGGAGTGAAATGTACAGAGCATATGTATAAATTATTGAAAGCAAGGAATGATGGTTGCTCTTTTTACTTTTCCCAAGCATTTGAACACAATTCATAGAATTATAAGTACATTTATACATGGTCTATTTTAGAAACAATTTAAACTCTTTTCTGCTCTTTCTAAATATAGACACATACATGTCTTTATATACAAAGAGACAGCAACAGAGATAAAGAATAGATAATAATTTATAATATTTTAATTAATAAAATATAAAATAATGTAGGCAGTCATAGATAAAACCAGGATTGTCCCATAGATTATGTCTTAACTCCTCTTAAACAGTTTCTCCTGTCCCCCACACCCAATTTATACATTCCAGGCATTGTAATCTCTAATCAGCACTTTTCCCTCTTATCCCCACCCCCATGTCCTTCCTCTTCTTTCTCTTGTCCTTCTCCCACTGTGGTCTTTAGAGTGGAATGTGGGTGGGATTAAGTTTAGGCAGCCGGCAGGCAGCCGGCAGGAAAAGGCTGTATATACAAATGTGTCCCTGGTGTCCTAACATGTCCTTGCCACACAAATGGTCACACTTGCTGTTGACAGGGTGACAAACTTCAGCCCAGAATCAGTGCCTGTAATAAGACAATGATGTCACTGGCTCTAAGGACTATTGTGAAAGAGGGAGTGCAGCTATGATGTGAATACAAACAGCTGTAAGTATTTTATTTCATAGGAAAATCATTTCATGTAAGAGATATTTTGTCTGTCCTTTCTGTCTCTTTTTTAATATTTAATAGATCTGCGTGTTACTATTGATTAATTTATAAATAACGTAATTTGCATCTATAACACAAAGTAAATAAACATGTATAAATACAATACATCTGTTAATAATCACTGAGGGGTCTTTTTGAAGAGTAATTACTATCTCCAGCTTATAAAAGATTTAATGTCTGGCCAAAAAACTTTGGATGTTGACATATGGATGTTGGCACATCTATTGTTATTACACCTATGTTTGCCAGGTTCCATGAAACACTGCCAGTCTCTACACACTTGGCATGCATTCAAGTCTCAAAGGAGAGGTGGAATTTCATAACGTCTATTACACAGCAAGGAACACATCTGACAACTTTGATAAACAGATATATAAATATATGCATGTTTATGCACATACAAAATATATCTTTTGGTCATTCATTCATTTAAAAAAAGACTTTGCAAGGGAGTAATATAAAAAATACGTTTCCTAGACTACTCACTTTGGGGTTCATTATGTAACACGTTTGTTTCAGAACAGAGTGGATCTACGGGAGTATAGCTGTTATTTGACTTGAATATTAGACCATACAATGATGATTTTTTTCTCAAGATACCCACTCATTAACTGATTTCCTGTGAATGCTGCAACAAGGGAATTCAGAAGAAAGATGCAAAGGGGAGAAAGATAATAGTACCACACTCCAGTCAAGAAAAGATATACTGGATGTAGGAGTTACCATGTGCTACACAAGGCTGCTTAATCTATGTTTAAAGCAGGAGCTGCATTTCATAGCTACTATATAGGATACAGAGCACAAACCTCTAATGCACGTCTATGAAACGGTGTCTTGGACAGAATCCCCACACCATGGCTGTCTGGAGTAGTAGGATTGCATTTCCACAGATTTATCTGTCAAACAACATTATCATTTTCTTACAAATACACTTTAAGACTTTGATTTCTAGGACAGATCGCCATACTTCTGATCCTTGTAGAGCGCCGCCAGTCACAGGGACACCGGATTCAGGCCTGCCTAAAGATGGAATTTCTGCAGCACTTTTAAGCCTTTTCCAGGGGAAAATCTTGCTGGGTGTACTGGTATTTTAGGAATGACATTTAAATAAATGCAGACACAGCTGGAACCTAGCAGAAAGAGGGAAAGGTATGGAAAAATGTTTCACGTGTCTATAGCCCAGCAGCAGGTAGAGAGACTGAGAACAGCTCTAAATGCAGTCACTTACAGCTGAGCATCTCTGCTGTCAGAGCTTTGGGTTTAGAGCTGCTGTATACATCTTGAAGGTCAGAGGTGAAGATGGTGATTGCAATATGCTGGAAGTATCTTTGTTGCAGAAGTAAAAAATATGGAAAACCCCCCCAACAGTATTTTTTTTCTTCCTAGCAGTGTATGCTCTCTAAATTCCTAACATATATAGCTTGAATATGTAATAATTTTATTTTACAACATATTTAAGAATCTGTCCTTGAAGATTACTTTGCATCTCAACAGCCTTCTGAGTAACCCAGTCCAGCTTGCACAATCCACAAGAATAGATGCAGTATTGTTAGAAGGCTAAAGTCCTTCTGGTGTGTTTTAAATTATCTGCCAGAACTATCTCAGTGTATGAAACTGAGTTTATAATCAACATTCTTAACTGTTCTGAGAAATGTTTGCATTTTCTACAGAATATATTTTATCCAGTTCAAAGAGAATCTTTCGAACCAAATATTCAAAACTCCCAAGATTTCATCTAAAAGCAGCAATGCCAGGTCAAATTTCTTGTTTTGGATATGAGAACAGGGTTTACCAAAGTGTTTTGATTTTAAGTTTTTAACTGAGAGTGGAAGATATATTTGGAAAGCACCACCTAGACCACCTCTTTCTTCCAGAGAAATTCTACATTGTAAACCACTCAAGAAATGATAAGGTAACATACACCTGAAAACTCTGGTCGAAAGTTTTTACACACTCATAGCATTCTCTATTCATGTATAATAGCTGCACAGCTGTGAATTTTACATTGAAACACCCAATTACTCTGACTTTCCATAAACTATTTTCTACTCTATTGTGTTCTGATAGAGGGAATCAAACCAGATATCCTTTTTGGACAAAAGCCCAACCAGAACCAGATTGGCTGATAATTCACAGGTTTCCAGTGGACACTGAGTCTCCTACTCACCAGTTTCACTAACGACTTGGCATGCGTTCAGTGGTGGCATCATTCGAGGGGACAGAGACTCATAGGAAAATTTTTAGATTCTGTTTCCTGAAACTGCTTTGCTTAAGGGATCAGGACACAGGCTTCCTTTAGTTTCCTTTAATTGTTTGTGGAGATGTGTGTCACAGCTATTGAACAAAACCACTGTGAAACAGATAACTTTAGCAGGCTTTGATTTATTTTGACATTTTATTTTATAATTTATATGTAGAGCCAACCAATTATATTTAACTCTCTGGTGACTAGTCTGTGTGTAGTTGACTTCCTAGACCAAATGTGACAGGCTGTCACCAGACAACTACCAACCAAAATTCTTTGGCAGATCAGTCAGTAGCAGTTGTACTTATGATGCTGTGATTGTAGGCATTATATCTGCACTGCAGTCATGGGTGAGTTTTGTGCATAGTTTGGAGGTAAATTTATTTACTGATTTATTTATTGAGCTGTCAATGTTGTAATCTAAATGTACAATATTAATGTCAGCTCTAGTAGGTGGGATTTGTGTTTAAAAACAGCTATAATTTTTGGGAAAGCCTAATTTGCATAGTCAATATGCCATCAGAACGTCTAGAAAACAGCACTACAGGAGACGTTACTACCGTATCCTTCTTCAATGTGTTTGGAAAACAGCTTGCAACAATCATACTCAGAAATATAGTGAAATCTTTCCTCTTGTTTGCTTAATTCCACTCTTGGTCATTTGGGTCTTGTGCACAGAGACCAAAATCCATGCTAAATAGCAGTGTAGAAGTGAAATAAAGGAGGAGGATTTGGATTCAGCCAGATGTAGGGATGTATACAATACAAAGATTTATGTAACTAATACCCACACATCTCCTCAGCTGACCATTTCATTATTCCTTTGCCAAGACTTTAAGCTGCTGACATACAGCTGGATATTTTATTTATTTAAGTATCTAAATGTTTGAGATTATGTTTCAAACTGCAGCTTTGCAATCTTTTTGCAGAATTTTTCAGCTGGCTTGCACTTGAAATATTGGTGCAATAAGTATGTCATCCACCTTTAAAATTGCTCAAAAAGAAAAGATTAAAAAACAACACAAAAAGAGGTAAAGGTATCACCTCTTCAAAGACCAGATGATTTCTGACTCATAACATCATATCCCACTAATAGTACTTCAATTGTTTGGAGAGGGCTTGGCCAAACTTCTGAACAATGATAACCTACCTTTACTAGCATCGGATAGGCCAGATGTGAATTGAAGTACCCACTAGACACTACTGCCCTAATCCTTTTTCCCCCTTGCATGATCTGCAATTAAAGTGCTTAAGAATGGCTCTTGTCACCATAACTCACTGGCTTACTCTCAAGGACCTGTTATAATGCCAGAGTTTACAGCCAACTTTCCTCTTGAAAGAGAAAAATAGACGGAAATACTTGATTGAAGTTTAAGTTCAGTCTGAAAGAGATGACATAAATATAATTTTTATTTTGTTTTAAGAATTGCCTACTTAAAGAAAATAATGTATCTCATACTTTTAAGCTCTTGTGAATGTGAAAAAGATTATGTTCAAAGCAAAATATGGTTAACATGGTCCTGTGTGTACTACATATAAAGAAAAAGTTATCATTTACTTTAATGTCACAGGATTAAGTTTTATTTCTCATTGACCACCACTGATTTAAAGATAAATTCTGCCAACTTGACTAACAAGGAAAGCACCCCTATGAAAAGTCAAACAAGTTTTATGTAAGCTGCTAAGATGGAGCAGGTAGGTAGCTATAAACTCAATATTGCTGTTCATTACAGCATCCAAAGAAGTTCTTTTTGTTCCCATCATCAGACAATTCCTACTTGGATAATTATTCCTATGCAGCATAATAGAGCATGCTGCAAAGTTCCCTGAAGTGATGCCACCCTGATCATATGTACATCTTTAGAGACACATTTCTGCTAGTAATTTATGTCTGTCTCTAAGCAAGAATTTTTTCAACAATCTTTCAACAAGAATACACTTTCTCTGATTCTTTTATATATATAGAGAGAGGTGTAAAGGTTATTATATCTGCAAGTTTGGATTAGTTCTCCAGCATATTATATGACTGATTTATAAAAACCACCTGTGCCTGATTAAAGAGTGGGAGAAATGATGAAGATCATCCTAGAAAAAACAATACATAGAGGATTAAAGATATCAAATATATACATACTTATTCAAATAAGAAATGGACAGAGAAATAAAGATAGTAGATATAAAAATGAAAATATTTAAACAAAAAAGCAGCTATTCAAAAGCAGTTACATAAATTGCTTACAGACAAACTGTTATGCTCATAATTTAATATTAAAATCTTTAAGTAGGAAATATATTTTTGTATGCTATTAGCTAATTCAGAAACAGAAAAAGATGATAAATTTAAAATATTTAGTAAAAGTGGCTTATTAATTTGTCATGATTTTGATAATGCTTTTGCAAGCTTATTTTCAGTTCTACTTTGTGATAGGGTGAAATCTTGCTCTGAGAGTCTCAAATATAAAATGATCACGACTTCACTTCATTATTATTGATGGTATTCAGTGCATTATATTATACCTATTAATGAGGACTTACTATGTGTATTTATTTCTAGGTTCATGGTGCCATTACAGTGCAATTGCTTAAGAGGAAGAAAGTTAAAATTTGCAGAAAAAAAAGGTTTCTTTAATTGTGGGTTTTTTTGGTGGATAAAATAAAAAATGTTGAAAAAAGTGGACAAGCTTTAATGATCAGTATCTTGCTGAAAGCATATTTAATCAGAAATACTGTTCATTCTCCAGCCTTATCAAAGAGTTCTCACATTTCCAAACAATTTTGCAAAGTGTTAAGAGTCCTGAAGTGGTCATCTTCAGTTCATCAGTTCAGTGACAGTATCTTGATGCTTCACCTTTGATATTTCATGACAAGTTTGTATATATATCTGTATGTGTGTATGTATCATAAAGGCTTATTAATCTCTACCACAGATCCAGATATGAAAGTCTTTTGAGAAAGAGCTGAAGAACATAGGAGTTTCCAGTAGCAACAAGAGCAATTCCCTCTGTGCTGAAGACTCGTCTTTTCAGTAGAACTGAATGTATCTTCTTCAAGGACATCCAAAAAAGCCCAAATTTACATCACTAGAAAAAAGTGTGAAGCTGAAGTTAAGTTGAAGCAGTCTTTTGAGAACAAAAGAAAACAAGCTAATTTTTTCTTTGTGATATGCAGTTAAACAGTCTATGTTTCTACTTTTTCCGTATTATTTCGAATTGGCTTCCTTGAACACAAGGAATCAGGGTTGCTGTGTAGCCATAATGATTGTTAAAAGGATCCTAATCTTTATGTCTAATTTCTCAGTTATGTCATTTGAGACTTAGACACTGCTGATATTATTCATCACTGCTATTGAAAGTGATTAATGTATTTCCAAGGAAGTCTTGAGAACCAAATGCCAAATCTTGAGGGCAGGGGAGAGTTGTTTGCAAATTGCAGGGATGCAGCATCAGGCTAACAAGCAAGGGATTGACCATTTTAGTGTGCAGCACACCAGAGAGGTAGGAAGTACAGGAGAAAGCAAAAGTCATTGCATGTTAAGTACTGAACTAATGAAAGTTGTCATATCATAATTTCTGAGAAGAATGGGGCTGGCTTCTACTTTGCATTTGGCATATAGTTAAATCTATGTGCTATTGTTCCTTACCCATGCAAACCTAAGAGGAAATAAACAGAGTTCCAAATTCTTTGTAAGACTCATTTCACAGAGTTCTTTTTTCCTAAGCTAAAGAAGTCATATATTCCATTTATCTCCTGTCATTACTGATTACTTCAGCACTTTGGATAACATTTAAAACCAGACAGTTCATAAAATAGAAGTGGCATTACCTCTTATACAGGGATGAAAAAAACCTCCACCTATAATTAAAAAAAAAAAAGGTAAACAAGTAAACAATGCAGATGAAATTATTTTAACCCAAGAAAATTCAACCAAGTAGAGAGAACTAATTGCTTAGAAGTTATTCATATATAAATTGTTGTATGCCAGGTAATCCCTACAATCCTGAATCACACTTTCTATTAGTTTTTGTGCTAGTGCAGCCCCCCAAAAAAACCTATTTCAATTTTCCATGCTATATTCAAGTTTCACATTGAAAACAAATGTGAACTCTCTTTAGAATAACAACCTTATGTTACTTTTTCCATAAGCATTTTTTTCCTTTCCCTTTTTAAGTCTGTAATTCTTTCTGTCTGATTTTATTAAGTGTGTGAAAAGGTAGGCAGGCTGCCCAGGTCTTGGAAATTAAACTTCCCTAAGTAGCTCAGGTGGTTGCTTGAAATCTGGAAATGTGACAGCTGAGAAAGAAACAACATATGACAAGATGATTCCATGTATAGAAAGAAATTGAGGGCATCCCCATCTACTGTTATCTCTGCACACTGGATTCTGAAGTTTGTTTATCTTGATGGTAAAATGAGGGAAAATCATCTTAAAAGCTGGGCATTCTGTTTCACATGCTATGGAGAATGGAAAAGTCACATAATCCCTTTTTTGGTAGTCAAACTCAGATCCTCAGCCTTTTTAGTTCAGTGTAAACTGTTGAAAGGCAAGTGATTTTATGTTTCTTGTCTCATTTTAGTTTAGTATCATTCTTTGCCTCGTTATTTGTCTTAAATGGTTCATACAATTCTAATAATGTTCACAGAAGTGAGAAATTTAAAAAGATTATTTTTTTAAAAAAACAAAACCACCAATATGCAATAGTTCAATAAATAAATAAAGCCAAAAACATGTTCAAAAAATGAGCAGGTTTCAAAAAAAATATAATTTTTTTGTATGTTTCTCTCTGACTTCTAAATGTATCATTAGATCTTTCACTCCATGTGTTTCACCACTTCCAGCCAGTATATATTTTCATTTTCAGATTGAGTCATCCTGGCCTGATACTGCCTCATTTGAATACAGCCTTCTGTAGAGACTTATTTACTTTTTTCACCATTAGGTTTGATAAATGAAAGTGATTAAAATAATTCAGTTTCAAGTAATGTAAAACTTAGTCTGATGATTTAGTTGACCTCACAGTGTCCTCTAAAGTGCCATATGTCATTTGTTTCCAGTTATTGCACTTGAATGTACATAAAAGAACATAAGATTGATTCAAAATCACCAAATACAGCAAAGAGATAGTTTATTTTAGATGGCCAATGATCAGGGCCACAGACTTATTTGTGCTAGAATTCCACAAAAGCTCATGTGATTATGTGGATTAATCTCTTTTTCATTTAATTGAAAATGCATACTGATGCACCATGATTTATGACACTAAGTTCACAGCACGATCTGGACTGTAGACAACAAATTTCTAAAGTATGAATTCTGATTTAGCATTTGTGTATATTTGTGTATATGTATATGTGTGTGATGTGTGTGATTGTGTGTGTGTGTGTGTGTGTGTACATATACATAGATATATACATACACATTTTTGTAAAGCAACTGTCTATAAATACGGAACTAAATTCACCTAGTGGTAGCAGTGGAGGCATAATAATGAAAAATGACCCCTTTCTCAATGCATATTTCTGGGTTGTTACTCTGATTATTTCTATCTGTTTTCTCTGCTTTAGTGGCTGGGCAATTTACATGTCCATCCATAGTTTACCATCTCAAACCTCTCATACTGTGCATTTCATTGTCATTAGCTTTTGAATATTAAATTTTAATATTTTATGGGCTCCATCACTGAATTGCAGAGTTGTCACACATTTTATTATCATTTCTTTCACATATTCAACTAATGAAACTTATGAATGGTATTGAAAATTAAGATAATGGTAAAATAAAATAGTAATGCAACTATTTCATGTGTCATTGTTCATCCCAGTAGAGCTTAAGTATTTGAAATATTTCTTGTTCAAAGAAGCTGAAGCGAATTAGAAGAGTATTGACTACTTCCCCCTCACAATGTTCTTTTTCAATGAAAAAGCACCATCAACTTTCTTTTTTTTTTTTTTTTGTATCTAGGTGGACACGTTCTGAGGAATAGAGCACATCTTCTTCTTGTAATCTTAATTTACAGTGCATGACAATGAAGATGTGTTAGATTCTTAGAATTACAGGAAATTGTTCTTGTAACAACAAGTGATTAATCCTTTGATTTCCATTACAGTCTCTTACAGAAACAAATTAAGTTTTATGCATAATCATAAGAACAGCTGCAGAATTGCCCCAAAGCTTCTCTGAAGTGCTATTATAAAAAATTCCCTGAAAAGTGCTGTCTGATTCCAATATGAAAGAAACATCACCAAAACTTTAATGATATGGTTTAAAGACAAGTTTTCTACAGTAAGGAGTGAATGGAACTCAATGTGTTTGTTCTTATGCATTATGTATTGTTCCATAAGGTTTATGCATAATGCATAAAGACATACCTATTCATATAGATACATACTAGTTTAAGTGAAGCGAAAAACAATAAAACCGCAAACACAGATGTTTTTCAAAAAATTTATCCAGATGCACTAACAAAAATTATTTTGAACAACAGTAGAGAATAAACATTTTAGTGATAAATACATCTCCACAAGACTTAGGCAGTCCACAGATCATGAATTTTTGAGGCACTTAACAAAAGGAAAATTTTATGTCTAGATGTTTAGGAATCAAATGAAAGTTTCATTAAGTAATGATGAGACCAAAAACAATCATAAAATCAATTTCTATGTGATGAGGGACTTCATTAAGATTTCTAAAGAAATTTTTAGAAAAGCTGCTAAAAACAAAAGTCACAAGTGGAATTGAGCAACCCACCTTTGGCAGGATAGTTACAATTTCGCTTGAATTTATAATTAGTTTTGTCTGAATCCAAATATTTATGTTAGAGAAGTGTAAAATCAGTTCATTTTGGTGTTTATGCAAAAAAAACTGTATTGGCATTCTTGAGACATTATGTTTTTAAAGTATTGTCAAGACAGACAGGAACAAGCAAAAGAAATATTCACATACCAGCTGAATGAATGAGCCCTTTTCCTGCCTGAAAATCCATTCAAGACATGAAGGGGGCAGGCTCAAATCTCCCATTTGTTCCAGAGCTCAATTTCCTTTTATTAAGATGGTCTTTAATTTGGGATTAAATATTCCAAAACTGAGAGTTGACAACATATTGTGATATTACTTTTTTTTCAGGGAAGTCACAACATTTTTTGGGAGAGAAAGAGTCAAAAGCTTCATGGCATAATAGCTGACATCTTTACATTGATGTCCATTTACTTTGTTTTACATTTGTTAGATTGCAATAATTTTTCTTTTTTTTTTTTTTTTTAATTTTTATTTTTTTCCTATGGCATATAGAGATCTCAAGAAGTTAAGTGATTTGTGCAGGTAGACACAAAGCTAGTGATAAACTCTCAGTTAATAACAATCAATCTCATTCCTAAACACTAAGTAATGTCCGTGGTTTGACCTGTTTGGAATGGCCTGCTAACAGTTATATTCCAGCTGGGCTAGAAAGGTGAATATATTTGTGCACAAAGCTGATGGCTGGGAAATGAAATACTATTCACAGAATCTCGGATGAATCCAAAAATTTTTAAGAGTTTGAGTTTACCAGAATTATTTGCAGAATCATGGATCTCCAGAGTGATGTTCACTATTTTTCAAGTATTTCATTCATGGAAATTAAATTTACACAAGATCCCAGAATGTAATCAGACTGTAAATGTTCTTAATTTTGTTTTTAAAGCTAAATGTGAACTTACATTTCCTTTCACAATGCAGAAACTTCAAAGTACAGTTATAAGAACAGCCAAATTGCTTAGACAAATACTAAATAAAAATCTCATGCACATTAGCCCAAAGCACTTATTAGAGAAAGACATAAAATAAAATTATTTTTTTTCCCTTTACAAAAATGACGATCCTATTGATAATAGAGAAGACTTCGAGTCAGGCTTTAAAAACATTTGATGTTTGCCATTATGTCCTGCAGCAATTAAAAAAACTAAGAATCATACCAGCTCAGAACAAAAATTTGTAACTGTTAGACCTTAAGTCTGAGATTTACTAAGATAAACCACTGCCACTTAAAGGTTTTTAATTGGCTTGAAGACTGGCAACTTTAAAATCAGTGAGGAAACATCCAGTCAATATTAAAGTGAAACATTTAAAAACCCGATTACTGATCCATTAAATTTGCTTGCCAAAGTGTGCTACTAAGGTGATTATTATGAATGGCACAAATGATTAGCACCAGTCTTGCTGACAGACCACTGCCTTAGCGCACTAACTGCTGGAGAAGTTCCCTGGAGGGACTCAAAAATAATGATGTGGCTTGATATCTTTTTACAATATTCTCTCATCTATAAAGGAACATCAAGAACAAAAGTCCAAAAATATAGGATGAAAATCTTTACTCTGTAGTGATGTTTGAATCCTAATAGAAACACACAGAGGCAAGCAACCTGAATGAGCGATAATACAGAGGTTGAGAATTGAGGAAAAGGACAAATAATATGTGTTTGGTCTACTTGCAAAATACTGCCAAGATAGACAGAAAAGAAGGTATGATCATTAAAACAAGAAAGATAACTCTCTTTTCCTCAGCCTTTGGATAGAATAGTTATCAATTTAAAAGATTGTCATATTGATCAAGGCTCATGTTTTCTTACTAAAAAGCAGATTGATGTGCACTGAAGAACTAGATACCATGCACATGCAGCATGATTACCCAAAAAAGGTCAATATAGTTTCCTCCACTTTCAGTAACAGAACACCAGTTCTTCTGATCTTCCCAGATTTTTAACTGCTGCAAAATAAATTTAATCTCTTCTTCATATGTAAAATTTACTTCCAGCAAAACTATGTGGAAATGTTTGGAGAAGAACTGCCAAAACATGCTATACATGCTAAGTTTCAGTCTCCATTTTCATTAGTAGCTGATGCACAGTATAGTTGGAAAACAGGTTAGAGTTACAAAATGGTGAAATTACATTCATTCCAAGCCTGGAGTATTCAAACCTAGTCATGCCGTGAGAGGCATTATGGAAAATGATAGTGAAGTTCAGACATAAGATTTTGTCTAAAGTTAAATCCCCACCCTATATCTTCTTCCTTTGCTTGGGATTAAGTTAGGCAGAAATTTCCATTTCAGCATCAACAATGAAGTTAACACATGATCAATTTATGCCATAATAATATAAATTTTCTTCTCCAAAGACAAACTCTAAGATTAATATTTTTATAGAGGAAAACCTTGCATGGATTTTCACATACTGCTTTTGAGTTTATTTAAAAAGGAAAGATTGAAGACAAATTCTGAGGAAAAAAATAATATATGAATTAAAGCAAAAGGGAATTTCCATTCTGATAATAGTGGCTTTTTTGGAGCTATACCTATATGGTCACTTTTTTTTTTTTCATTTGTACCATGAACTGACAGTAGATATAAAGGTATAGAAGTGTGACAGCACAAATAATTTTGAATAAAAAAATTTAAAAGGTAGAATTTATTGAAAGATTTTTGATAGTATTTTACCACAGCAGCACCAATATCAAGACAATTCTATAACAAATTTACCATATCTGTAAATCTTCTCATTTTAACTTAAGGCAAGTAAAAATAGTAAATTAGTACAAAGAGCTTACTTTATTTGATTCAGTAGATGAAAATAATAAAAAATCTTCCTCTTTACAAGAAGAATCCTCCATTATGAGCATATTTTTGTTGTCACTGTCACAATAAAGACGTATGGAAGGATAATCAAAAAAACCCTGCCAAACCTAAACACAGAAAAAATAAGCAAAAGTCACACTTGTATGCAGTAAATCCCATGAATGTATGACTGTTTAGTAGGTGAAGACTCAGGTCTTCAGTAAAAAAATCTTACAGAGCTCATTAATAATATAAGAGGGAAAACAGCTGATGGGCTCCCTCGAAACCTTACTAGAACTAGTCATCTCACTCTCCTGAAAAAGTCAAGAAAATGGTCACCAGCTGAGTAAAGCTGAAGGCTGACACAATGATGGATGGTCAGATGGTTTTACCACAAAGTGAATAACTTGTCCTCAAACAGTAGAACTAAGTTCTCAAGCCTGAAAGAGACAAAGGAGAATAAGCTAGTTTAAATTGAAGGCCCTCACAATTACTTTTATTTCATATACTCTCAGTGATTCTCTCCACTGAGGAATAGGGAATGTGAATAAAAATGAGACCCATGCAGGTTCTTTTGCAAATGGTATTTTCCTTTCCCCCACAAATGCATTAATGACTATTATTACACTTTTTATAATTTTTTCTTAAACGCAAAGTTTTCATAACAAGCCATTTTCAAATATCTATCAGCTTTTGAAAGAGTTTGTTCTAAATGTAGTTTTGAAGTCCATGTGTTTATTCTCTCAGGAATGCAATCATCTTGGAGAAAATAGATTTTCATTAAAACTATAGAGTTCATATTATTTAGTATACTATTCCATTTGTGGGGAAGAGATAACTTGAAAGTGATTATTTTGGTAGGGAGCTGCGATGGAAAGAATTAGAGAAATTACTGTAGAACAGTTAAAGGCAAGAAAAAATGTCGACTTTTGAAGTTGTGTTGAGAGACACAGATGCCTAGAAAATAAGATTTAATTTATTCCTCTGCTCATAGCACATTTTGCTCTTCATTTTATTTTTCAAAACTAAAAAAAGATAAGCCATAAAATTTCTTACAATCCTTTATGTCATCTTTCTGAGAATTAGATTGACTCTGAAACAAATTCAAGATTTTGAAACCAAAAATTGAAATAAATTTGTCGCTAAAAAAAGTCAACCTTATGTTTTCCCCTTACCTTCTTCTTTTTCTTATCAAAATTCTTTTCCAAATCTAACTGATTCTAGATATTTGGACAGAATCCAGTCTGACCTTACATGGATGGGACTCTTTTACTTTACCCGTATAAAACACTGGAGAGTGTCACCTTTAAAGAAAAAAATTACTAAAAAGAGTAAAAATAGGTCTTAAGTGTTAAATACATGCATATGTTCGTATGGCATAAGCATGCATACAACTGACAGATTAATGCTTTCAGAAAAATTAATAGAATATTTTTTCATGGTTATATAACTATGTCTACGACATGGGGAAATTTGAGCCTCTTTTATTATCTGGAGTATATCTGTCATTGGAAGTTTTTCAGGACTTGTGATGAAAGTTTAACAGAATCTTCCCACTTGTTTTACTGTATCAGATCAAAACATTTTTTTTCTTTCAGGCTCCTTAAGCTTCTGATCTCTTTCTTCCCTCAGTCAACTACCATTTCTTGTTACTTACTGATAGTTTTCACCAACAGATTCCATTCAGTTTCCTCCTAATACTTCTTATCTGCTTGACTTCATCTTGCTAGCAGCCTTTTTGACACACTGAGGAGAAATAGAAGCTGTGGCTCACCTTCATCTCAAAGGCTTCACTTAGAGCCATCATCAATATATATTCACAGAACAATTAAAAGAAAGTGAATCAGGGACTGCTGAGTGTGTCTGAGAAAAGAAATTGGCAGTCAGAAAAGAGGATAAAGAGACCGGAACAAATTGGGTTTTGGGGGTTCTGTTTGTTTGGTTTTGTTGTTTTCATCCTCTAAAAAAAATCCCTCTGGCAGCCCTGAATGAGACAAATGTTCATTAATTAGCATAGATGATGATTGCTTGCTTTAGTAAAGGGCAATCCTAAGCCACTAAGACAGGCTTTTGATTTTCCCTCCCTAAAGCTGCAGCAGGGAATTTGGATTCATCAGTTTAACTTGTGATGAAATGAAGAGGAGCCTAATTTAAATGTTATAGAAGTATAAAGTGGAAAAGCTTTGTGGTACTTTCGAAATCTGCTGAATATGTGTATTTTTTATTTTATTTTATGGGACACAAGGGGAGAGAGTAATTATGATGATAAGTATATGGCAGCTTATCTGCAACAACAGCTCAGCCACAGATTTATAGGTGGTTCTCAGATTGTCCAGAGGCCCAGAATAGCTCTTTGTCCTGTTAGGACTTTGAGATGTTGCAGGTTAATTCTCCAAAGTGAAGTAAAACCTATGAAAAAAAAGTATTTTTTTCCTTGTTAAGAGTTCTTTAAAAAACAACCTCAAAACAACATTTAAATATACTAGCCTGAACAACATTGAGTTTTCTCAAAATATTTTCTGAAATTTACTTAATATGTAGTCATACTCGGCTGAGCTCAGCATGTAGTGCAGATATTAATTACATCAACCTGAAGCTACTGCTTATACTATGCAAAAAAGTTTTTTTTGTCTTTTTTGTCTTTGTTCCTGAACACATTCTGGCTGAAAATCTTTCTTAGAATTATCTTCACATGTCTTAAATTGCTGTGGAGGAGTTGAATGCACTCAGCAAGATGTAGAACTCATATCCATTGTCCATGTTTTTAGTATGATACATATAATGAATCACATTAGTTTAGAAGCCAGAAGATATCTCTGATAGGTTTCTGCTAATGCAAGCTTGATTCCATGCCTATGTTTTTCTCTAGTGAAGCAGTGAGCCACTGAACTTTGCTTGAACTCAGATTCTCAGAACAGTGCAGTGCATATTTGATGCAATCCATCCTATTCATATTCAATTTCTTTTTTTATTAATTTAAAAAAATCACTAACTACCCAGCTAAGCAAGAAAGACTGTGAAGACTGTGACTGGTTCTGTTATTTGCTCAAGAATCTGAACTCTATTAAGATATATTCCAGGAAAAGCTATTTCACAAGATGTTACTCCACCTCAAAACTTTTTCCCAAACTCTGACAACCAAGAAGACAAAGGGCTCTGAAATAGAAATTTTGTATTATGATCAATAATCATGTTATTTCAATAGCAAGATTCGTGACATTGGAAAGTGCTAAAAAAACCCATATTATTTTCTCAGGTGTATTAAATTTGATCACAACTTCTTTATTTTAAAAATAGAATTTATTTCCTTAGATCTTTTTTTTCTTCCCCCAAAATATCTGGCTATTGTTCTGCAGAAGGTTAAAAAAAAAAAAAAAAAAAAAAAAAAAAAAGGGCAGTTGTTCTAACAAGTAACAACCTTACTCTGGAATTAACCAGTGAACTCATGTTCTTGTAGACTGTGCTGTGTGATGGACACAACAGACCTCTTATGCATGTTTTGATACCATTACCTTCTTGAAAAAAGTAGTAGCAGTCCAGCTCATTGAGAACAGGCTAAATATATTTTCCAGCTTTAATTAATGTCATTTCTTTCTTCAGAAGCTCATCTACTTGAGTTGCACGGGATTTTCAAATGCCTGTTTTGTTTAGTTTTGGTGTTCATTTCAGTGACATGGTCTCTGGAATAGCTTTCTACTCAAACACAGAAAATAATGTAGCCAGGTTCACCTCAGAAAAGAAAGATGAGAGCACTTGGGGATTGGTCATCACTTTTGATGTTTACTTTAGAAACATAATTTCTTAGAAAACCAAAGGTCAAAATCAAATACAGTCTAGGGTCTCCTAGATGCTTTAAATTATGTGAGTGGGCAATAAAATAATGTGATTTAAAGAGGTAAATCCATGAAGGAAGGAGGATACTAAAAAAAAAAATGTCCTTGGTGTACTGATACTCAAGGATAGGTGTTATCATGGTTAACAGGATAAGAAGCCAAGTTTTGCCCTCATGAGAAAGAAGATTTTAGCAGAAAAACACTAGGTAGAAAATTTCCTTCTACAAGTACTGAATTGGCCTTCATGGCCAATTGGGCTGGTTGTAGTGGTGCTGAGGTCTTCTGATGAAGCTAAAAATGAATCTGTATTAATATCTTTTTTTATGGCTTTGTAAGTCAAATCTGAACAGAAAATAAAAGAATTATTTTTTTTCCTACCTTTTTTGCAGGCCTCTTAATTGTATCTGAAAATGCATTAATATAAAACACCTTCAGTTTTCATGTCCTTTTCAGTGTACTTGTAGATGAATTAGGTTGTTTTATTTCTTTTTGTTTGAGATATATGACTTATTCTGACTAATAGGAACTGCTAAGCTTATTTGTTAGCAAACTGATCAACAGTAGAACGTAATAAAAATAATTAGCTGCTAATATCGGTAATAAAATCTTAATTCAAATAAATTAATTTTGCCGTTATTTTAATTAAACAATCCCCTAGAATGCTTTTTAAAAAAAAAATTTGTCCAATCTACTGTGAAAAATGTAAATATTCTAAGTCATACATGAAATGTATGCAAACCTTCAGTAAATATTTTGAGATTTTGAGTGGAAAAATTTATTTCTATTTTTAGGTGTTTTTCTCAGTTTTTTCCTGATTCAGTATGGTTCAGGATATTTTCTAGAAGTCTTTTAAATACTATTGGTTTTGGACTTGATATTAGTTGTTATGCTGATCAAATAGGAAGAGATTTTTGACCTAAAGGCAAGATGTAACAAAAACACACCATTTCATTGTAGTGGAGAAGACAACTCCTGTAGCTGCTATAGCATTTTTACTTAAAGAAATGTCATGTACAACTACTGCTAATGAAAAAAAAATTCCAGTTGCATTTGGAAAAAAAAAAAAGTATAAAACTTCAATGACATTTAGTAGAGCCAGATATTCCCATAAATATTTTGATTGCTGACTTTTGTACATAATAATAATGATAATGTTGTGACATAATAAATGTTGCCTCAGTATTGGAGGTAGTAGTTGTTACCATATGAAGCACATGACAACTCTTTTTTAAGGAGAATAAAAAGACGTTATTTTCTTCTATTTGTTTGTCTTGTCCATCTGATAAACTATTTGGGTTTGATTTTTTTATTTCACCTACAGGTGAACTGTTTTCAGCAGCTATTGTTGGTGGATGGTTTTAAGGCCTGTACCTTCAGTTGCTCCATAATTCTTTTGCAAGGAATTGTGAAAGAACATATCTGGTTATATAAAGTTGATTTGGAAGACACTGGGGAACTGGTAGTTTGTCTTCACCCAGAGCTGATAAGCAGCTTAAGGTGTGTTAGCAATTTTGACCAGAAGAATCACAAGACTTTGGTGAGGCTTTCACATGTACAGACTAATATGCATTGGCAAGGTCGGTTCAAGAAATGGAATTAAATTGAAGTGAAGCCACATCATCATTGTAAACCTTGGAATAATTTGATTTCTCTTTCTAAATTTCCAAAAATCACATTTTAGCAAGAGAAAAGAAAATGTGAAATTTGAATAGAAGAAATTTTCAATTTATCTTTGTATACAGCCTCTTCTTCAGATGCGTCCTCTCAGGAATTAATTACCTTACAAGCACTCAACAACTTGTATTGATTACTCAGACCCACTTTGCTCACAGAAAAAAATTATCCCAAAATTAATATGAAACTTATTGAACACAAGAAAATGGCAAAGAATGTTGGTGAAGTAGGAACTGGTCCTTCCATTAAAACAGGACATACTATATTTCAGCTGAAAGAAGTACAGCATTCCTCAAAAAAATAATTTGCTGTTTTGAGCATAAAAATAAGGTATGTCTTGACCACTGGGTGCCACTATTTTTGCATTTCATACTTTTATTTTGTGGAAATATTTCTAGCAAATTACACTCTTTTGGAACACAGCAGACAGTTTGAGTTGGAAAAAGAATCCATGAAAATAAACACAATCTGGCCATTGTCTCTGATCTTTCCTTTGCTATTTCACAGAAATTGGGAGATGTTAAGTATTTTCAGAGGCTTGAAATAATACAACAATCAGCTCTTCACCCTTTATTGATTAGCTTTAAAGTATTGTCACAGAAATGAAAATAATTCCTTTCACCCAACTTTTAGGCAATCAAACTACTTAATTCAGCATTTCTTTGTTATTATTCTAACCTGATGAGAACCTATGAAATAGTGTCTCACATTCATCATTTTTGCCATGCATTATGTGCTGTAAAAATCAATGAAAAATACATACTTGTATTCATTGCTTATGACTTTTAAATCCAGTGTAAAACAATCCAGTCAAAGATGGCAAAACTCATTAAAATCATAATGAGTCTGAGGGGATGGAAAAAAGTTGGATATTTTAAAAAGTATAGGTGAAATCAGAATTTGCCTCCTATCATGTCTTTAAGAGGGAGGAAAGAAAGTTTCTAATATTTCCAAACAGTTTTTCATTTTTTTTCCTCTGTATATAGAAATCTAGACAGGTCCCTACAGCTTAATGCACAGATCCATAGATTTTAAGGTCAAAAAGAACTACCATGATTATCTTATCTGACCCACAAAATAACTTAAGCTATTAAATTTCACCTTTCATTCCTGCAATGGGGTAATTATTCTTTCCTGCAATGTAAGCGAATGTTATTGAACCAAATGTGAATTGCTTGCTTTGTCCTTGGAAAGACCCTCTAGAAGAGGCTCTACTATCCTGCTATAAACCAGTTCAATTTATTAAATTCATCTGAGTTGCTTGCTTCCTCACAGTGAGATTGCTTCAGTCCTTTAGGTTTCTGCTACAGAATATGAGCAAAAGGATTGCCTATATCCCCGAGGAGAAAGAAAGCCCATGCAAAGCTGGAAGTTATCTGATTCCATCTATCCTATTTCCTTCAGACTATCTGCTCAGCATAGCAGAACTCTGAATCAGACCTGCAAGGTTAGAGTTTGTCTACATCCATGTCTTGCCACAGTTCAGTGATATTGGTTTATAAAAAGTACATTTTCTATTACCAGGTTGCTACTTCCAGAATTTTTAGAACTCTGTAATTCCATACGTACATTATACATGTTTTCAGTCAAATATATGCAGTTAGGTATATATTGCCCAAATGTTTTGTCATTGTTTTTAAATAGTTTAAAAGCCCTAAAATTTAAATATACAAAAGAGGGGACAGGAAGCCCTTATTACATTTTATCCTTCTGTTTTAAGATGACTAGTTAGGAAATTTTCCATGAGCTTGACATTTTTCTAACAAAACCACTAATCTCAGCCTGCTAGACCACAGTGTTTATGAAGGTTGTTGATGTGACATAGTGGACTTGGTGATTACGAAGGTTTTAATTTTTTCCTAAAATTTTCCTAAGATTCCTAAGATTTTAAATTTGACATTTTTGGGATTACCTTTGAATGAAAAAAATGTAATTTCTAGTGTAATCTCTTAGTAAAAGTGACAAATAACAAACCAGTGAATAACCTGCTGCAAAACCAAAAGACTACTATTTCTTTCACTAATTTTGAATACCAGTAGTCAAACAATCACTTTTCTTCATCTGGCAAATAAACTCTTTCACCCTGAATGACAAGAAAAATACATGAAAAATTTGGTATACCAAATAATTTTGGAATTGAAACTATTGGCTGAGGAAAATCAAGCTCTCAGATTATTGTAATTTCTCCACTAACAGTTTATCACAGCTGAAGAAACTGTAAACTAATGATCTTGTCACCAGTCTATCAGCTTTGCCTTTTAGCAGAAGCGCAAATGAAATTATGCTAGCAAATACCTTGATTATAGTGAAAGCTCAGGGCAGTAAAACCATTTCTAAAATCAGAGGTATTTCTCTCAAGAAATAGTAATACCATTGTTTCTTTTGCATTACCAGATTTATACTGTTTAATGTTGCTAAAATATTATGGTAAAAACCAGATATTTAAAAAATAAAATAATGCAGATAGGTAATTTGACCACACCTTTCTATTTATGAATAAAATCCAGTTACAAAATTTCCTAATATACTGCTTGTAGTCAGTTATGGAAATTATCTATTGCAATACTGATATTGGATTGAACAGCATAGAAATAAAAAATAAAAGAAGATTTAATAATCTCTAATTAATAAAGTTAAACCTACTCCTTCAAGAGTACTGAGAGTGAGGACTCTTCAAAAAACCTTCAGTATACTGTTTTGGTTTTTATTTTTAATTTTCCCCCTTATCTTTGCTGCTTATTTGTCAGGAACAGTAATCAAAATTGCCCAAAATAGAGCAAGATCTCTTGTTGCATTTCTTGTTAGTAAAGACTGAGTGATATTAAGAAACATTTTTTAATTTGAAGGTACAGGCTGAAGTCTATAAACAAAATTTTGAGTGTTAGGGGTGAGTGAAACCCTGGGGTGCTTATTTGTACTTTCTATTATTGGATGTAGTTCACATCTAGTTGTGAAACCCTGGAGAACACATTGCTGTAACTTTGCTTGTTCAAGTAGTCATAATGGACATTACTAATCTTCTAATCTGCCTTTCAAGGGCCTCTGATAAGCTCACAAGAGCCTGAATCACAGAAAATTGTCTGCAGTTTGAGCTATTACTGCAAATTTTTGCTGAATCTTTTTGAAGCAAAGCCCTTAAAAATACTGAAAAATTGAAAGGAAATTTTTCCTCCATTTGGGAGCAAACCCTGAGGCTGGTTAAGCATGTATCTATTTTTAGAGCTGTGTGCTCTCTAGAAACACTGGTAGGAAATTTTAGTAACAATTTAGCTGAATAAAATAAATAAAAGTAAAGAAATATTACAAAACTTGACATCTTAATAATCTGAAAATTTTACTTTGCTCTTGCAGTTAGGTAAAGCTATATGGGCTGTAGAATTTGACTGGATGCAAGCTATAGAGAATTATTTTTGCTGTTTTATCTGGCCATATCATTTATTGTAAAGAGAAGATGACTTTCCACTGTAACTCAGTCGATTTTTATTAATTTGTTCCTTAACATAAACTTCTTTTTTAACTATAAGAAAGGGGTTGCATTTCTTTGTGCATCATTTCTTTCCCTACAAATGAGCATAATAAAATTTATTTTCCTTATTTTACCTTACTTTTCCTTTCAAACTAGAAAATATTTTGAACAGAGGAGCTTATCAACTTTATGAAAAGAGACATATTTTTCACTTTGAGCCTCTATTTTCAAAAAGAGCAGTAATAATCATCCTCACCATCCAAGATCTATTATCTTGATCAGGAGTCAAACAAGAAAAACTTTTTTATCAGATTGACTGTCTCCATACGGATTTTTTCCCGAAATTATTTGACTGAAATGGTATTAATTTTTTTTTTCCAAGATTTTTCTTGAGGGATTTTTCACCTTTATGAAAAGTAATCTGTTCAACATCTTCTGCCTCTATTTTCTTATGTTTTATTTAAAAACACGGTGGCTTCAGCATCCGGAGTCCCCTATGACTGCAGAGGGAAGATTATTCAGCTTTTAGGATATGCACAGATTACTTGAGCAAACAATCATTCAACTTTGATGTTTTCCACTATAGTAAGCAATTCTTGCTTACTGTAAACACCTTTATGTGAGCTCCTCCTTTTTTTTTTTTTTTTTTTTTTTAATTGATTAAGTACCTTACATGAGGCCACTGTGCTTAAGGGGGAGGAGGCATCTTTCAGGGGGAGGTAGGGGCATTTAAGAGCCAGGCACTGCAGGTGCCCCCCTCCATGAAGAAGAGTTTGACTCCAGGAAGGGTGTGAGGGTGTGAAGGACGCACCTCCTGGAGAGCAGGAAAGTGTCCCAGTCCTCATGGCGTGGGGAGTGGGATGGAGCCTCCTTCTGCAGGGGAGGGAGTGGTGGGTCTGGTTACAGACGGGGCGCTTTGGAGTGCCTGGAGCCTCCAGGGCCGAGGAAATCATAGCAGCTTTTGATGATTTTTATATTGTATTTATAATGCTTGCTTGCTTGTGTGTTCCATATTCACATCTGATGCTTACTCATACAAGTGCTCACATTATCTGCTGCATGTAATGGAATGGGGTGATAAATACAAGGGACAAGTTTTTTCACTTCCACATAGCACACAATGTTGTGCTGTATTTCACTTGGTGTACTACATTTTTCCTACTTGTAAGCTGTTTTTCTGGGCTGCTGACTGTTCATGCCTGCATCAATCTGAAGTAATTCCTGAAGTGAGGTTCTGCGGGTGTACATTTACGAAGGATGAAATATATTTAAACTTCAGCACAGCATTTCTTTTCCTATCAGAGTCAGTAAAGTCCTCTAGGAGAAAAAGAAAAAAAAGAAAAGAAATCACAATTATTGTGTAGCACTTTATTTCTTTACTATATATACTCTGTGTGTTCATAGTTCTGTTGTGTCAGCGAGGCTATGATAACAACAGTGATACACTTCTAAGGAAGTATATTACTTCTTTTTTATTATTATTGCTATTTTTCTTTCCTGCTTGCTAGTTGTGTTAAAGTGAGCCATGCCTCAGCTTCTCTCTCAGATGCTCTTTCTGCTGCCACAATATGGGTGTATTCCTGGTCTGTTGATGACAGTTTGCAGGGGCTTCCTGCTGCTTGGCCAATGGAAGAGATTTGTTAACAGAGCTGTTTCTCAGAGAAATGCTGAGGATGATTTACGACCATGAAATATACTCTGAACAGTCATATAATGCAGGAGGATTGTGGTTTTTTACAGATCTGATGCTGAGCCATTGGGGTAATGGGAAATTTTGTTACTGCTGGAAGAGAGAAAGACTTTCTTTTTTATGTGAAATAGAGAAGTCATGATATGACTATTCTCAAAATTTCACATTTATCACCTTTAGTATATTTGTATCACTGTAAAGCAGCATTCTCATTGCCATTATTTAATTCTTAAATAATACTTTTCTGAGGAAAAGTACTCTTTTAAAAATGCTTTTTTGGGTCTAATTCATAATATACAGAAGTGACACGCTAATGGGGTCTGAATATATATACTAAATTTATCAGTAAGAATAACTAATGTAGTACTTTTTAAAATAGACTGCAATTTATAGCTGTATTAGCATTGTTTATATATCAAACAAAATTTATCCTGATACCATAGTATATGGATTAACAGAGAGTTGGCTTTATTTACATAATGTAGATACCTACCTACTTCTATGAATAACTGCCTTTGTATGCTTACAATATAGCTCTTTTCATTAAAAAGCCACAAACTAAACCCCACTTTTTCAAAATAGCAGATTTCAAAAACTGTATATCTAAATGTGGCACTTTGAGAAATAAGAGGGGGAAAATTTTCATTTCAGTTATTGTTTCTAGTGAATGAAATTGACTTGCTATTGTGGTATATCTTTTAGCCTGGGGCTCTTTCTTTTTCTCTCAAGCCAGACCAATAAAACGAACATTAAAGGACCATTTGTATAGCTAAAATTTAAGTCACAGGGGGTCATGCAAAAATTGAATTAGTGCCGCTGTTAACAAATCCTTGCAACAGAAACTTTACTCTAGTGCAATTAAAGGCATTAATTAGGGAACTAGGTGTAGACAACTGTTTCCAAGGGAGAGATGCATCTTACAGTGTGCTTCTCTCCCTCTGCATCATATGGTGCAAGAATTTCAGATACCATTGCCTGCTTATTAGTTTGGAAGCTGATGATGAGACCTTAAGACTATTTTTAGTTGTGTTCTGCTGTATGAAATACAGAGGGAAGAATGGTTTAGTGTACTTGTACAATAACTGGAAGCAAAGAGAGGCTGAAAAAACAAGTTTCCCTGCAGATATGAACCATTCACATTTCTTACTACTTTGAGTAAAATCTTTTACCCTTTCCATGTAAAAGGATTAAAGATTTTTCCTGGGTGACTTACAGGGGCATGATGCAGTTCTCCTAAAGGATAGCATAACAGAGCATGTGTTAGCAAGCAAAGGAATTAATGGGAAGTAATTAAAGAAACTAGATTTTCACAGAAAACTGGATACTCTTTCTCCTTAAGATAAAGGTCATTGTCAAGATGGAAAGACCTTGGCAAAACAGGAAGACGTTCTTGCAAAAAGTTACATTTTATTATCACTTTGTTTTGTGATATCAGTCATCTAATTATGTATCCTTTGGCATGCAGTACCAAGGGAAAGGAAAGGAAAGGAAAGGAAGAGGTGATTCTTCTATGGACAGCTCTAACTCAGTTTGGGAGTTAGGCATGTGTTCCCCTCAACACTTGCTTCTGTGTTGAGTGCTGCCAAATTCATATGAGGTTTCTTGTCTTCAGATCAAGAAATTAAGATGGCTGGGTTTGTGCATAAACACAGGGACACTTGTTTGTTGACTATTAAATATTTGGTCTATAGAACAGGCGAAAAACAGAACTCAAAGAGGGGAAATAGATAATCAAAAATGAAATCAGAATTTCCAATACCCCTCTATTACATGGAGTACTGGAATGTCCTGGTTCCCAGCTGCAAGACATGAACACTAATGGAAGGACCTCATAGGACAGTGCATAAATGTATTTCCTAAAGTGGACTCTTCAATTCAAAAACTAGAAAACTATTTGAGGTACACGTAGGTCATTCTTTTATTTCAGCTGTATTACTGAAGATAGAATTCAGATTTATTTTAATGAAGATATTTGTGGCTAGTAACTTAATAGTCAGCAGAGAAAAAGAAACCTCTTCAGATGGCATGGCTCAGTGCATTTATGATACAATTTGATGAAAAAATTTGAATATAACAACCGTGATTTCAGTAGAAGAAAAATCAAGCTTTGAAATGTAGTGAAAGGGGTGGGTGTGTATGTGTGGGAGACACAGGTTAACAGAACTTCCTTTCACTCAGGAATTTACATAGAAATAAACTCAGAAAAAGAACAATGAAAACATAAAGCAAGAAATGTTCTGAGTATAATGATATTTTTTATTAAAGGAGCAAAATAAAAGGCTAAGAGTAATGCCAGTTATGGAAGAAAAGGATTAGATTCAGGGTTTAGAATATTTTAAATGTCACCTAATTCTGTTGAAGAAGAAAAAAATGTCTTCCATTTGTTCATAGTTTAATTTACTGCTTCTTTCAAACATCAAGGCTATTGCTTTCTTTTTGCAATATTTATGTAAAATATATACAATCCTGGCTGCAAAGCTGTAAAAATCTGAAAACATAATATGAAGCATTCCTCAGTTGACTGTAACAGCAAGACACAATATAGATGCACACATATAGCTTGTAATCTTTTGAAGCCAGATTAGTTCTTTGGCACTAGAGGCATGAGTAAGTGCTGTTGAAAATGACTAAGGGCTTCTCCTGTGTATCCAGAATGACTGCACCACACACATTCAGTAAAGTTCAAGGAAGATAAGCTTTGTCAAGTGTTTAGTGCTGGAGATAATGTGTTTCATCCATGTGACTGGGAGTAAGACACCACTCTGTTATTGTGTAGAAATAGGAAAACTAATAATTTATGTTAATCTGTTTACAATGGGGGGAATGAACTCAGCTGAGAGAAAAACAAGACCATGGCAACAGAGCTGTTGTTGCAGCACTCAGAAAAAAGACATGAAGGAAATGCAATAGCTGAAGTTTATTGCTGAGTTATGGTTCAGGGTTCTGGGACTTTTTGGCTCCTTCATTTTCTCGAAAATTTTCAGTGGCAAACTAAAAAACAAAATGATTTTTCTGTAAAAGCCTTTTATCAGTAATTCACAGCATGAAGTAAAAAGTCAATTTTAAAATCTTATCATTTGGAAAGGAGGTAGAATCACAGTAAAAAAAGATTAAATAAGTGAAAACCAGTATGTGAGTATCATACTAATTTCCCCAAAAAAATCAAGCTAGATGCAATAAGAATTTATGCCAAATTGAGTGTTTTATTTTAAATCTTCTCTGAATTTAATTTGATGGTTCTTGATAAGCCAAGCAACACCTACTTGAATCAGATGATCACAGGTTAAACAGTCTCTGCAAACCCCAGAGTTAGTCCAGGTATGCCAGCCCAGGGAATCCTATCTGGACCTTGACCAAGACTGCCAGATCTCCCTATGACTTCTGCCCACAGCCCTAACCCAATGGCATACATATTTCAATGATTTTGTTCTGTAACCATTTCTACCAGGTCTATTCTTCAAAGCCCCATACAGTTATCTCACAACTTATTCTGAAAAGAATCCTAATGCTGCCAAATCCACTGAAAGTAGCCGTGTATTTTCTTCCAGACAAGGAAAATCTTCAGAGCAGAAGCATTATCTATAACTCAATCATTTTTTACTGTTCTTTCCGGAGTCATTTGAATCACATTTTCAATCCAGCTTCATATTTCCTCTTACATAATATTTCCTTCCTGTCCTGTGTTTGCACTTTACCAAGTAGTTACTGTGAATATAAAAACTAAGCACAGGCAGCTTTGCAGGAACTTGCTTCAGCATTAAATCACCAGTTATCCCCAACAATTATTCCAACCCTAAATATACCAATTTCTGCTAGTTCCAGACAAAACTTAATGAAGTAAAAACTGTGAATCTAGATGTAGAATTATCCTTCCCTTAGAAAAGGGGCAGGGTTATGACTTGACTTTGGTTTCATAAGCCACTGGCTGTAGTAGTGTTAAAAAAGGAAAAAAAAATGTGTTATTGTTTCTTGCTTACTTACCTTGTCATTTCCTCAACTGGTTATGCTATATTCTTATAGCTGATCTTTATTCTTTCTTTCTCAAAATTTACATATTTCCTTTCCCTACTGAATAATTGTTTATTTTATGCTGTGGGAAGCTCAGAGTACATAAAGGCCATATTCTATGCCAATTTTGAGAGTGAGAAAGATCAAAATTAATTCCTCCTGGCTATTTTATCATTAGTTCCATTCTGGTGTAAACATTTCACCCTCATTTTTATGCAGGTTTCTTTAGTCTTTATCTTATTTAGGTATCAGAAAACTCTGCCAACACTTTGAGAATTTACATAGTGCAAGAGTACTTTGCATCAAATGTCATGCAGAATCCTGAATTAATGCTGCCGACATACTTCGAAACTAACTAGAAACATTTTCCATATGAGAAAACTGTCCTGTAGTGCTGTTATGTGTTCTGTTCCCTGACACATTGTAAAAAAAAAAAAAATAGGAGTAAAAAACAAGCAACTCCCCCACAACCACCCCCCTCCGAAAACCAAACCAAACAAACTCATACCACTCTTCAAAATACCCCAAACAAAATAAAAAAAAAAAAAAAAAAAAAAGCCAACAAGCCCCAACAATAAAAACATAAGCCTCCTGTCAAATTTTTGCTTCATATTTAAATGAAGAGACTTCTACACCAAACCGACAATTCCTTCTTTCAGTTAAGCAGCTGGAAGTCCCTGGAAATCACAGAAAGATCCCATGTAATGTGAACTTCAATTATTAATGTGATGAGAAAAGTAAATAGGGTGAATAAGACATGGCTAGTGGATGGTCAGCCTAGGGTTAGGTGTATGCCTAGGGTTAGGGTTTTAATAACCACAAAGCCCACACCTCGAGGGACATTTCAGCTTCAAAAGGCATGCCAAGGAGAACACAGGATTGCTAAAACACAGCTCCCTTCACATCACTCTGCTTCGCTCCATCCTCACCTCCATAACAGTTTAACTGCTCAGCCTAGGGTTAGGTTTATAGCTAGGGTTAGGGTTTAGTAAACCACAAAGCCCACAGCCCTAGGATTCTTCAGGTTCAAAAGGCATGCTCAGGGGAATACAGGAGTGGTATAACAATTGCTCCCTCCCACGTTTCTGCTTGGCTCCAACCACACCACTCTTCAAGTTTTACAGCTTTGCCTAGGGTTAGGGTTAAGCCTAGGGTTAGGGATCAGAAAACCACAAAGCTCAGAGCTCCAGGGATTCTGCAGCTACAAAAGGCATGCCAAGGGGAGCACAAGACTGCCAAATCATGGCTCCCTCTACACCCTTCTGCTTGGCTCCATTTGCACTCCTATACATGTTTAAGGTCTCAGCCCATGGTCATGGCTAGGGTTTGGGTTCAGATAACCACAAAGCTCACCGCTTCAGGGATGCTGCAGCTGCAAAAGACATGCCAAGGAGAGCGCAGAACTGTCATAACTTGGCTGCCTCCACACCTTACTGAATGGCTTCAGGCTCACCCCCATAGAGGCTTTTGGAGAACTCCTGCTTCCTAGAATATATGGTGGCAGGCAGCAATGGGTACCTCAATTAGGTGTTCTCAGAAATAGTATGGTTAGTAATGAGATGCTGGAGATCTGGCAATATCCACTTAGAAGGGATGCTTGAAGATTTTGGCACCTTCACAGTAAAAAATGGCTTTGAAAAAGATGTTATTTACTTGGAACATACACAAATACACCCAAACCTACAGAGGGGATGTGTGTATGTATATGAAAATAAAAAAATCATTAATCCAAAAAGAACCCTCTGGCTCTGTCTCACAAATTTTTACTGTGTTGTACTAGTCTGATAAGGCCATCTTCCCATAGTAATTCTCATTATGTAAGATCATCACTTAAAAACTGTACATACATTTTAATGCTTCAGACAGTTCCTACACCTGAAAAACCTTGGTCTGATTATTATTAAACAGGTGTGACATCAGCTCCAGATGCTGGAATCTAGATTTGGCTCTCTGTTTCCTACTTGAAGGGGCAATGGGAAAGAAAGTCTGAGACAGAGAAAGAATAGGAAGGAAGTTTATCATAAATTGAAAAGACTGACAAACTTCTGAGAGAATTGGTTCCCTTGCATTACAAACTTAAGCTAATTGCATTTTCAATTTTAATGACACTTTGATTACTGTCACTAGATTTTGTTTAATTTTTTATTTAGGGTTCCTTGTTATGCGTGTTCTGGTAAAAAAAATGAAGAAATTATCATGTCTGAGGATTTCTGGTGGAATATTGACTTCAGGTTTTTTTTTTTAAAATCACACAACTGAAACAGCACATGCTCAAGTTTAAACTGTAGAAATTACTAATCAAAGTTGTTGTGCTTCACCTTTGAGTGAAACAGTAGTAGTGGCAATGGAATAGTTAGAATTATGCGAGAGCAGTGAAATAGAATCCACATCTGGAAAGGACAGTTACCTTGTAGAGATGATCTGAACACCAAGTAAGCCTTTTAGTGATCTTGGAGGAGCTACTTACCTGCTGAGATTAAAGATAAAGCAGAACAAGAGTGTTCAACTGCTCTAATGGAAAGTTTGACAATTTGATCTAGCTCCAAATCACTATCTACCACTCACCCTGAATACTGCCTCTCCCAGCAAAAGTCAACAACAGCATTGCTTCCAAATATGACATCATCTTCTCTATTCAGAAATCTTGTTTTTAGTTATTTATTTGATGTCAATGG
>JAOTQP010000251.1:42983356-42999315 GCA_026413545.1 Cichladusa arquata
ATTTATTCGATGTCAATGGAGATAACAGGAATTGTCTTTGCCTAGTAGATATCTTTGCGAAAAAAATACTGAAACCCACAATAAAGAAAAGCATCAAATTAGGAAGATTAGTTAAATATATCTCCAAAATGTTGCTCCACCCCATCGTCATCCTGCATGTGTTTATTCTTTCCCCATTGTTCCTTAAGTATCAGTTTTTTACCTTCTTATAAAAGGTTTCCTTGGGAAGTAAAAAATACCCTTTGAGGAAAGTATAATTTTTTTGTTTATATTTAAAATTTATAAATATCTATGTACAAAAATGTGTCTGTCAAAGTGAAAAAAAAACCAATAAAAGTTCTCAGATTACTATTTTTGTACTTTATTTGTATTGTCCTACATCAGTACATTAATATTTTACGTATATATCTACATATACATATATATTGATATATACAAAACTAGAATGATTTTCTAAATGTTTTGATTCTGAAACAGATTCTTTGCTTCAGTATTGTCTCCTGTATAAGCTTCCCCACTTCTAATGTAATTAACAATTTAATCTGTTATTTGTCAAGTTCATCTTGGAGGCTGGTGTAGTTCTTAAATATTTTTACTTCTTTGTATTATTCTTTAGTAAGTTTGAAGGTTGTTTTTGGACTCTCTGGGAGTGTTCCCCAGATCAAAATGAAATACCTAGCTGTCACTTAACTAGGTCTGCTGAGGGCCGCATGGTTTGTCCAGCAGCAGAGGCCAGATGTGAGCAGATGCTGGAAAGAAACTAGCAGTTGGTGGTGTTCCCAGAGCACTCTTGGAGCAAGATCCCACAGACTGGCAGGTTTGGAATAGTTCAAAAAAGGTTCATGCCATTTTCCCCTAGTACCTTTCTCCCCCTTCTCCTAGGCACATTGACCTTTCCATCCACCGCTTCAAAGCACCTCATGGTTGAGTCAGTTAAACTATGTAAGCCTATCTCACTAAAGTAATTCCTCAACATTGCAAGATTCTCAGCTATCCCATCTGTATACTGCTGTCTGATTTTGGCCAGAAACTATTTCAAATGCTGAGGGGAAAAAAAAACCTAAACAAACCTTTAGTCCATATTTGGCTTGCATATATTGTAAAGCTTACCGAAGAAGTATAGTTTGCCAGTTAGATGATATAATATTATCTCCCCACTATGAACCTCATGAAACCTCACTCTGTTGCTCAAACACAGAGCTAAAACCATAATCAGTCCTACCAAGATTAGACATTTCCTTAATCAATATATTAATTAAGTAGAGCACTTTCCCTTGATCAGAAAGGGAAGGCTAAACTTCTTTTTCTCCATGAGCATAACAGCAGTTAGAGACCCTCCTGATTTTCTGAATCTTATTTTCTTATTACAAGGAAATGTAATGGGAAAGTAAGATCCATTCTTCATCTATTTCTTACTTAAAGGTTTCCATTCTTTGAAACCCTTATCTCAGAATATGAGCAGGACATGGAGATGGAGAGGACAGAGAGCTTTCAATCAATGGCGACAACAAAATAAAAGAACACCTTCCAGACTGCTTCAAAGGAATGCAGGAAACACTTCAAGATCTTTGCATTTCTCCTGGATGATACAACGCAATAAGACAGGAACAGCAGGTCCTGTTAAAGATATGTTTGCAAAGGCTTTTAATGGAAACATTTCATTCTATCCACATAGTGTTAAGTGAGAACTTTCACGAAGAGGTAATGGGAGCTAAAGCTGTAGTCAGCTATAGGTCAGGGATCAACCTCTGATAAATGAGTCTCTGTAGGCTTTCACAAGCACTAGAAGACTAAAGCTCATGTATGTATTGGGATCAGGCAACTTTTGTAGACAGATAACTTGTTAAGGATGCAAAGGTGCACTGAATTGAAGTATAATTTTAAGGATGAGTTCACTGGACGATGATATGTTTTGAGTCTTGCACCTAAGCTGCAAATTGCATGTTTTCAGGTTTCACCCACTACTGAATATTCATCTACAATCTAAATATTTAGGAATTGATCTACTTTTGTTTGCAATTGGAGAAGAAAAATATTACAGGGGTCAGGGGTGGATGTGGGTTAAAGAACAGTATGTGAAGCTCCTTATGAAAAAGAAAAAAAAAAGAAAATTGTTGCTTTTGTGCCTTAGTTTCTGTTTCTCAAAAGTGCTCTGTCTCAAAGTGATCGTGTTTCTTTGATCCCTAGAAATAATCCTATATGAGTCACCACTGTTCTGACTTGAACAGATTTAAAGTGCAGTATTTAGACAAGAATGGTTTAGCACAAACAAGATCCTACAGTGTGGGAGACACGTGGAGTGCCAAACCTGTCTCCTTGCCCTGACTTTAGAAGGGTGTTAAGAACTTCAAATAGATGAGATGTTTCTGCAGCCTTTTTTAGGAAGAATACTGACTTCATATGCCCCCCAAGGGCAGGTATGAATTGTATCTCTGTAAAACTCAGGTGACTGTTCTGAAATGTGTGGATTCCCAGAACTACACAGAGAAAGCAAATCATATCCTGGTATGTGTAGTGGAATGTAAGCAGAGATGTGTACTTCAGTTTGCTGCTTGGCTTACATTCCTCAGGCAGAATAAATATACAGATACTGTGGATTTTGCAGCCTTCATGAGGGACACAAAGGAGCAGTCAAAAGTACTGTTCTTTCATCTACACTGAAATGACTATAATTTATTTATTTGCATTAGGTCAAGGAAGGGGTTTGATTTCTAAAGTGCTAACCTCACCTCACAAATTAGCAGACTGTTTAGTCCCCCTCTACTTGGCAAAGGATATGTATGCACATGTAAAGTGCTGACTTGCTGACTGTCTTACAATGACCACAAGGATATGGTGTCAGATTCATATAAAATGTAACAAATTTTAAATTTTTTTAAAAGAGTCTGTGTCAAGAATGAGGAAATCACAGGAAGGGACAGGCAGAGAATAATGGCAGATTGATAAAGATTTGTGTTTAAAAGAACAAAATCACAATTTTAATATCAGATATGTTTTTTTTTTCTATACATGCTACATCATACTGTTCTTCTATAGTAAATAATAAAGGATAGTTCATTTTAGGATTTTCAACTTGGATGTAATTTGAAAGGGTTTTTTTTAGTATTTTATAATTCATGCCAGTTGAACTTGACTGCACAGATACGTACTGAAAACTGTAACAAAAGAAGGGCAAATACTTAAGTGAATAATTTATATGCTGAGATATTTGTAGCATAATCTTTTTACTGTCACCTCCTTTAACTGATTTTTATGCATATCTAAAGCACCTCTAAAGATGTGGAAAGTATTTTGTTAAATCCATCTGGGCTTGAATCAGGGTTTTAGATCTTATCCTGCAAGCCTGTAAGTAATTTTCTTCTTAATTTGGAACATTGAAGTATTTTTAAAAAATTAATTTGGATGTGTGTATATGTTTTTGACAAACACTCTACTACAAGCCTGCATACAGGAGCAAACTGGTTTCCTGTCTCTCAGATTCAGGCCCCCAAACTGTCAGTGTCACTAGTGAAATCACTGCTCAACAGCTGTTGGCAGGAAGTTCTGAATACCAATTTTAATTAAAAACTTTATAAATAAACAGTGTCAAGGTTATGCACTTAGTGAAAAATTCTCTGACATCTGGATAAAAAAAATAGTGAATCTATTTATTTTTTTATATTGAAGTCTTAAGCAAAAGAACCTGCATTATTTTTCACCCAATCAGCATTGCTAGTACTTTCCAAACTAGTAAATTCCACCAAGACTGTCATTTACAACAATGACCAATACTTTGAGGAAGTACTTATGGAAGTTATTTCCAGGAGTGCTATGAAATGCATTGCTGTCTATTAGTGAGGATCTAGGATGAAAAGGCTCGGAGGACTGAGGCTTAGCAAGAGAAAGAATCTATTGAAAGGACTAGAAAGTTCTGGGACTTGCATCACTGCAAGCAGTTAATTTTTTCCCCCTTGTGATTCATCACCAGATACATTGCAGTCAGTGGCTGTGCAAACAGCATGTGGACCCCTGAGGCTCAGTGCAAAGCTACCAGAAATGAGAGAACACCACCTGAGGAACCAAGAGCAATGGTAGCTTTTGAAACTCTTCCCACTGCATTTGACATACATACACCTTCAGGTGGAGGCCTTGCAGTAAAATAATTCTCACAGTCCCATTATTCCTTTTCTGTGGTGAGAATTTTTGCAACTGTAATTACTGTCTCAGATTTTTGTCTCCAGGTTTGAATCTAAGACAGCAATTAGTAATTATAAGGAAAAAAAAACCCACAAATTCTGGCTGACATAGGCACATATGGCTCAGAAGAGCCAAACTGATTAAAAAACAGCCAACCGTACAATACTGTGTAAAGTATACAAAGGTTAGATTTACCACAGATTGGTGCTGATCTGTGGAAACCTGGATGACCTCTAAGTTCACAGATCTCTATTTGTGTCCAATTCCTCATTTAAATTATTGCAGGGAACAGAAAAGCAAGATATAAGAATATTTGAAAAATGGTTGGTTTGGTTTTTTTTTTTTTGTTTGGTTTTTTTTTTTTAAATTTTATTTTTTTCTCTTTTTCTGTAGTGATGTGAGAAACTAGAGTACAAGAGAACATAGTAACAGATTTGAAAATACTGGCTAATCAGCAATTTTGTGCATGATACTACCCATTTCTGGATGATCTGATCGGAGAATTAATGCCAATGTATTTAGTGACACAAAGAAGAAAGGTATCTGTCTGTATTAAATAACCCTTGTAAGTCTGTTGGAATCTTAAAAATGAAACAAAAAAGAAATTCATCAATAATTAGATCCCAGATTTCAAAACAGGGTTACTTTGTGATTATCGTATATTTCTGGAAATTCAGTAGAAGAATGGGGCTTGGATATAAAAACCTATGAAGCTGATGTGGCTGTGCTGATAGAATTGTGTGATTCCCACAGAAAGAGGCAGTCTCATCTGTCTTCACTCTGCTTTGCCCACTGCCTTTTCTAAACCTCAGATGAGCAGTCATTTTGGCATGTATCTGATCTCTGCCAGGCAATTCAACTCTCAGAAAATACTGACTTTTTCATGTTTTTATGTTTCTCTACCGAATTATGGAGTAGCTGTCTGTGTAGTGAGAAGCCAGAGGAGTGCTTGAGCTGGTGGGAATTGATGGTCAGGAGCTGGGATTGAGACATCCTGCAGTTGAGAGACTCTTCTGACAGCAGCTGGACATTAAATCAGCATATCAATCCTGTTTAAACAAACTTGTAGGTGTAAACTTAGACATACTGGTTCTTTCTGTACAGTCTGTCTTTACTGAAACCTGATTAACTTTGATGCATTTTTCTATCTTTTTGTTGGTGGCTTGAAATTTTATTTATTATTTTCTGTCACTCACACCAGGAGTTCTCAGGTGCTTTGTGGCTGTTCCAGATCTCTGGCATGCACCAATTCACTGCTTGGTATTGCAGGGAATTATATCAAACCTAAATAAGGAATTATATCAAGCCTAAATTTTAGACAGCATCAAGGAGTACATAGTTTTTAATGGTTTTAAGAGGTGCAGTCTTTCTTGCTTTACTGTAAAAGCATTAATGAAGTATCAGAAATCTCTACTCTCCAGTAGGACTAAGGCCTCAGTAAAAACACCAGCTGGAAATATATTGTTGCTTTGTGACTTCAAGACTGAGCCTGAGAGAGCTATAAATCAGCATTGTCAGCTTAGTAACAGCTGTAGAAGGTTGAGAGTCGAGAATTATGTTCTTCCCTAGGTCATATTCCTTCCGGAACTATGAATAAAAATGGCCTTCGGTGCCAGTTTATGCTAGCAAATTAGCTCATCACCACGTTGTTTTCACTCTCTAAAGGCCGATTCTGGGGCCCAGAGTCCAATGCAGTTATGCCCCCACCACAGAAACCATCACAAGTGACTCTTCAATGGAGCAGTGAGCAGGATCCTACTGTACCTCACACATCTGCTGCAGATACACTTGCCTGTCCTCACATCCCATCAGTCTACTTTGGTTAACATCTAATAAATCCTAGAGAAACCTTCCTTTGCACATTTTGTTTATAGTGTAATGCCCATGTCTTTGATAGTAATCTTCAGGCAAACATCTGTATTCTAAGTGTCAGACAATGAATTGCTTTTCGCACATTTGTGAACATTTTTCCTCTAGGTTAATATTGCATAAACACCATTTCTTTTTTAGTTACCTGACAAGACTTTTTACTCAGCAGTGATCTTCATATATATTTTTAACTTCTTTTAAAACTAAATTCTATTCACTTGTCAACAGATGTCATATTCATCTTTTAATTGCATTTCAATTCGCTATAAATAATCTCATAACAGTTTTCAGATGCTGGCTTTTGCGTACTTTTCTTTCCCTCCTTTTTGTCAAAACATGAAAAAAGTATTCTGAATCTGTAGCTTCAACTGTACTACTTTCCATATATTCCTCTGTCTGCTGAAAACATTATTGTCTCTTGGTATTTATCACCCCGAGAGCAGTTTTATACACAGATGTTCCATTTCAAAACCACACACATATATACACGCAAAATCTGTGAAAGAAGGAAACTAAGATATTTCTTTGTATAAGAAGTATAAGTACTTCTCATGCAGCTAGTTTGGATGAGCAAGATGTGACTCTGGAACTCAGTGACAAGCATCTAGAAAACTCAATACATTTGTTATACACAAACGGTCTTTTTCAATCTTTTCAAAGACCTCACTATATAACCACAGATAGAGCATAAATCTGTTCTAATCCTTCCTAAGAAAATATCATTTTTCTGTGTCCAAACTTCCTTTGTCTTAAGTAAAATACATGGTAAAAAAATCAGATAAAGATCTGTTTCACCAATGTTTTCAGTAGAAGATTTTGTTTCTTTAATTCTTCATGGACCTTACAGTCACTAGAGACTGAGGTAAGATATTAGGCTGACAAAAGTTAGGCTTTCCTGCTAATATCCGGATATACAACCAATTTTGAGGCAAGCAGCTTTTGCAAACCTGTGACAGACTTTTCAAGGCATTGACTATTTCAGTTGAAAGATCACTAGGAACTCTGCTGTTTGACTGTGAACCTCTGCTCTTGAGGGCGAAAATGAGAGTTATCACAGTAAATCAGATGTATGCTGAATCAGTAGTACTGAGTCTTTTATATATTTTTAAACTTTGGCAGGTTCTCAAGTAGTCTATTTATTTGTGACATTAAGGTGTCACACACTCCCCTTTTCTTCTTGTCCGTTGTAAAATGTCAGCATTCTGATCACATGTGTGAAAGGAAACACAAGGATTAGAAAGCTGTAAGGGGGGCTGGACTTTCTTGGCACTAACTTCACCTGTGTACTTCACAAGCAAAACTCAGAATCTCACATTACCAGTCTTCAGAGACATAATGACATATCTTGTCCTCTCACATTAGTTTTTGTCATATTGCAGTCAAGATCAGTGGGAATTTTGCTGAAGACCTCAAGTAAGGTGTAGCCACAGTCCTCACAGAGCAGAGTCCATGTAGTGGCTTCACTCTGTGATATGGGATGGAACGCACACCTCAGTGTGTGTTACATGGGCAGCAGGAGGGTTGCACCTCTCTTCCCTTCTCCACATGCTTCTCCAAATTCATTCTTACAGTCCATTGCAAAAGTCCCGGTACAAACACTTAGGCAAATTATTTGTAAGAACCATGTGGCAGTGCTGTTCTGAGCTGAAACAGAAAGTTTTCACACAAAACAGAAAGTGGAGAGAGAATAGAGGAAGAAGGAAAAGGAAGAAAATTCAGGGGAAAAATATGAATAGTTTTTTGTTTGACTTTGGAAAGAATTTTTGTGTCTGAGTTTTTGTGAACATTTCCTGTTCTAACCTTTGCCACTCGTGTCAAGAAATAATGTATTATAATATGTTATAATACATATGAACTTAAACTTTTGTGAGAGTAATTTAACTTTAAGTTTGACCTTTTTTAAATGATGTAGCTGAAATGAGAAACAACTTTTTCTCATTTTCTTTTACATTCATTACACCAGGTCTATCTTTAGCAAAAAATTATAATACACGCCCTCAAAAGCATCACAGGAATTTTTAAAATTAATTCTAGCAGCTGGTGTGTTGGTAATCAGAAATATTATAGTCTAATAAGCATTCATAATTTGAATGTCTCACAAATTAATTTGTATATCAACTCACGCTTTATTTATAAGATTTATATAAATTTGGAATTAATTTCATTACATGAACTATTGGCTTCCTGTAGTCATTACTGAACAGTTCTGAAGGTCACAAATAATTTTGTAAGAAGTAAAAAAAAAATCATCTTAATTATCAGATTTTGTCATCTGCTTGATAAAATTTACAAAACTAAATAGGAGGAGAAAAATGTGTTTATTCCCCTTATTCAAAATTGTGTCATTCCACTTAAACCCATTTAGTGGATAAACTGGATAGTGGCAACAGAGTAAACCAAATCTGTGTATATGAGGTTACTGTTTAAGTATTTTAAAACAGAATGAAAAAGTGGGAGCACATATATGTAAAAAATAATTTTTTAATAAAAACAGGGAATTCAGTAAAAGATAATCTCATCTATGCTTTATTCAAATAACTGTAATAGTTTTTACTGGTATCTGCTCATTCTTGAGATAGCAGTGAACCTGAACCTGTCTGTCTGCTTTGTATTCTGGATGGAAACTTGAGACTTTCCATATCTTGATTAAGAGCTAGGGTAGACTACTAGATGACCTTGTCTCCATGAGCTATGAAAACACCTATCTAGAATTTATATTTTTGCCCTTCTTCAAGCAATTGAATTTTTAGGGAGATAGGTTTTTATGCTTCAAAACAGAAAGATGCCTGTAAGCTAATATGTACATTGAACATTATTTTTTCCTAATGCTGAAGATACCAGCTTTTTCCTTGCTACGTCTTCACTGAAAAGTTGTTAGAAACCACTAGTACAAATTTGATTCTGCTTTTCTTAAAATACACCTCAAATTCCGTAGCAATACTTTGTGTTACATCCAATCAGGTGAGCAGGAAGTTAACATTCAGATGAAGATGTTACTTCATTTTTCCAATTTATAGGAAAGGTTTATTTTTTGAGACTTCCACAGCTTTCTCACAAGTTTCAGCTAATTTTTAAAGAGTAGACATGCTCACTCACAGATTTGTTAGCTAAAAATATTAACATTACAATGAAGAAATTTTGAAAGTATTCTTATCTTCTCTCCAAGTTACAATTTGTACCTCCAGTATGGTTAAGACTAATTTAATTACAGTTTTGCAGAGTACATTTTGCTACCTAGAATTACCCAGATGCTTCAACTCAGATATTAATTTCCACATTTTTATCTACATTCAGCTGGAGACAGAGAGTATGTCCATTTTCTGGGACAATATCCTTTGTGTCTCCACTACTTGAATAGCATGTTATTTTAGAATAGATATATGATCTTCCCTGAAATTTCTGTAGTACCACACTGCATTTTCCACAATCTTTTCCTTGTTATTAAAGTCAGTTAGCTGCAGTATTACTAGGTTTACTTAAGCTAAACTTATCATGTGGAACATATGGCAAAGAAGAAGATGCCATGTAAGGTCTTGGGAAGCTTCTGTTCAAAATTCAGCTCTGCTTTCCATTCCAGTCTTGCTTTTCTCCACTTCTTTCTTATTCTGTGGAAGTTTCTAAAACAACTCAGATATTAAAAAAAGCAATGATGTTTAAAAAAAATAAATTGACAAGGTATAAGGCCCAAGAAAGGAAAAGAAGGGTGAAAAAATAGAAAAAGCTTAATGGTAACAGGAGGAATGGGGCTGTAATAGAAGGAGTGAAACACAGCATTAGTCATGTTTTCCTGTTGTCTATTTTGTGCATGAACAGATGCCCTTGCTCTTCGCAGCAATGTTTCAAATATAAATCCCATCAGTTTGGATGGATTCTATCTGGACTTGCAAATTATTTTACTGGAGATCAGTCTTCTATTTTCCTTGGTTTCACTTTGCTGTTTGCTTTCTGAAAGATGCATAGAGACACTCATGTGCAATCTTCCAGCTAAAATCGAAGACAGCCCAAAAGATGCAATAAAGCTTTGCTGAGCAATTCCTGTTCTCGCAATTACAGTGCATTTTCATTAAATGGATCTCCTGAGACAACTTCTCCAGGTGCAAGATTGCTGTAGGTTTGTGGCTCTCAAAGGTGCTGAAATTCTACACCACTCTGTTCTCCTCTACGTCACACTATTTCATACAGCTCTTCTGTCTCACATATTCCAACAAAACCTGACCAAGCAAGAAGCTGCCACTTTAGTAAGAATGCCAGCCACACACAGAAAAATGCACAGTTCTGAGAAACTGAAATATTCTTATTATGAAAGTTCCAATACAAAAATACTATCCTTTTAGGGAAAACTATTTTTCCTGTAGAAACAATGAGGTATTATACCTAGTATATACAACAAATTAGGAAGTTTTACTGATTTCTGAAACAACAACAACAACAACAAAACTAAACAAAATGAAAACCCAAACCTTTTCTGAAAGTATGGAGTTTGGCATAAACCATTAGGAGTAAAATTAAAAGGTTTGCTTTATAAACAGTTTTAGAATATGTGCAGAGTTTAACAATACCTATTTAAGAGCAAGAACATTAAGAAGGTGTAGACAAGAATAATGTGTGCTGCGTTTCAGAGGAGAAAGGTTTTCTTATTAACAAACAGAGGAGCAGTTCAAAACTAAGGCTGAGTAAGAATAATGCTCATCATTTCATAACATTACTGTTAGGCAATACAAGAGATATTAGACTCTAATGGCATTCTAGGATATTCAGTACTGGGCAAACATTTCTTTCTACACTGTTGAAAAGAAGTTCAACTTTTTTTGTAACTGAAAGATTCAGATTTTCTTTCAGAACCTGTCTTAGGTATCACCTAGAACATGTAATTGGGATTTTTTTGTTAGTTTTATAATCATGGGTCTTATTTATCTTTTGGGTACACTCATGTTTCCATATTGGGCTCAGTGTTTTTGTGACAGCTTGCCAAATATTTGACTTTCTTGTGTTGGCTTTATCTTGTGTCCTTTATAAAACTTTACATTCTCCCAAAGTGCACTATGCATTTTTTTACACTGTGTTTCTTGTGGAGGTTAAGCTTCTTTGTTAATGCACCATTGAACAGCTATGCATGTTTGTGGCTTTTGTATATTATCTATTTATTTTATTTGCTTTATTTTTATCCCAAAAAAGAGCATCAGAATTATTCTTCAACAAATATTGGCTATTAATAATATTAGTATGATTAACATAATTAATCTGAATAATATAGATAATACTTATTTATATAAATGTTACTTTTATGTATGCAAAAGATTTAAATAAGGCTTGCAGTAAATTTGCATAGAATTTTAGACCTCCAAGCTCTTGCAGTGTTTCTTTAAAATAAAAATATAAAAACATTGCAGTTGTCTAATCTCACTATGAGATAGTAATGTAAACTTACCACTTTTTTTTTTAGATAGAAACTTTTTAATTAGATAGCTACTTTTGAAATGTGTTTAATGTGAATTATTCTCATAACTCCTCTTTGCATAAATCACTGTATTAATTTTCCAGACTTTTACACTCACTTATTAGTAACCAAAAATATATATAGGAAAAAGGGATCTAACTGATTATTTTCCTTTTTTCATTGTTAGACTGACTTAATGTATTGCATCTTACACCTCAATACAAATGTTTGGAGATTGTGCTATGCCTGACTTGAATTTAGAAAATAGTTAGGGTTAGACTGTAACCAGTAACTTTGCAGTGGCTATATAAAGAAGGCTCTAACTTCTTGTGTGCTTTTGTCTGGATTGAGCACCAAGCCATCACAGACCTACCAAATGCAGGATAAAATTAGATTTAGCTTCTTTTTGAAGAGGTTTATGCCTCTCAAAATCTGAAAAAATCTGTGATCCTGGAGCTAGCCAGATGCTGTGTATAAGTAGAGACAAGGTAAACAAATTTCTTTTGAAGTATGCAATCAAAAATATAACTTTTGAATTAATAGAAAAGAATAATTAAAAATTGAAGATATGCTTAGAACGCCTACTGCAATTGTGATCTCACTTAGGGTAAGTTTATGATCCTGGCTTAGTGCAGTGCAGTGCAATGTAGGTTAATCAAGGATGATTCTCTATGAATTATCCTGTGTTAAAGAGATATATTCAAAGAACAACACCAAAGCACATTATCTGTTCATCACTATCTGTAGACAGGACATTAGGACGTCTCTATCAATCAGAGTAACAGTCTACTACTAGATACAGTGCTAACAAACAACTCATCCACCTTTAACGCCTATGATATAATGGGTGAATATGAGGATATGGGAGATGCCTGCCTGTGTTCTGTGTTAAAGAGGGTGTGTTTTGGCCAGAGCATCAATGAGCTGACCTGTGTTTATGACAAAAGCACAGTATATCCAAATTAGCATGACTGCTGTCAGCAAATGCAGCATCAAGTACAAAGGTATAACATCAGCAATGAAATTTCTTTTGGACAATCTTAAATAGGTTCAAAATCTTAAATTAAAAGAATAAAGCACCTTTTGACAGCCTGTAATGTCCTAAGGGCTGTACCAGTTCCTTACAAATGCCCTAGTGAGAACAAGGCTTCCTAAAGGAGCAAACAATCCATCAGGAAGAAAGATCTTGTTATATCAGTTACCTGTTGCATGATACAAGAGAGAAAACAGGAACAGATAGTTTGCAAGATAGCCTGTCAGACACACAATGAACTCTGCCCAATTCTAAAGGCATACAACAGACACAGCTTTGAAAAGAGCAGCCTTGGAAGAAGGTGAAGGATCTGTCTGCATAAGGACACAGGGGGAAATTAATTGAATGGTCTAAAAACGTGGATTTAAATTGCATGAGTTAAACTGGATAGACAATTATGTGAATACCCTCCCTAAATATTAAAGGGACCTAAATCTGATTTAACATAATCTGCTTCCAAGACAAAGTAAAGTAAAATGAACTATGACTATTTTAATTCTGAAATGAGGTGTTTGCACAGCCATATAATGAGCTAAATGCAATCTAGTGTTTTAGGATTAATTTTCTGAAATACATTGATGCAAAAAATCTAAGAACTGGGTGTGTTTTGCAAGATGTGCAACTATACTTCTCTTGATAACAATCTCTCAAAGCATCTATGTTGTACTCAGTACGTGGGACTCAGTATTTCAACAAAGGCAAGATAGACTAGGGCTGAAATATTCTAGCTAACACATGGTTTGCTTTGGTGTGTTTCCTCACCTCTTTTAATGTAGTTATTTGAAAACTGAGGTAGAAAATAGAGTGGGAAAGGCACATTAGGTTCCAGGACAGTCACAAAATGAAAAACAGATATTTATGAGAAAGAGTTGACAAAGGATTTGACCAGCTAAATATTGTCAGTTCTTCTTAGGCAGTTAGTTTTTCCCAAATAGTGTATGGGCATGAACCTCAAGGAACTTGTCCTACAGTGATCAATATAAATAGATACTTTCCATTCATCTTAGAAGCTGCTACATGCACTACTGCAGGAGAGAGCAAATCCCTTAACCTTGTCCTGGTATTAATAACCTATTAAGATCACATTACAAGAGCCTAGCTGTTATCAATGTCAGAAGGTAACTCTTAATAATGAATTGTTTTAAAACATTACAATACGAATTCGGATCAAAAAGTTGTGAATTTTATCATGTAAGAGAACTTATTCTGATCTCTTCTAAACATTCCTCTATTCCTAAATATTGTATTATATCAATGAGACTAGGAGTCTCATGTTATTTTTTAAGTTGAGCTTGTGAGATTAGTGATATATGTTAATATTATTCCTTCTCAAGGCAGTCCATTATTTCCGATTAATTTTAATTAAGCCAGCAAATGGCCTTTTATCTCTGTACTTTCAGTAGCTGGTCCATGTTAACATTTGTTTGAGTTTACATTTAATAAATATCTTAACCCTTCAGCAGCAGCTTGAGCTGGAGTGCTGGTAATGAAGATGTATGGAAATAAGGACAGGAGAAAAGCATTAGAATGAAATGGATTAAGTTGGCTGAGGAGTCCGAAATGCTCACATAACAAATGATGCTACAAGAATGTCAGGGCTGAATAAATACCAAATTGATTTAACTGAGTTACTTCTTCAAGGTCACACCTAAGAGATTATATTTGTGGCTTTTTGCCACACAAATTCTAATTGGATTAGTGAAGAGTAAAGCAGTGCCCTGGAGAAAAAGAAAATATACTGTTAATTTTCATACATGGCAGCAGTTCTCTTGGATAATATGCAATTCGTATGTTTTCCAAATATAAGAGATTTTTGTAATCCCATGTTAAGTGACTAATTTATAACACTGCACAGAAATTATGCATTACCTGCCATCTGTCTCCCATTTAGCCAACTGGAAAGAAGCTATTAAATAAAATCTGGCTACTGATGATAGACTGTGCACTGTCTAGTACCCTCATTAGTTCCTAGAACCTGCATAGTGACCTGAAAGGAGAAAGAGTTTAATAACAGAAAGATTACTGAGATAACTTTCTTAGTTTTGGCTGAAATTTTACATTTCCTGAAGTCAAGATTCTAATTCAAGGAAAGCCAAATTAGCCAATTTATAAAGTCTTGGGTTATTGGATATTGAAAAATATAATATTCAGCAGCATATAATTACATCTTAAAGAATTTAGATCTGATAAGGATTTTTTCAATTATCAAAATTATTTTGATAATATGAACTAATTTAATTTTAAAGAAGCATTAAAAAGCATGATGCAATTTTGAGTTATATATGGTTGACTTTGATACTTAAGCATAAATTATGAATATTTGAAGTGTTATGTATTATTTTGGGTTGACTTTTATCTTCTATTTTTGCTCTCTTTTTGCAGAATGTGTTATTCACAATTGGACAAAGGTGTTATGAAGCCCTGGAATTGACTGGGAGGCAGAAATTTTAAATCCCTTATCCTTTACCTTCAGACCATGCAGTTTCTCATACTGAATGGGGTAAGTAACCAGTATCTTCCTGATGGCGTGTTTTATTTTTAAAAGGGATTGATTTTGGTAACACATGCACAATTTAATTATAAATCCAAGGTGTGGTTCATGTATGTTACAATACCTTTTTTTGCTTTCATGTTATAGAAACCAGTCACAAGTTCTCACTCTTGAACTTTGCTTTAGAAGATACTAAAGAGACCTCACCTATTGATCTGTTATGATAGATCTTAAAAGTAAAAGCAGATGATACTGCAACTGAGCCCATTCATTGCCATCAACAAAACTACAATCCCCAGTAAAATTTCCTGTTTTCCTTCATCACTTTCAACATTTATGAAAGTCCTTTGACTTCACCAGATTGAAGTTCTAAACTAGGATTAAGTTTCAGAAATCTCCATAATGTTTAATTTGTATTTTTTGAAAGTTCTGTTGCAAAAATTCTTGCAGATGTTCTGTGGAACTGCTGTAATGTTTCCATCTCTTCCTTAACCTGTCCTCTAAAATATACCTCTGCCAATGTGAGTACAGAAATATGGGGTTTAGGGGAAATTATTGAACTTCTGAACAACCTCTATTTTATCCATATGGTCTGTGTTACCATAGAGAAAAAAATAGACTTGGAAATTAATCTTACATAGGCAAAGGCAGATGATCATCTCTGTGAGTCTAGAAGGCAAGCTTTATTTTTTTGATTGAATTAATGGAATACTGCCACCGTGCTTGTACTCTGGAAAAGAAAAAAACTACCCAAAACCTCTTCACAAGCCTGCAAGGGTTTCTGAACTGCATTTGTTACAGTGCTAAAACAGTGTGCCTGCAATTTTGCATTGAAAATGTTTCTTTATTTAAGTATGTGCCAGTTATAATTAATAATTAGTGTTGGTTGTACCCTAACGTCTTTATAACTCTTAAGCCCTTTATGAAAGGATTTATTAAGTAAAATAGATTTT
>JAOTQP010000251.1:42999415-43016120 GCA_026413545.1 Cichladusa arquata
CTAAACAAAGGCGTAAAGCAAAGAAATATAAAAAGGCCTAAAATAGATTTTGTTGTGTCTAATTTGAAGCAGATAGGCTTTAGGGTTTCAGTGGTCAAAAATTTAATTTCCTCAATAGTTTTTTTCATTTCAGTCATGCAGTTTATTGTATGATACAATTCTCTCAGGAATACTGTAAGACAAGTATATAATTATACTATTCTGCAAAGTACTTTGGATTGTGACTCTGGAATTTTTACTTCTTTTATTTCTACTGGGCTTCTTTAGCATCAACTGAAGCTTTGAGTTTATCCTGGGTCATAGAATGCTTTCATAAATAAATAATAAAATTTGGTTCTACTGTTTTCCATTTACTGTGCAGCCGGACCAGACAAGTTTGAGTCCATTCTGTTGAAGTTAATTTCTCAAATTGATTGTGTATGCCAAAAAAGAATACTGTATACAGAAAATAAATTATCCCTTTCACAACAGAAAAATATAGAGACTTCAATGAGAAACTCTGTAGATTGGGCACTGATACTGCTGATGACTTCAGGCATTTTGGACTCCATCTCCCAGGCTACTGGTTTGGATTAAACCTCAAGTTTTTAAAATAGCTATAGAAGATACATGTTTTTAAAAAACTTACCCCAAAATTCCTGGAAGAATATATAAGTTGTAATTGCATCTCTCTTAAAACTCCTTTACTCTTGTCAAAACAGTGAGGTAAAATATAAATAGGATTCATTTCTCTTGTGCACCCAAAACTTTCTTTCTTTATTTGTGTATTCTTTCAACTTGTCATTTTTCTTTTGTTTAACAGTTACAGCAGGAAAAAGTGGATCTTTTAGTGGTCTATACAGGATCTAAACTAGATAAAACGTTTCAGAGTTATGTGACCACAGCAACATTGTGCCACTTTAAAGTAATTTATACCGATTTTGTTATATTCTATACTTTTTGAGCCTTGAAGGGGGAAAAAAATAAAAACACAGTGAGAGCACAGAAAGCATTTGGTGTCTTTTTTACAAAAAATTAATCAGGAAGAAAACTGAGTAGCCAAAATTAAATAATATTTGCACCAAATTCTTTGATCTGAATTTCTATACTTCAATGTTTGTGTGACCACAAGTTGTTTGTATGACCAGGCTTCAGCTAAACTTCATCAAAATAAGGAATAAAAAAAAATTGTTCTCCCTTTGCCAATGAGTATCTTTAGTTAACTCTATAATATATATATACTTCATAGAATCATAGAACAGCTCAAGTTGGAACGGACCCATAATGATTATCAAGTCCAGCTCCCAAGTCCAACTCCTTTGCTCCAACTTTTAAACAAATTTTGATACCAGAATAGAAAAAAATCAAAGGAGTCATGACTTTGAATTGACTTTTCAGATATTTTAAAATTTTCTATTACAAAATCTTTTCCTTCACAGTTTGTGGACAGCTAACTAAAGCAGCTGATTCTCTTAATATTACAGAGCAGTGCCTTCTGAATGGTTAATTCAGAAGCTGCAGCCTTAAAATTGTTGTTGAATGTCATCACTGAAGGCTTACCGAAGGCCCACACACTTAAGTGGTATCCAAGGTCAAGTGGGTAATGACACTGGAAGTGCCTATGACAGCCCATGGCAATTCAAATGACACTTGTCTCTGCAACTGCTCTCTGCTCTTTGCACAAATAGTGCCAAGCCAGGCTTTCTCTCAGACAGCAGAGACAGGTGACGGAAACCTCAGTGGCCATAGAGCCTTGTTGCCTCTGCCAGTCTCAGAGACTGAAAAAAACCCCTGAATGCCAGCCCCCATTTGTGCCCCACTGAATGTTCTTCTGCCATGGAAAGAAACAGTCAGAGCACTGTTTTGTGTTACCACGAAAATCCCTTAGTTCAGAACAAAATACTGCCAATGCTACTGCATATTCTGAATCCAAAGCCTAGGCCTTGTTGGAAGACTGGATAATCCCACATGTAAAACCATTTTAGGTCATCATGATGGTTATCACCCTGCATTGAATACCAGAGGAATAAGTAATGACCAGGCACTTCTTGCAAAGTGTTAGGGAGACATGTCTTTAATATTTTATATGCAATAAAACATGTGACTGGAATGCAAGACAACATTGGTTTGATTCCTTGCACCTGGAGTTTGGGAGTTGTTTGCATCTTTCTCCTTTTCATGTCAAATGTGGGTGTCCTCATCCAGTTTCTTAATTTTAACAATGTGTGTCTTTTCACTTTTTATTTAGCTATTTCATAGGTGAAGGCATTTGAAGTAATATCTCATTCCCTTTGTGCTTTATTTACATGCATGACACACTCACACCATAGCTGTAATTGTCTGGAGAATAATGATTCAGTGCATGAAAACTCTCAGTGTATGACATTTGTTTTCATTCTACATGGGATCTAAACCAAAACAATCCCAAAACTTAAAAAAAAAAAAAAAAAAAAAAAAAAGAAAGAAAGAAGAAATGTGTCAAAACAGATGTTTTAAGAAGATGAAAAAATCCCAGTGTTTTTAGCTTTTCTTTCTGTCTGTCTCAGTGTCAGCAAAAGTAATCAGTTGAATATGTATCTTACAGGTTGCCTTGCATAAAAGAACAGTGAAAATAAAGTGCTTCTAGTAAAATATCCCAGTTTTTGAAATGAATAGACGAAGAAGTCAATCAAAATATGTTATCTCAATGTTATTATTAAGTATGTTTATAAACACTTCGTTACACACCCTCATACTTTCCTTCATAACAAATATAATGCATGTATCTCTTCCAGAAGAAACATAATAAAGTATTCACAGAAACAAGAATATATTTGTGAATACAAGACAGTCATTTGCACTTTGCTATATGTCCAAATTTAGCAAACATATAACATGTAAAGGAATTTATCAGCACATTTCCTTTCTCCTGACAGACTTGTTCTTCGCACTGACTGCTTAGGAATCAGCTAAAGGATATAAGGCAGAACAACAGCAACAGGAAGGTTCACCAAACCCTGATATTAAGACCAACAAAATGTATCCTGGGTACTTAATCTTATCAACATCACAAGTCAAAATCATATTAATATATGTGCATAGATCTATTATTCAAATAAGTGATAGACATTGAAGGAAGTAATTTCCTCATTACTACCCTATCTCCAGATCATGTCTTTATAAAACAATGTTCATATGAGTTCTCCAAAAATACTTCACTCTTTTGTTTCTCCACCTAAGTAGTGTTTTTCCTCCCTGGGAGAAGCAAGATGGAAGGGTCCACTTCATAGGTCTTCTACAATGTTTTTGAGGACTCTTTACAGGAGCCACCAACCTACTGTACTAATGGCAGTAAAGAGAATAAAAATCATATCCTGTTTTGCTAACTTGGGAGAATTATCAATGCTCGTCTTTTACACAGAGCTAAGCTATAGAAACAGAAACCTGAGCAGCAAAAAAAATTAAAATATTCTAGTACACTGTCTACTGTGTACTGAGTTCTGGTCAGAGCAGAAATAAAACAGTGCAGTTTTTATTAAATGTTGTTTTCTCTATGTGTGAAAATTTTGCTGTTGGAAGCTGAAGTCTGGTCTGAACATAGTTTTTTTAGCTGGTAAAGTGCTGTTGGCTTGGTTATTTTTTCCCTTTATACTGAGATATGTGCAATTATGCACTTATTTATATCAGTTCTAATTCTTGAAGAAGAAATAAACTGCTAGTGAACGCAATTTCATATCAGTAAGCCAGTAATCAAAACTACACTTAAGAACTTGCACTACATAAATCTTTTGATATAGTCATAACAGTGAAAGTCATGTGTATAAACCTTTTGGAACACAGCAAGTATCCTGCTGCTCTCTATTCGTTACTGGGATTATTGGCACCCTCTGACAGAGCCCCCACAATATTCGTAATGTTTCTGCTTGTGTTTTTTTACTTCCCATTCCCATAATAGCTAAATAGAAAAGTTGTGAAGAAGACAGCATTAAAAATAGTTAAATTAATTATTTGCTAAGTTTATCAAAACTCATAAAATGTTGATTTACCTTTTGGTGAAGCTTTCTGAGTATGAAGGGTTTGGTAGCATAAAGAAGGAAGTACATTTTAGACTTATCTGAACCACTTTGCACATTACTTCTCTGTATCTTTGCAAGCAGAGGAAGCCCTTCCTTTGCCATATTACTTCCCATAGATGTTCCTCTATTTAATGCATCTCTTTCTCAGTAATATACAATTTAATTTCTTTGGTGGGGAAGAAAAACATGCATTATTTTCTCCCTGATTAACTGAGCAGAAATTCAAATCGAGCTTCAACATATAAAAAATTTTAAATTTTTATGATTCACACTTTACAGGCCATATTTGACAATCTGATAAGTTTCTAAACAGGCTATTGCTTATAATGAACAGTACAGCCTGCATAAAATTTAATTATGACAGGAACACCTTACACTCCTTGATTTTTCCATCTATGTTTTGACTTCTCCCCTTTAAGCAATGGTAAAGGCATCCAATTCAACATTGCTTATAACATTTTGGTCATTCTATCAATCATTTCAGGATAAAAATGGTACATTTGTAAAAAATATCAGGCTAATGATAATGATAACCAGTAAAACCTAAACCCTGTGATCTGTTTTACCAGTTAATGATGCTTATTACCAGTTAATGCCTGCTTATACTCAGAAGCTGGTAAATTGACAATTTGCCTCTGACAATTTTTTCCCTGTGTTAAAGTACAGGATCTTTGTTAAGAAGAATTATCCTTTCATTTCAAATAAGATATTTGTTTCGTCAAGACGGGTTTTGAATTCTCATGCTGATTTAAGCCTCTCATTAAAAGCTGACAAAGGCATAAGTCCTCTTGACAATGCAAGAAGCAAGGAAAATGAATATACAACAAAAAGTGAGGTGCTATAATACCTTAAGCATCTTCATAGGCTTCACTTCTGGTGAAGAGTAGTTACAAATAAATACAAACTTATAGTAGTTTTTAAATGTGTGTTAAACAGAAAATATCTGCCACGTATTTTTTTTTGTAATCCCACCAAAGAAATGAAAAGATATATAGACTGTTGAGAATGAACTTTCCTCTTTGAAAGTTCCTGTTCTGAAAGAACTCTTTTCAGGTTTTCATTACAAGGTATACTTTTAGGTCTTTGTGAATAAAACAAATCCAGTCACTTAGTTTGAGAAAAAATACAATTTGCTCTCTGCTGACTTTTAAGATGATTAAATTACCTTTGGGATTTAAAGACTCTCAAGAAGCTAGGAGTTTTTAGGTGGAAAGTTCAAGGAAGTTTTGTTCCATATAGAGACAACAATAAAGACAAAATGAAGTTCTATTCCTTGGACATGAAAAGAGGAAGAAGTAGTTTCCTCTCATCTACTATAAAAATAAGAAAACTGATTTTTTCCAGTTATCACAAAGTAGAAAATTGCCATGAGAAACCAACTCATTTGGTTTGGGTGAAATCGTAGAAGTTTCATCACCGACTTATTAGAAACAGGATTCAAGTCTAGTAAAAAAAAACAACTTTCCTATGGAAGTACTTATAAAAATGGTTATAATTTTTAGATCTGTATTAAATTAAATTAATGAAAACTGAACCAGTACAAGATTTTCTATCAGCAAAAGAACATTTACTGGAGTATTTTTAGAATTGTTTTTTACTTTATATTTTTTTTTTATTCAGTATTTATTTTTCCGTTGAAACATGAATCCATAGACTGTGGAATTTTGATGTACTGGCATAATGATTTAGAAATATATATGCATAACAAAACTTAAGCAATTTCTATAGATACATTCGTAACTATGTGTCTCAGAAAGGCAACCAAACTTTTCTGCTTTTGGAAGAAGCACTTCTGGATTCAGTTTTTCCCAAATTACACATCAAGAATAGTCTAATTTACTTAAATGGGTTATTCTATTTCTACAAAATAGTGTAAACACAAATTATTCTCAGCATAACACATTTCTCCTTGTGCATGACGTAAATAATGGAAGAGTCTTGGTGGATTTAAGCACATTGCTGCCCTCACAGGCATGATTCTGTGCAGGTCTCTTGATGCTGAACAACTCGGAGGAGGAGGCTGTTGTAACTTACAATACCTTTCAGCAGCCTAGATTTAAGCCCATGTCTCAAAGACTTGAAGCTATTTAAGCCATCTTTATCCTATTATCAATGTCTGATCTTAAGATCAGACATTTCTTTTTTTGTCCCAATATTATACACAGGCACTGTATACTTACACTGATGTAATATCTAATATAAACAGCATTCTGCTGATTTGGAAGTGCCTTGTAATGTCCTCAGATGAGGAAACTGTACTCCAGGTTGTGTTTTACTGCAACAGGATTGCTGATTTTTTATAAAAATACACAGGCAGAAGTCATAGTATTAAATTAGCACAAATTTTAATCTATCTGAACTCAGACAAAAAAAAAAAAAGTCAGAAAATTGCATTTTGAATACTTTTTTCACATTCTTCTAGTAATATGTTGAGGAACCCATGGCAAATAATTTTCAAGGAGAATGCAGTTAGTCTATGTTTTACGAAGAAAAAAAAGAAAAAAATGGCAACAGAAGTAATTTTCATATTATTTACATAAGTAATATCATAGAAACATTTGCTTGTATCATTTAGGTTGGAAAAGACCTTTGAGAACATCAAATTCAACTGTAAATTTCAACCATTAAGAGACATAATTTTCAATAGGATAAAACAGGGTTTTTCTTTTTGACATTACTCAGCTAAATTAACAGAAGCATGAAGCATATTACAGTGCAAAATCTTAACATTAAAAAGTAAAAATTTTATTCAATTTTAATTCTCATTCTTTTTTATTTTTATTCAAAAGCTCTGCTTAGAATGTGTCTGCGCAAAGATTAATATATCTGTCAGTTGAACCAATACAGCAGTAACAAGCATAAGAAATTCAAGGTGGATTTATTGGGACAGTCAGAAAGTGAGAACCATCTTAAAATACTTTAAGAATGACAGTTATATGAGTTAAAGGATGGGGGGTGAGAGTAAAAAAAAGATTGAAATTGGCCCCGGGTAAAGACAGGAAAATGGAATCATAAATCATATAAGACAGCTGTGTTCTTTTATCCATGGATCCAGATGTTCCCACTAAATGTGTAACAACTCCAGAATTATTTTACAAGGAGGAAAGGAACTGTGAATATTCGATTTCTCTCTTTCTTAAACAAGACTAGCTGGGAATGTTTGATGCCAAGTAGAAACTTTGACCTGTGCTTGCAGGAGAGCAGTCTCTGAACAGAGCTCTTAAACACAGCTCCTAACCAATGTGGACTATGATATGATTTAAACAGCCAGTTCTAAAAGGCTAAAGCTATACTGGGATCTTTTTGAAAACAGTGACTAGAATCAAATCTACGGTTGAAGCATCTGGGTAATATGAGGCTAGATACCCTCACAGACTAGGAATTTCTAAATGCTAGCCAGTATCACAGGATGATGGAGTCCTGCTAGAATTATAATCAGTTTCACACTGCAATTGGAAGTAGATGAATGCTAGATGGTGAGAAAATGAAATTATAAGTCACTTCAGATATGTTTTGAAATAGCATCTCGGGACAGACCATGACAAAGCTATTTAAATATCTTCCAAATGGAAATTGATTTTCCTCTCTCCTCTCTGCCTCATCCTTAAAATGCAATAGCTGATCATAAACCAGCTTATATTTTCAAGTAAAATTGAGAAGAAAAAGTTTCTTCACGCTTCTAAATGTTTCTTTATCATACAAGAGCAAAATGGAATAATATTTTTTTCTTTTGTTAGTTTCCTTCACCAATAGAGTTTGGAAACTTTAAGGGTAATACCTACAGCTATTCCATAGTTATCTAAGAAGATACTTTATGCTGATAATAAAAAACTGCACACTATTAGGTTTTATTAGGTTATTTCTGCAATTACACCTTTGTGACTGAAGACCGCTATGGGGGGATTATCACAGCATTGTTTTCAGAAGAGGGGAGAGGAGGATGAGTTTCCATTAAATAATCAAGGATAAGAATGTTCTGAAAGTACATATGTAATATTTTCTTTTCAGTTTGATCTATAGGGACCTGCACAACTATTTTCAATTTAGCTCAATGCAAGAAACACAGAGAAAAAGAAAAGGCAGGTATATCTACTTCTGGATTTAGATGATGCTGTTGAGAACACGGAGATAAATATGTACATCCACATTTGAAGCACCATGAAGTTTATTTGGATTGAAGAAATTAGGGCTCTTGGTTAAAAATTACATGTCATTTCTAGTGCTACATTCCACATAAACCTCAGTCCCTGTAAACTTGTGGGTACTTCTCTTCAGTTTGTTTTCTGTAGTTCAGAGCATGATAATATTGAGAGTGATATTTTCTTTCTGTGAAGGCTTTCTGCATCTTTGCATAAAAGCAGCCACTTCAAGGCAGGAGAGATCTTTGCAAGAGGTATTATGCATTGAGGCATGGACATTTTAAAAAATGCTAGATGATACTGTGTCCTTCTTGTGGTTCTAAAGCTTTGTTTTTCTATTTTTTTTTTTTTTAGTAAAAATAATAGTTTCCCAATTTGACAAGTCTGTTATAAAGCATACTGAATTTTGTGTTGCTAGGTTAATGTGGTTAGAAAGATTTTTTTTTAAAAACAATGTTATTCTTTCTCTTTTGCATGTTTTCCCTCAAAATTTTTAATAGAGAAATCAGCTGGAAAAAAAATGTGACTACCTTTTTAAGATAAATTATGAATAAAGGTCCTTCAAGTCCCACAGGCCTCCTGAAGTATTTGAAAAGCCTGCTTTCTTTCTGACAGACCTATTTAGATATACACCAGCTTTGAGAGATCAGTGGAACAAGTGCTGTTAGGAGATTTTTCCAAAAGGCTGAGACAAACATGGTTGTTTTTTGGACTATGATGACATCGAGAACATGAGAAACTTATAAATTTCAAAAACTTAATTAGATCTAAGGCTACCTCTTTTTCTTTTTCAGCTATGAAAGTATCAAGACTTTATATGCCTATTGTTAAAAAAACACTGGCTAGAGGGAGCTGCTGTAACAGTTTAAAATGAGTCCAAATTTTGTCCTTTGGTTTAGGTGGTGAGTACTTTTTAATTCTCATATGTTTTTAAAATTGTACAAATTTAAAAATTCCCCGTCAGTTTTTATATTGTATTCCATTATTATATGCAAAGGACAGAAAATCCATAATTTTCAATCTTTACTCACTTTGTTATCTTTTCAAGGTATATTAAAATTATCAGTGGTTCCTTGATGTCTCTTACAAGACTTTGGATCACTCTTCGAGCAGAAAGCCAGGTACATGGCAATTAGAAATGTTTGTGAGTTCAATTCCAAAGGCTGAGGAAACCTGCTTAAGTTTTAACTGAGTAGTGGTGTGATAAATATTTTTCTTAAAAATGGAAAATGCACAATATAAACTACAATAACAATATACTGTGGGAGGAGTGAATCAAATGTATGAGGAATTTCTAAATAGTTTTATCGATCTGCTAGATATAAGAAAAGGTTTCTTTAACTTTAAAAGGGATATAGAGAAAATCTAAGACAGATTTTAAATCCTGTGAATGGTGACCTGGACACCAAATTTTGTAGTAGAGAAAAATATAGGTTAATCTAAAATAGTATAGCAATCCTAATATGACTATAATCACAGAAGGAAAAAAGAGAAATCGAACTGGAATATTGTTACATGTAAGTTCTCTTTAATCTGGACATATGAAAATAACATTAAAAATAAGATGAAACAAAGAGTAAGTGCCTCAAAGCACTATATTGGGTGAAGAAGTTACTTGAGTCATTGCCTCTCATCAGTTAGACAATTGAAGAAAACATCCCAACACATATTCAACCAGATATGGAAGAAGCAGGTTGACCTACAGAATTACAGAATCATTAAGGCTGGAAATCGTAAAGATCATAAATTCCAACTGTCCACCTAGCACCACCATCATGTTCTCCACTACACCATCTTCTTTTTTTTTTTTTTTTTAATTTGGTTATTTTTTGCAGGCTTAGATGTTAGTGTTCTGAGTCTCATTCTGAACATCTTCTTTATACCTTGAACATAAAGTGACCTTAAGGACCTTCCTAACCACCAAAAATTTCACTACAGATCCTGTACTTTAGCTTTACACTCTGAAGGATTCAGCATGAACATGGTTAAAATCTTCAGAAAATCTAGAATCAAATTTTTGTCCCATCTCCTACACATGGCTTTGAATTTGTGGGACATATGGTGAATTTTCCCTTTTTCAACACTTTAATGACTTATATTACTGATAAACAAAAGGAAAAATGATTTTTTGCCTTTAGGTGATGTATTTTTCTCCTGATAGAAGCTGACAATGAACTAAATAGCTATGTTTGGTATTCTACAGAATATCAGAATTGTGACTGGCCACTCCATAGAAAAATGTCAGTGTTTTAAAAGCAACAAATGACTACTTTACCTCTCTTAATATCATAAAAATTAATGAAACCTGGTTAACAAGAGCTGAGAAAGAGCTTGGATGAAAAAATGAACATACTGAGAATACTTAAGAATTCTATTAATCCCTGTATAAAGGAATCTAAAAGATCTGTTTTTGCTCCAGAATTTCTGATAAACTCTTACCAACTTTTTGGTAATGAAAAGTGCCAATCCTAATAGGGCAAAAAGGCTTGGTTAGAATCAAATAATCTTCTTTGGCAAATAAGCCATTTTTTTTTTTCCTGTTCAGAATGCACCCTGTAATGGACTTCCATAATGGAATATGCCAGGCTATATTGGTGCCTTCAGAGAATTAGAAAAAATAATTCTAATTCTTTGTTTCCATAAGTATCTTACCTGTTCTTAGGAGGATCAAGGCACTCCAGATTTCTGAGACTTCCAGCCTAATTCTGTTGCAGCATCCTCAGTTTTATTAAGAAAGAAAAATAGTTGGCAAAAAATGAGAATGCAAAGCACTAATGTCTTTTTCCTACCCTTGGATTTCATTCAATAAATTTATTTTCCTCAAGCAAGGACCAGGTGTTGAGACCCATTTTATTAGTCCTTTCATGCAAATGCAGGGAGTTTCTGACCCTGCTGTATATAATTGGAAAGCTGAGTAATTACATGTTATATAATTATATGTTTAGTTCTTTGGAAATGGACCCAGGCAACAGCTTTCAGCCAGAAAAAAAACAAAAAAACAGAAAACCAAAAACCCCCAAAAAACCTGAAACCAAAACAAACAGAAACCAAAACACACACACAAAACCCCAATAATGTTCTGTTTCTTTGCTTACATTTTATAAATACATTTTTTTATGTACTATACATGAATCCTTTATCTACTTTTTTTCTGCTTTCTCTATTGTTTACAAATGTTTCAGAGTATGGTTTTAAAAGAAAAACCATAAGAAACAAAATTATTTTCTGCTGACTACTAGAGAAACATTTTTTTTCCAATCTCTTCTGCCCCTCCAGCCCTTAACTGATTATTGTGTTACTAACCTATTCCACCTTTTTGTGTGCTTTAGAGCTATCTCTTAAAATGTAGGAAAATAATTTTAAATTAAAGTCTTGGACAGACATGAAATGACATTCTTAGGGAAGACAGCATTATCTAAAGAAAAATACAGAAGAAATATGGAGACAAAAGATGTAGGCAAATTGAGCAATGTTGTCATATAGCTATGCAAAAATAAGACAATTTTTGAAATTAAATATATGGGAAGATTTGGTTTTGGGGAGGTTTTCTTTTTTTTTTTTTGGGGGGGGGGAGGGTTTGTTTGCTTCGGGTTTGTTTTTTGTGGTTTTTTTTTCATTTTTTTGGTCCCTAATGGAAATTTTTTCAGCAGTGGAACTATTAGATTTATTTCAGGGTTTTCTAGCAGTTTAGGAAATTTAGAAAATTTCATTTACATACAATAGTTCTTCCTTCTATCTGAACATCTCCAGTCATGATATGCAAAGAAGAAATGAATCGTTGATTTCCTTGTGCCTTGAAATCTTAGGCTCTCCATCAGGGAAGAAAAAGAATTGTGTGCCACACCAACTAATAGTGTGCACTCAGGAAGTGAGAAGACAGAGATAGATCAGTTCTGAGTATAATGGGATGCAAAGAGAATTTAAATAAATTTTTCTCTGCAAGCACATAGAACACTCCTCTTTTCCACACAGAAGTGAGCATTGCATGAATATGTGGGACCCATAGCATTGCATGAACACTCGATGAACATTCTTCTTCACGTGTATCCGGTGCCAGAATCGATGTTTTGAAATCTCACTGTACTGCTTAATGTGAAATGCTGAGCAGAGCATACTATCAAGTACTAGGTAACTATGTAGGGACCATATTTCTTTCATAGTTACAGCGGAAATTTTAGAAGCAATTGTAAAAAGAATTCCAACAATTTACAAGGTGATCTTATTATTGGACTTCATCTTTCTCTGTACTGTTACTTCACTCACCCGAGGCAAGTTTTCAGAATTACCATGCTGGGAAAAGGTTAATTGCCTGTTTAGATACTGAATGGAAAAAAAATGTTTAATTCTGCAGTTGCATCATTCATGATAAATATTCTAAATCAGGGAGTTCTGGGATTTCATTTGTCTGGGGCTTAGTACAATAGTTCCCGTGATTGTGCACTTGAAGTATTATGAATTGATGAATAAATGAATAAATATCAATGTTTCAGGCAGAGGCATGAAATTCTTTTTATACACCAAAATGTGCTATATAGTATTTTATATAGAGAGAATTTTTTTCCTAATGGAAGGTAACAATAGTTTTAAAATAGGGAGATTCATAATTTTTATGGGCTTTATCCTATTGTGTAATTGCAAATACCACCAAAATATAGCATCAATACATCATTTTTGTATTAAAATAAATTTAATAAATTCTTTTTAATTTTATCTCATCAACAATTGTTTCTTTGGTTGATTGAGTAGAGGAAAAAATAAAATAATGAAAAAGAAACAATTCAGCAACAGCAGACAAAACAAATTGGAATAATTTGTGAGATGATGAAAGAGAAATAATGATTAGTGTATATAATGAGTCCCTGTGTTTTTTCTCAGTTATGACAATATGTTTAAAGTGTTTCCTATTCCTGTGGTGTATTTACTAAATTAGACCTACTTGAGAATCCAGAACCACCTGCAAATGAAGCCTGCTGATGTTGCAGTTTTCAAATGTACTTTTGAATACTCTCACAGCTGCACTGCACAGCACCAAAGCAGCGGACGTTATTCGTTTGGCAACAGGAGCTGGTACAGCATAGGAAATGTGGGATGATTTTCTGTAGCTGTTCCAAACTTTCTGGTTCACATTCTCAGCCTTCCTTCAACTGCTTAGGGCCATTCTGAGAGTTAGAAGCTGTTGCAAAGTCAAACCTTCCATCTTGTTTGTCAGAGACTGAATATCAGCTCATTGATGGAGATAGTGACTCAGGTCTGGGCTGGGGGGAGAAGAATATATTCACAGAGAGCTCAAGCTTTGAACCTCCAAGGTGCAGACCACAGCCCCAGGGCTGTCAGCTGCCAGGCTCGCACAGACCCTCACACCAAAGGCTGGGGGGATGGAAGGTTTTTGGGCGTGTAGTGAAGAAGTCTCTGGTTCGAGGCAGTGAACACCCATCCTCTGCTGTGCAGAGGAGCCCAGCTGTGGGGCCCCTTCACTGGGAAAAGCTGCATTCGTGTGAAGGGCAGCAGAGTCATGGTCCATCACAGGCCTCCCACAAAGGGGTCCCCAGACCCTGCACCAGAGCACCAAAGCTGATGCAACAGGTCCACAGTGCTGCAAGGGACAGTGTCGAACTGGACCCCTGCAAGGGAGGCATCTGGGTGTTGGGGAAAATGGAAAGGATGAACCCCACAAATATAAACTCAGATTCTGAGAATATAGAAACCATGATAGAAATGAAAGCCACTTTCGAAATACCAAACCATAGTTACCAAATAACCACGAAACAATGGGGTAGCCGGCTTGGGCTAATCACCCAATGATTAAACAATGCATTCTGCCTAAGAGTAGGCACGACGGTCTGACTCATCTCCCCCAGGGTACAAAGTGTAGTTTTTAGAGTTTGAAGTGTAACATGCTATGCTAATATCATGGTTCCTATAGGCTCTCTGCAAATGCTATAGAATTTGTATTTTGTATTACCTTGGTTAATGGGAATTAGAATATTCATGATAGAAAAAGATTTATTGTATTGTAAACGGGAAATCGCTCTCTTACTCTTACTCTTACCTTCCTCTCTTTGCTCTTTTACTCTTCCCTTTTCTCTCTTCTCTCTCCCTCTCACCGTCCTACTCAGAGCTGCTGCTAGCAGCTGCTAGCAGCTCTCAGTAGGACTGCTTACCCACGCCCTAACAATAAACTGTAACTTTGAAACAAGCTTATGCAGAGCTCCTGAGTTTGTCCTGGGAACCGTTCGTCCGGATACTAGCCCCCCACATATACTATAACCAGAAAGTTAAAAATTGCATTCCAGAAATCAGCAGAAGTTTCGATGGGGGAATTTATACACTGGCTTTAATGATGTTGAATAAATGATCTGACAAAAAATAGCAAAAGAGCTCCAGCTATCAGTGGTGCCCTCTAATGAAGAACACACTTCTCTAAAGATTTGCTTTATGGAGAAAAATTTTTTAAAATGATAATGGTTTGGGTTGGAAGGGATCTTATACATCACCACGTTTGTGTGATCTATTACACTAATTTATTTCTGCAGCGGTGTTTACTCCAGAAAGACCTATTCTAGTGCTATGCAATGAAAAAAAAGTAAATAAATAAATAAATAAACTCCCTCAAATACCATCACAACATCTGTGTCTAATACAAACCTAATTCTTCATGGTCATGAATACAAACAGCTCTGTGGGTTTGGGCACGTTTTAACTGTGACCACAGCCTCAGCTCTAACCACAAACTCTGGTTTGTTGCTCTTTGAATCTCAACTCTAATTGCTCTGCTACATTTTGAGGGCAGGCAGCTTCAAACAAGGCATATTTATCCTTTTCCCTCTCCACCTGCACGCAGCCAGCCTATTTGCAATGTGTACGGATTCTATGAGGCACCTTTTTGGCAGTGCTAAGATGGGCTTCCTCATCATGTCTTTGATGATGTATTTTTATTGGCACCTTAAGGGGAGTAATTTTCCAAACCATTGTTCGAAAACCACGATGGAGCTAAATGTTCTTTCCTTTTTTTTTTTTTCTACTTTTGCAGTCTGATGATATTCCCCCTGCTATCATTGTATCAAAGAGCCTTTTTGTTTCCTGGGGAAGAAAGCAGCAGCTGAGCATGAATGAGCTGTTTGCGTGTGAATCCAAGTGGGTGATCATCGTAGGGCTGCAATAATCTGGCGGCTGGCAGCTGCTGGGTGATGTCACACACAGCCCTGGCTGACATCACGCAGCCAGCTTGGAGCAATCCTGCTGCCAGACAGCCCATTGCTATTCAAAGTCTTGTTCAGCCAAGAGAAACAATTGCTCATTGCCCTCCAGAAAGGCTACACTTTAAAAATGCCAACGATACTGACTGAGCAGCAGGTCTGACTTGAGGCTGAAGATGAAAAATAGCCTCCCACCTGAATTCTGTGCTCACAAAGTTTGCCGAATAGCAGAGGTAAATGATTGGTAGCAAAGCTACTTTGCTAAATTTCTCCTCTAGCTGATTTTGGTCATTGGAGTCCCATAGGCCATTCCCTGATGCAGTCCATGTGCCCAGAGCTGGTTTGTTCTGCCAGCCAGATCCTAGCTCAAATCAGTTTGGAAAGTGGTGAGCCAGCTGAGGCTGACCTGCTCTGCACCATTTCCATTCCCTCCCTGCTATGAAGGTGTGATCTGCTGGGAACCTTTAGTGGCCACTGCTCCCATTGAGCTTGAAAGGGTTAAGACTCTGGCTTTGCGTATAAAAAGCTTTAGTTTGTGGACCAGGCTTCTTCAGGAGTTCAGGGCAGCCTATAGAGCTGTGCCTTCACTGCCAAGTGCAAGTGTCTGATCTTCCCAGGATTTTCACTCACCCCTTACAAATGTTCATGGCAGTGAAAGGCAGCAGCAAGTCAGTAAAAGCCTTCCTGGGAGAAAAAAATGAAACAGTTACTCACCAGAATGAGATATGGGCATGGGGCTTTCAAGCTCAGCTACTCTGTGATTCTGTGAGAGAAGAATCTGTTTTGCAGGGTCAGTGTAATGTCTCTTCTAATCTAGCAATTAGTCAACTTAAGTGGGGTGAAACACCTCAGTTGTGTGAATGGGGTGAATAGCTCTGCACTGGATTAGAAAAAACTCTTTAACTATGGTAGAAAAAAGCCTCCCCACAGCAAATGTAGCAAAACTTAATGTTAGACTGTCATTCAATCAGACTCTTTCCGCTGCCAGGATAAGAACTAACAGAGTTTTTCTCCATAAAACTGCAAAAATTTCCCTATTTTCTCCTCTGAGAAAATTCATTAGAGATCAGACAGAAGATCTCTGCAAAAGGAAGATTTTACTTGCTCTGAAAGAGCTTCTGAGGTTTGACACTCAACAGGGAGCTGAGGAATCTTCAGGGAGTTCCTATACATTAACTGTGGAGATCTCAGCTAGGGAATGCAGCCCCTCTTCTTGTCACTCCCCCCCTAATTGCTTGTTGGTCCTTTAACTTGGCCATTCCCTTGTAGTACCCCCGTGTCCCATAGCAATTGGTCCCTAAGGATTTCCCCGCCCTGCTGAGTTCATGTACTTTAG
>JAOTQP010000251.1:43022190-43044088 GCA_026413545.1 Cichladusa arquata
AATTACACTTACAGTCTTTCAAAATTTCCTTTCTTCCTTTCTCAAGGTATGTTGGGAGGACCAGCTGCATGTTGACTACAACTGTGATTTACTTTTAGTGGGATAACAAAACATTAGCTCTTTCCAAGACACAGATTTGCAAATAACTAGATTTGCAAGTATTCAATGCTCACCAGGTTCATCTCTCAGAAGAGAAGTTATTTCTTTCATCCAGTCTCTTCTGCTTCACTACTAATAGCAGAGAGCTCTTAGCATTTCTTCTATTCTATTTCTTCTATTTCTTCTACATTTCTTCTTTCTCTCCCCTTTTCTTCACTTTCTGTCTTGACATTTTTGAATTACACTATAAGTACATGTGATATAATTATTTAAAAGATAAATTTTGGTAGAAGCTCACGCAGTTTTCCAGTGTAGGTACAACTAATAACAGATGATAATTATATTTTCTTATAAAATTCTACTAAAGTCTGTAGAGTCCTTGTTTAGTGGAGTTTCATAAATCAACTTTTAGCAATGGTGAGATAAGGCAAAATATACTTTTAGGAAATAAAAGGTCTCCCTTCTTTGGAATCTCCTCTAGAAATGCACCTTTGTGGTAGAGACTTCTCTGTGTTATGATCTCTGTTTTTATTGGAAATATCTTCTAGAAATATAATAGGCAGACTGCCCTTCACGTTTTCAATGTGGCCTATTAGACCGATTTTTGAAATTAAAATTTGCTGATAACCCAGATGCATAGGACAGCCTTGATTTACAGCAGTCTCTCAAACAAAATAGATACTCAGGTCTGTTCTTTGCAAGTCACAAATAAAGGCTTTGGAAATGAGGTTTTGAGAAACTCACAGGACTTTTTACTGACTATTTACTGACTATTTACTGTTAAAGAAACAAAAGAAATGACAAAGAAATCCAAGAGAGCATTTGAACATGTTAAGCTTCTTGATATCGTCTGGTCAAATGCCTTGATTTGCTAAGACAGTATTTAAATGTGATTTCCTAATTAATTAAAAAATGTGAAAAGGACATTCAAAAAAAGTGATAGAGAAACCAGTCAAGCCCAAATACAAATGAATCTTGTACCTGTACAGTGACAACTGTTTGTATCTGTGTGTGAGATGGAAACAGTGTCTAGTCTGACAGGATAATATTCAGAAATTATGCAAGCACTCATGGAACGGCTGTTTATGTTTTCATATTCTTAAAAATATCCCTGTGTGTTTGTATAGTTGATCAATGCTCTTATTTCTATATTTGCCTTCATTTCCTTCCTCCCTAACTTAGACACTGCTCAAATGGCATCTCAGCTTCATCTGTTGATATGTAAAATCAGTTGGATCCAATGAAGACCTACACTTTTTAAAATTTGTGTATGTTGGTCCATACACACTCATGATATAGAAAAATAGAACAGAATATATGATGGTTTTTCTCACTGGTGAAAAAAACAGAAGTGAAAACAACTTTCAGCCTAAATATTCATATTATGCTTGACTGAGAATGTCAAGCCGTTTCACTTCCATGGAGTGGCCAAACCTAACAGCATGAATTCCAGGACAGGATTCAACCATCTAGGGGCAGGGCTTAAAGGCAAGTACTCACATTTGATGGGATGAGCAGCAAGACAACTCTAAGAATCCGTGATAGGAGCTACAAGTCAGTGGCAGCATTTGTATGATGTAAGTAACATCACCATAAGGTAAAAGGATTTCTAGCAAGACTTTGTGATTCTGCAATTTGATTATGCTTTCCCCCTTAACACAGATTGCAGAATTTTCTATATTAAAAAATCAGTTTATCAATACATATCATATATATACAAACTATGTGTATATATGTGAACAATACATAACATCAAAATATTAGCATGATGAACAGAAAAATTATCTATTTACAGCCCTCTTGGATATATCTTGGAAATTGCAATCAGCAGATTTCAAAGGCATTTTTAGTGCAAGAACAATAAACTTAGCTTCCTCAGACTTCCCTACCTTGTAGAGAAAGGATTTATCCAAAACCATCTATCCATTTTGCATGAGAAACACAAACCCAATAAAAACTTCAATTCTTTCATTCATCAATCCTTCTTGGCAATAAAGATGACACAGTGATCCTTACATTTCTCTTCATTGTATAATTCTATGGATTTATCTTGGTGATTTATAAAATTTCTCTTCTCTTGCAGCATTCCCTCTACAGTTGGTACTGGATTTTACTGCTCTGTTGGGGGGAAAAAAATCTTGCAATTAAGGCACAGAACTGAGAACCAGCTTTAAGCAAACTTATTGCTTGAGCATGGTCAATTTGTCTCAATTTCCAGTTACAATAAAAAAGAACTGCATTTTTCTTAGTTATGGAGAGCTTTGAACTGCAACAAAGAAACACCTCAGGTGTCTGTTAGGAAAAAATAAAAATTTTTGTAGGCCAGATTTGGACTTCAGCCAGACTGACCATCCCAAAATATCCAAATGCTGTAAAGCAGCTCAGATTTAGAAGCCACAATGCCAATATTCAGATCCACATTGTAGAAAAACATCAAGTTTTTTTAAATAAAGTTGCCTTTTTTAAGAGCCTTCTCCAATTAAGTCTAGTCAGGTCAAAGAAACTTACACAGTTTTATTTGTTTCAAACTAATTTACAATTCTGTCTCCCTTCTTACTATAGGAAATAACTATTCTTAGACCTAGGAGATCATTCTTTGTTACTTAGAAAACCTTCAGTTAGGGAACTTCAGTATAATAGACTAGGCATAACCCATGCAAGAAATTGTACTTAAGGCCAACATGGCTTCAGAATATATCACTGTGAAGTGCTCAACAGCCAAACTAAGTCTTGTGAAATGCAATCCTTCCTTAACCACTTTTGAGAAAAAAAATTCAATGATCATTCATTCATTCATTCATTCATTCATTTTTAACAAGCCACAATCAGTGACACCAGGAAACCAAAGCCACTTGCATCCACTAGGGGTGTTCGTTGAATTTTAGGAAAAAGATTAGTCAAGACTTACTATTACTTGTCATACATGTCCCTAAAAATGTGGTTTTAAATTTTGCTTTATGTTCCACCTCCTTCCTAAAGATTTTTTGGTTTTTTTTGGCTGCTTGAACAGCATAATATATATCATTATACAATTGGAATGCTTAAAATCCTAATTAAAATTACTTGTTATTGTCTCATTCCACTGCAAAAATATCCATGTTACCATTTACTTGTCTTTGCTTGTGTCAAATATGAATGTTGACACCTGTGACATGACCCTGTTCTTACCTTCTCATTTTGCCAAAAGTAAATGAAAGATCTACAAGACTAAACATGAAGAGGGCAGTGCTGTGTTGAGGTTTACTCCTACAAGTTTCTTCCCCAGTTTTTTTTTCACTATCAAAACCTTCATCTTTCAATACTTCAGGCTTACTTCCCTAAATGCATTTCATTTTTCTGCAGTCTCTTTTGCAATACTCTTGATATTTTAACAGTCTGTATACTTTATTGGCAAATAAATTAACATCTTGAATTACTAAACAAATCTAGGTCTAGCTATATCCAATTAAAAGTATCATTGGCACACAATGAACATCTTTCCCCTATAAACACTCTCTACTTCTGAAACACTTTGTCAGTTAAAAACATCATTCCTTCGTTATCCCCAATACACACATTTTACACATTTTAAACATAAAATCCAGTTACTTTATTTTTCCCCTCCTTTCTCTCTTTTTGTTTTGTTCCTGGGAGCAACAATTACAAGTAAAACAATAAGCAATATTGTATTTCAATTCCTTCCTAAATCCATGTTTTTGGCATTCCAAAGGCACAGTCCTTGATGCCCACAAATATAATTGCTGACATAGCTGTAGACTTCTACAACACTTTTGCTTATCCGCTGTTCAAACTAATGGCAAAACAGCAGTTGACTGCAATGATAAACCTGATATCCTGAACACAGTGGAAACATTTATTTAGGTGTAAAACCTTTGGAGACAATACTTATAGATATATTTGTTTCAGAAAAAATTCTCTGTTTGCTATTGATAAATTAAGGATGTAGTTAACAGTACACCAAAATATTGAAGTCCAATATATTATTAATCAGTGAAATAGTGTTATATTTCAACAGCTGAAGCCTGATGCCAGAAAAATATGTTAAACATTTAGAAAAAATATTTTCTGCATCCCTTTCTGTAAATGAATCCTGCTAAAATGTAATTTTTTTATGTTTTTGATTCCCTTTGTCTAAACATTTGTTTAGTGTTGTCATGTACTGCTAAAGAGCTGCCACATTTGATTTTGGACATAGTTCTGTTTCAGTGATGAGTGAAAAGGTTCCTGGATGTATATTTTTCAATCATTATTATTAATAAAGACCTTGGAACTGAGTGTCTGCCTGAGCACTGGAAACTCCTAATTTGTATTTAATAGGGTTCTTGCTCTGAAATGTAAAATGTGGTAGTGATTTTAAAACAGACCACTACAATAAACAGCGTTCATTTTTTATGTTTTCCATAGCTTTAACACACTTACAGCAGTTACTTAAGAACAGCAGTTTTTAAGTTATCTATTATCTTTTAGCCTCAAAGGTCAGCTCCACACCTAGGAGTCATCTGGTAGTTAGCCCCTTGTTCTGGAGAGAAATGGCACTCTCTTGTGCAATGCTTGTGTTTCACAATAATGTCATGTATTTGCCTTGTTCACATTTGGAAAATACCATTCTTATAACTTATGGAGTAGCCCTGCATAGCAGACCTAATAGTATGCACACAGGAAATTACCTATCAAAGTGCTTGTGAAAATGTGTACTGTCTTTAAGTAAATAAAGCATATTTATCACAGCTGCACTAATACTCCAACATAAAGTGATTGGATACTTAACTATTCAGCCCTTGTTTCATTTTAGATTACTTTGTTATTGGGAGTCTTGCTAAGAAATAAGATACTAAAGGAGACGTTTAAGTCAAAATATATCTGAAATAGCTTGTAAAAGTATATGGGTGACCAGTTCTAAAAGGCACTAAGCTACATCATACCTGTTTGCTTGGGGTTTTTTTAAAACTTTGTGATCTCTTTCTAACCACTTTTATACTTCTCTGCTAGTATGATAATGTATATTTATATAGGAGATTATTAATAGCACAACTGCAATGTAATCAAATGCAGGATTCAATAAAAACATAGAAGTTAAAATGTCATATGATTATGAAATTCCCTTTCAATCCTGCTCAACCTAATTGAGACCTTCCCTCTGCTCTCTTTTTCTTACTTTGCTTTAAATAATATACTTTTTCAGTTACCACTATGGCAAGGAAAGTGAGGAAGGAGAGGAACAGCAGAGCAGGTTTATTTTGGTAACATTCTTGTTCATGTGGAAGAAGATTGCATTACATGCAGTTGATCCCCAGATAAGAATGTTCAAAGAAACAGAATCAGAGGCCAATTATGAGCCTTCAGCCTTCAATCTAGAGTGAAGGATTGTGACAGTTTGTTTAAGATGAGAGCTTTTTAGTAAGTGAACTGTGTTAGAGGAGTGATGCCCAATTAACTAATTGATCTGATAGAAAGCTGATGCCTCTCATGAAAGGAAAAAGGAAGAACAATTACTTTGGAAAATCTTGCCATTTCCTCTTGTGATCATCCTAATTAGCTTCTGATAAAAATTATAAGAAGTGGGAAGTAGAAAGGAAGGATGTGAGAAATTAAGAAGTAAGTGATCACTTGGAACGTGTCAAATACTTTAACCCAAGGTATAACTGCTTTTTTTCATCTACGTGTAATGAAGTTTAATGGCAAAAAATTGTTCCTTTACAATGAGTTCCTTTACAACAACTGAAGCCTTGGTGACAGATTTTTATAAACAATTATTTAAAACTATTTTATAGAAGCTTATTTTGTCATTCATTGTATTTATCCCCAAGTTAACTATTAAGGAAAAAAATACTAGAATTTTTAGGTGGCTTAATTATTAATTTTAATTCTTTGGGCATTTGAAAATGTCCATTATAAATGTCTTAAGTTCCACATGAATTGTGAAATCTTTCAGAATTCTTTGGCCAAAGCAAAGTGTACACATGCACACCAATATCATCAGCCTTGAAATATGACTGGCGATTTTTTGACAGCCAAAGAAATGAAAATAAAAAAAACCCAAAAAATTGTTCAGAAAGGAAAATAGCAGAAAAGAATGAAGTCTTACCTGGGAGGAAGCAAGACAATTAAGGTGCTGAGTGTTGGGTGCTTCGGCCATTGAAGTTTACAAGTGTTAGTGGGCTAAATGCACCAATGGAAATACAAAACTATGACTGCAAAACTCTGGTGGTTACATTTCACACCAATAGCATCACTGTATTTCATGAAATACTGAAGTTCTTTCCTAGGGCTTGTGCTTGAGGTTGAGAGCTGAGAAAAAAGGGTAGATTACGAAGAAAACACATGCAGGTCAATCAGCTTGTCATGCTCAGTATATTCACTTCAATGTACCTTCATAAACTTTAATGTATTTAAAAAAACATTCCCATTTTAAAGCTTATCAGTGGCTTCAAGTGCTGCAGAAAAAAACAAAATTGACATAAAGTCCTACCTTTTGTATGTGCTAAGTCATTTCAGAGTTCAGCCACATTCTGCATTTCAGTTCAAGTGAATCACAATTAAACAAATGTGGTCAGCAAGATGTAATTTAAATACCAGTAGGCAGCTTGCAACATTAACCTGGAAGATTTTTCTCTGCACCTTCAGTTCAGAAATTCCTTGTAATTAAAGACTGACCCATAATTTTACACAAGTATGAAAAATTACTTTCCCTTATATTGAGGCTTAGTTTTAATGTATGTGGCAGCTTTGCTTTGGCAGAACCCTATAGCTGCAACATTTGCTTTCAGTATTTGTTCTTCAGTTTAAAACTGAAATTATTTCTGTCAGCTTATCAAGGAACAGTTGTTTTCCTTTATAATTTTCTTTAATGCATCTGGAAGACTATTTTATACTGCTGTATTTTCAAAGCTTATCCTCTTGTACAAATGTTTAGAGTAGGCATTTATGAACATCCTGAGAATGGTGGTAATTATCACAAACTATATTCTCTTCCTCCTTTTCTCACTCTATAAAACACTTTCCTCCAAAGAGAGCTGCTGCACAATATTTTGTGGAGCTACCACAGAATAAGCAGCTACTCACTGAAAGCAAGGGATCAGATCTACTTCTTAAAGTATGTTGTGTAAAAAGTACACTAGTATATGTTTGCTTTTTGAATTAGAGGTGTACAGAAAGTCATGCTATGGAAAGCCAGTGTCCATAAAGGAGACAGAGGAGTCCTGCAATTTTATTTGAGTAAAGGGAGAGAGTCCGCTGGGGCACACAGGGTTTTCTCTCTCGAGGTTTCGGAGGGCACAGCCTCCTTTTGTCCTAAGCTCCTGGCCGCACCTTGCCCTCTTTCTTTCCCCATTCCTGAGGTACAGGGAAGGTACAGCCTTCCCAAAGCACCTACCAGCTATGCCCCCTTGAACTTATGGTTTTACCCCAAAGTTCAGAAACTCAAACCTGTGCAGACCCACTTGCCTATTTCAAGAGCGAGACTGGACTCGGTAACAAACCCGCTGCTTGAAGTTAACAGAGACATTAAGACTCATTTCAAAGACATAAACACCCACGCCTCCACCAATAGAACTGTTTGTAAACACGTTAGCACACATCTTCTCTATCAGAGATGAGAGAGATACTGAACTTCAATACCAATCATTTGCTTTGGTCTGGAGTTGAAGAAGCTTGCAGTATAATGACTTACCGATTTGAGTGTCACCTTACACCAAATTCGGAAGGTCTCTGTTTATATTCTAGCCTCTTAGTCTTATCCTTCCACCCAGCCTTGGAAAGCCAACACGGCATGCTTAACAGATAATTAGGGGTCCTGACCTGAAATAAGGAAAGAAGGGTTTGGGGTCAAGAAGGTGATTAGGAAGAGCTGAAAGACACAGTATCCTTTTCTCTTATGTGCCATCACCACCCCACTGCATTCTCTGAATGGAAGAAGAATGACCAGTTTTTGTGATTTTTCCAGTATCATGAGTTCCATCACCATACTGACTCCATCATCTTCTTTTATCCTTAGTCCATTTGTTTGCTTCTAGGTAAATTTGCAAAGGAAAGAAGTACCATTTTATTCAGATTTATTAAATGTATGTGAGAATTGACAAAAGTTTCTTACTATTTATAAGTAAGTATTAATTATAAATATTTATTAAAAGTATAAGCATTTATTAAAAGATCCTTACTAATTATAAATCCATAAATCCTGTAAGACTGTACTAACAACATAAGTCATAACTGTCTTACTTTTTAATGAATTAATTGATATTACTATTGCAAATGTAAATCATAAAATGAGAGCACAAGGAATTTTGGATACTAGTTTAGATCTCTTGTGTATATATGCTTTGTAAAAAAAAGGAATTTTTAGAGCTATAAAAACTCTCTCAGCTGTTCCTTTCAAACTAGATGTCCACAATTTTTATCTAATATTTGCATAGATAAGCCGAACATTCCCTAAACTTTTGAGTTATGGGTATGAGTACAGATAGTTTCTCAGATTTTTGCAGATTTTTGTAGCAAAGTCACAGAGCACTTGGTTACTAGTCTGTCCTAACTCCAGCTAGAAAGATGCATTTTTCAGGATTTGAATGAAAAATCTCCTAGGTTTACTTTCACCCTTTGCCGAACAACTCTTTTATAGGCTTCAGTTTTCATTATTGCAAAGCTTCGCTAGAATGGAATTACATAAATTTTAAAATCTTTACAGAGGGATTAAATTATTAAAAAAAAAAAAAAAATCAACTGAAACATATGCTTCTTTTGCCCACTCTAATCAGTGTTAAAATTGTTAATCTGTGTAAAGGGAAAAGACTGTAGCCTTGTGAATAAGAAAGAATTGGATATATCTTACTTAAGAACAAGAAGGAATTGAAAAAGTCTTATTTAGGACCAAGTATAAGATCTGTTTTCCAGAAAATTGAGTGCTTTCAAAGTAGGAATTTCACTACAGTATTTGCAGGTCCCTAGAGTGTGTAGGAAACCTGTACTGATTCTTTAAGGCACAGACAAGGGCACACAGGTCTATCTGGGCCAGTTTTTCCATGCTGGAAAATAATAGAATTATGTAGAATTTTTGTTTGTTCGTTTGTTTGTTGTTTTTGTTTAATGAGAGATATTAGGCACACAAGAGCTATTAATATAACTGATGTGGAATAGTCAATGCCACATTAAATGCTAAGCACAAGCATTTAAACCCTTCTGTACCTTTAAAAACATTTCTAATTAGTACTACTGATGACTAATGGTCTTGCTTATTCATTTCCCCAAAACATCTTGTAAATTCACGTTTTTAATATCTCAACTGATGCAACCCTAACTTGAATGTCAGAGATGTGTCCACATCTCTGAAATAAAACACTGTCTTGTAAAAGAATATGCACTAGAGAAACGATTTTAGATACAAGAGTTATGGAGTAAAATATTTCATTGTTGGCAATGATAAATAAAAGTACATTTTTTGTGTGATCTGAAATTTTCCGTTGAAGTAAAGTTGGACCACAGAAAGGAACACAAATCTCCAAGACAGCCTAATTCTTCTAACTTCTAATGAATTTCATGCTTAACTTCACACTTCAAATGTTCAAAAAACTATGTGGGTGTAACTTAGCACTATCTTTATACATATGAAAATAAAGCTAATACAATACATTTTGCACTGCATATAAATTCTTCTTCATAGGCTGTCAGTACATACTTAAAGATGCATTCAGTAGGTTGGTTCTTTCCTCTGAATCTGGAAAGTAAGTGCTTTGGAAAGTTTCTATATTCCTTTGAGTAATTTATATTCCTCAAAGTATAAACATGTATAAATGTGTAATTTGAGTGTAAAACAAAACATGGATAAAACAAAGAACAATTTTCAGTGATTCCACAGTGAATAAGAGTCTTTCATGCAGGAGTTTGAAACTGAACTAGAGCAAAGAATAGAGACCCTGTATTTTTAGATGGAAAGGGATAAACTAGTAAACTACATTGTTTCTAAAATGTAATTGGTTATTTTAAATTCTAGGTTCAGTTGTATATCTTTATCATTTTTGTTCACTTTCAAATGCTGTTGCTAATAAAACAATTGTCTGAATCTACAGTTCAGCTACATTGAAATATTGGAAAGATAAGACTAAGCTGTACATTTTTTCATACAATGGAAAATAATTATTTGTGAGTAAGAATAATTATATCTGGATTATATGTGAAGCTGTAGTCTGACAGTCTGTTTACTTTTGTCAAAAAATCTAGTAATGAAAATTTTACTAAGATATTGCAATATGTATTTGTGAATAAAATAACAGTTGACAAAGTTGGTACTCAGGGGCAGTTAGCTTGTATACAATCCTCCAAAAAATGAGTACAGACCAATATTTCTGGTTGCCAATATCCCCTTCCTCAAGATTATTCCGAGACTGATGTAACAGTCAAGTGTTAAACCCTTGCTAGTTTTTATTTTTAAATGGCAAATGAAGCCTAACTGAAAATTTTATTGTTTTCATGTCCGCTTCCTACATGCATTAGCTCAGGAAGTGATAAAGCTGGAGCAATTACCTATGGCCTTGTCAGTGACTTATGCCAAGAGATTTCCTGAGTAGTTATAGACAATGGATCAGGAAATAAGCCTCGTGACCAGGAAACTTTAATTATTTTTACAGTTTTTTCTTAAAGCTAAGAGGCCTAAAACAATGGATGCAATAAAGTACTGTTCTGTTCATGACTGCAATGCCTATAAGTGGTTATGGACAAACAAATAACTGTCTGAAGTATCCATTTTAACTCCAACTCCCTCGTCTGATATTGGTACTTCTGGTCTCAATTATTTTTCACCATTGTCACTTGCACAAAAACAACAAGTACACCAATATGTTTGAATTCTACACAAAATTCACCACATAGTAATCATATGCAGAGTAATAAACATAAATTTCTCTATGCCCCACACCACCAATTTGCACAACCAAATAGAATTTTTCTTACAAAACATTTTGTTGTTGTTTTTGTCATTCTTGAAGTCAAACAATTATTTTTCTCCTTAACTTTACCTTGAAAATTTTGAATAACATTCACATCAAAATTCCCTAGTTTCTTCAATGGTGTTTGATGACAGTGAGCCTACAATATCAGCACATGTCTCTTAAGCTTCAAATGATATTTTAGCTACTTCTGTTTGCAACAGAAGTAAAGAAAACGGACCTGGGAGAGAGTTTTTAAAACATTTAAAGTATTGTGATGCACATATCACATTTAGTAGTTAGGATTTACTTTTTTTGTAATTTTAAAGTAGGAGAAAAAGCTTTATAAATACATAAGATCTAACCTTTCATTTAAGCTAATAAAAACAATCTGCTAAGTAGAATAACAAGAGGAATCCAGTGCAACACTTTTGTGAAAATGTAAGCTATAGGAAGAGCTAGTAAAATTTCAAACCTGACTCCCACAGGACTTAAAGAATAAATTATAACTGGGAGCAGACAGTGAAAGAACCATGCAGTAAAATGAATTAACAGAAAACAACTCTATTTCCCCTATATGAAATAAAAGGATGATTAATGCAAAATTGTCAAACTCCCTTTCCTCAGTTTCCCTAGGGAAGGTTTTAAAGGCATAGGGTGAGTTTAAACTCATTATTCCAAAAATACTTTGAAGTATTTTCCTCGGTTGATTCTGTAGAAGTGCAAGTTGGTGTGCATTTTGGGCAGATGTGTTATTTGCACAACCACAAGGATAATTTTTTTTTTTTGAGAAGACTAATCTGGGAGTTTATTTGTTCATGTAATATTGTGCTCAATCTAACTCAGTGTTGCTGCTGCCTGACTCACTGGTGTCTGATGGAGTTTTTGAAGATGTGATGGAGTGGGAAATGGCAGAAAAGAGAATGCATAAACACCTTGACTATTCTTGTAACTCCCCCTCCCTGCCAAACAAAAAGAAAAAATATGATATCATCAGTACAGAAGTTGTGTTTTTTCTAGTGTTAGGCCTTGGAACATCAAAAAGGATGAAAAAAGGCCATTTTCTTCACAGTGAACTTGGTCCTCAGATCAAGATCTGTTTTCTTTGTTTTCTTTACTTTCAGTAAACAGATGTCTACCTTTACAACCATTTCTTTGAACTGTTACTTTCAAAACTTACTTAACACATGTGATTTCTGTAAAATTTAAAAAATTCAATTTTCTAAGAGAAAATATATCTTTATATATATGATAGGTATGCACACATTATTATAGGTATGCACACAAAATCATATTTATTGAAACTGTAACATATATAGTTGCATATATTACAGTTTGAAGACAAATAGTTCTTGTAAAGAACTAAATTTAGATCATTAAAATTTAAAAAATAGCTCATGCACACCTTGTTGTATATTTGTCTTATATATTATTATTTTTTATTTGCTGAGAGCCTTGCAGGCTTGAGAATTTATTAATAGAAAGAGATGGACACGTCTGAAAACTTTCAGTCTGAAATAAAAATTAAAAAAACCTGAAAGCTCAAGAAAAGACCAACTGTTCCAAAAGGTATTGTTCCAGTTGTTGACACCACAAAGAAATGATGGAAACATTTGAAAAAGCAGTGTATGTCTATATTTTTTCATGGATAGCATGATAATTAAATATACTATAAGAGAAAGACAGGGAAAGGGATGGCTCAAGAAAACTGTGACAAAAACTGTGGGGACTAGGATACAATAAGGACTTTATAGAGAAATAGGACTATACAGCAATAGAAGAGACTATTTCATTTCACCTTCCCTGTAGTGCACAAGGAGTTTAAATTAAAATGAATGTGAAATAATGGAATTTCCTACCTGTGTAGTAACCAGAAATATAACAAATACCATAAACAGTAGAATCATTGAAATCTGGTGTCTTGTATTTGGATTGTCTTGGACCTGGTACAGCACAAGATCCACTTAATGCCTATTCCATGCTTCCACCAACATTTCAGATGATGTTTCCCAGTTTAAACTCTGTACTACTTCATTAAAATTGAGCTATGTCACAAAGCAAATATTTTTTTTTTCATTTTGACAGTAATTTCTGTGAAATAAATATGTGAAGGACCTCTGTCAAAGTAGCCCATTTGGCCAATGGACTTAAACTCTGTCATACCTAAGTGAGAGTTGACAGACAGATACAGAGAAAGAGAAGGGAACAAACTATGATCTCATTTCCGTCAGGGAACTGACCATAAATGACAAAAGCTTTTATAAACACTATCTCAACTTGCCTGAACCTAAAGAAATGTTCAGATAAAAATCTAGGCAAAGCTCATGGCTGGATTGTATTTATTTTGAATTACTCCACTCATTTTCAATATTGTTTTGAAACAAAAATTACTATGAGAGACCCCATGCAGTAATTCCCAGGCTAAGCTTCCCAGGGGTTAGTTTCCACAGTCTTGAGCAAAACATTTATATGTTCAGTACTGCTGTCAGCACAATACATCAATTAAAGGTCCAGGCAGTATCAGTTGCTCTTGTTTATTTCATGTATTATATTTATCTTTTCCTGGATTTCAAGTACCTTTTGATCAGCTTTCTTATCCTCTGAAAACATCTGTACATAATAGTTTCAAATGAACAGAAACTTACTGCAATATCTATTCAGTTGTCAGACAATCAAGGTCATACAAGGTGCAAAAATGCTTATCTATATGAGAACAGGCTGAAATCACCCCTTACATAACCCCAATGACTCCAATTACAACTTTGTTTTCAGTGGGGAAAATACTTGGAACTTGTAGTGGATTTTTCAAAGTCATCTTTTCCAAGACCCTTGGCTATTGTGCAGACAGGAATGCATGATTTAGAAGAGGCCACAGGAGAGCTGTGATTTCTCAGCTTGGAGGTATATGCATTTTTCAGGGAGTTTGGTACTTCCTTATGGTCCAAGGACTGAATCCAGTTATCAGCTATACTGTAAATTCTATAATCAGTTCTGGGATCTCAAATCAGAACAAGAGACCTGACCCTTTTCTTCCCTCCCCTTCTCCCCCTCCTCTCCCAAAGGCTCACAAAATAATTCAGAGTTCTGCTCAAATCTACAGGATATACCATGCCATGTATAGTATAAACATTGCAGTATTTGATGGTTTTTAACTTACTCACAGCACTTAGCTCACAAATGTATTTTAGCATCTAAAGTAATTTGCTGTGATTTAAAATTGTACTTGAAGCAATATTTCTGTTTTCTCTCCATTTTAAGAATATAAGCAGAATTATAAACCAATAAAGATCAATATACATGCTAGGCAAAAGGTAAATACCTAATATTTATTTACATGTATTCTGAAGTGCCTTTGCAATTCTAAATCCTCAGCTCAAACCACTGTAAGAGTGTTCTGCAACTCCCTCCAGAGCTCATTGAGAATTTCTTCTAGAGCAATTCAGACACACAGGAGAATGTGTACCCAATTTAGTATGTACTCAGAACCTGAACAAGGCATGAACTTGAGACCTGGAGCTGGTGTTTGTCACATTAACTTTAAAAACCTTGGTTTAGATTCAGTTGACTTACTAAAACAAATGGAAAATTCCTCTGTAACAAAAAATTAGATATTAAACTGTTTGGAATCAAGACCCAAAAGCAGAAAGGGAAAAGGCATGTAAAGCTATGGAGATTACTTCAGATCACACTAGGTCATATTTTGAAGGTATTTGAAATGGAAGTATTAGCTAAAGTTTTTAATATATTTTTGAATCTTAGCTACTATGGAAATTTGAAGTTTACCTGTCACATGTGGGATATCTTTCTGTAACAAAAAAGAAATACTATCACTAAATTTATTTGAATTAATCTATTCAGATTATGTGTCCACATCTATAGCCCTTTCAGCATGCATAAGTGCATGTAAAAAAACCGTACAGAGAGACCTAGCAAAAACAGAGGAGGAAGTAAAAAATTAAGAAAGCTCTTCACATAATGTGATAGAACTCAAATTGTGATTTTTTAAGCCACACAAATGAAGAGGCCAAATTATTAATTTTTTTTTTTACTTATGCTTTTCTGGTGACCTCTTCTATCATTAAAAATATTGATTGATCTATTTATAGGACAGGAATAGAAAAGTTCAGACATGATTAGAAGGTAATAGACTTGTTCCAGCCAGAAAAGTACTTTAAAAGATTCTCAAACCAAAACAGTGACAAAATCTAACCAGAAGAAAAAAAAAAAAATCCATGAAAAATAGCATGAAATCTTAATTCTGTTTAGACCTTCCAACTGACTTGCATGGCCTTATGCCACCGAAAATTAAAATACATCTCACATACCAAAAAGATAACCAGACTGTTTTTTCTAGTTCTTTGAAGTGAGAGAGTTTAGAAACTCATGCATGGATTAAAAGAAGTTGTCTTGGAACAATTTAGAAGAAGCTTTTTTTGTCCTGGGAATCCTTCCAAGTCTCTTTACCCTCGTAAGTTAAGATCCCTGTTATCCAATTTTTCACACAAAATTCTTGTTCTCAGACATGGAACCTATTTTTTATATGACTTCCTGGTCATTTACATAGTTTTACAATTGCAGATCTAATCCAGTCCTCGGAAATATTCCCATTGATCTTACTTTTTTAACTACTCAGCTATTTGCCAGCTTCCATACTTTACTGCTTACCTATACACACAGTTAATACACAGTTATACAGCTTCTTAGAGTCACTCAACACTATTAACATAAGAGCCTAATTCTCTGCAAGCTGCATCATTCTGGATTTTGTTTACTTGCCACTTTTCAAAAAATGGCATCAAAACCAGCAGCAAAATCAAAAGGAGATTCAGCCACAGATAGAATAAATTGTGCAAGATCTCTCTTACTTCCCTTCCTAATTATGCAGGGCCTTGCATTCATCTAGCCAATTTTCAAGAAGATCACTCCTTCTGTTTTTCTTTTCCAAATTAAACATCCCTTTAGTAGATGGTATTTTAATAAGTAGCATTGAGGTAATTATAGAAGATAATGCAATCACATTTCAGTGTCCTTTTAGATAAGATAAATGAAATCCCTAAGTCTCTCACTCCCAATAAATTTGTACAGGTGGCAGAGAATGTAGCTGCTTTAGACAATCTTTAGATTCAGTTCCAAGTACGTCAAAATATCTGTGACAGTTTCCCTTTTTTCTAATAAAAATCAGAATTGTGATGAAAGTGCACAATTAGGCTTCAGCTGCTCAGATGGGAGTTTCATTACAGAAGAATCACCTTGTTCAAGTCATAATTATTGCAAAAACTCCAAATGACATGGCAGCTTGAGAAAATGTGTATTCCTGTCCTGTACCTTGCCTATACTCCTCATCTTGTCCGCATGAGATAGGGTATAACACACTGAAAAGTTTATCTCCCTCTTCTAGGCAGTTTTATCACCACAGCTTCTTTACTTTACACACTTTTGCTCCTAACATCTTCAGATACTCAGTCTCATTTAAGGCCTTCTGCTCTTCCAAAGGAAGAAACATCTCTAAGTCCAGCATGCATTAAATCCCAACTGCTTGGCTTGAATTCATACAGAACTTAAAGGCTCATTAGAGCTGACAGAAATAGATCTAGATATATTGAGGAAAGGGATAAAGGGAGAAGTTATAAAAAGAAGTGTTGTTCTTAGTTAAGTTTTTATACACTTGGTATTAATGGTAATCCAGTACATTAAAATATGTGACTATGATCTGTTTCTTAGGTTACTGTAGTTTGCATGAGAATTTAGCAATCCAATTGGAAAAGTGCACAGGATAAAAAACTTGTTAAAACTTCAAACTTGCCTGAATCACTTTGAGAGATTTATTATTTCACAGCAAAAATCTTAGCTCTGCATGACTTTCTAATACAGGATAGCATCACAGTGGAAAGGAAAACAGCTACCAGAATTAGGCAACAGTGGCTGCAGTACCACTAGCTCTTCCATTGTCATAAGGAAAGTCCCATCATTTAAAGGAGCTCAAAACCTAACTGGTCTATTTTAAATCCACAGGCTCTGCCCTTACTGCCCTTACCCATAGATAGCTGGTAGCAGATATTTGTGCGTAGAAATCATGGACAGAAATGGGAGTGTTCCTTTTATTTTAGATCTGAGAAGAATTACTGAGAAAGTCATTTTGCTGAAGAATGGAGAACTATGTGGGTGTTTGCACATTGATCAGAAAAAGAGATGTGATGAAAGACATGGGAATTTATACGAAAGCTTGTGCAGGAGAAATGTCTAAAATGAAGCTGTAAGGTAGTTAAATCTCTTATAAAATTTACCAAAGATTAAAAAGAAAAATATATAGTTGAACTGAATAACTGAATGCAAGAGAAATAAGTCACAGTTTCATATGTTTCCATTGTGTTCTGGTTTTCACCCCTTTGTACTTTCTGCATGCAAGCAGAGTTTCTTCTCATGGTTGTCCAATTATGCACACTGAAAATAAATTCTAAAAAAAAAATGGCATGTAAAGAAACCATTTATAAGTAATTCTAGTGTATGCAGACATTAAATAGGCAAGTGTGTGGCTTCCCTCTGTTAAGCAGTATCTTAAATTAGTTAGGGAAACATATGGTGTGCCCTCCTATGGAGGCTATATTTTGACTATAGCTTTCTGATCTAAGTTTTGGCATGAAATATCTGCCCAAGGACATACAAGGTCTTTACATGAAATACAACTTGTATTACGCTATCAATAATGATTTACAGCTGTGAATGATTAGATATCAGGTTTATCAGGGTAGGGGTTTTTTTATAATTTGGAGAAATATTTTTCTTATGTAAAACTCAAAGTAGAATAACATCTGTTTTGGGGGAAGGACACATTTTTCTGAGTCAGTGCTGGTGGGAGATGAAGTACATAGGTGAGGTAAGTGGAAGTGGAGAGAACCCAAGGAGTTCTAAAAAATATTCACACCTCATATATTATACCCCTTCATGTGAGCATGTTTACTTGTCTTTTCATTTGTTGGTTCGTTTCTAAGTTGGTGGAAATGGCTTTCTCTAACGAAACTACTGCAATTGGAGAAGCATAGGTGCAGGCACTTAAGTAGAAATCTTAATTAATACTTCCTTTCTTACAAAAAATCCAATACTATATTTCCAGTTTACAATGTTGCATAGTCCAGCCATTTCTTTCTTTAAAGAAAATCCCAATGCCTATACCTCTTTTCTGCTATTCTACAGCAATCAAATATCATGAGTTATTTTTTATTTTTATTTTTTCCTAGTTGACATGGTGGTAATCAGTCAAAGGTTAGACTCAATGATCTTAGAGGTCTTTTCCAGCCTGGATGATTCTTTGATTCTGTGATATGCAGCTTGCTCCACCCATTCTTTATGAAGGTGCATGAGGCATCAAACATAATTTTCTGCTCAATTTCCAATTAGCAAGAGTGAGAGCATAACTCCTGCTGATTTCTATGAACTGGAACACGTGCCAGAGTCAGTACTGCTTGCTTCTGTGTTGATTTGTCAATGCCTCATGATGCAGGTTAATTAAAACCCCCACATTTTCAATACATCTATCAGAAGAGGGTATGGCTAAATATGCACAATGGGGTTCAGCATTTTGTACACTAATATTAATCATAACAAAATCTTTGTAGTGGAATTAATGCAAATGCTAAAAGGTACTATTAGGTACTCCTGGATTTATTGTGCAACAACTTTGCATCATGGTAGAGACTGCATCTGTAGCCAGACCATTCTTTCAGCAGTGCTTTAAAAGCAGCCAAGGCAAAAGCATTTGAAAAGCTGGAGAAAGAGGAACCAAGAGCTCTAGGTTTCACTTGGAAGTACTAACCATTTTAATTACTTTCTGGACATGAGGAGCAAAACTTGCCTTTTCTAGAAAAACAAAGTCTCAACTGCTTGTAGCAGTCAAATATTCTGAGCTAAGAAACAGCTTTAACTATGAAAAGAGGTGATAACATCTGCTCACATGAACACTAGGATGCTCCTGTTTAATGCTTCAGTGCTATCTTAGTTTGTCAGCACTTGTGTATTGTGCCCATTAACCCCTGTCAGAAGAAGCAAAAAGCATTGGAAGCTAACTGAATTAAAAGGGAAATTTTTATCTTCTGCTGCTTGGATGGTGTATAAGCACATAGTTATGCACACATGCACACCTACAAATCTACATTAAATTTTTGCTGTTAACATTTTTTTGCCATTTTTCTTTACTTAAATTTGTGTGAAGTTACTATAGTTTACTTTGAGATAACAGTCTGTTGAGGCATCTCATGTACTGAAATTGCAATTTGGCTTATATATTTTGCGGTTCTGTAATGCAATAATGTATGCTGTAAAATTTTTCAGCATTCCACTTCAGGGCTTAATCCAGTTGAATTGCATGAAGAGCACTAATTGACATTGTCTGACCCCAGTCAAATATGTTACAATTACAATTACAGCTAACAACATAAACTTGCTGTATAAGCATAATCTGCATTGGTGTCACACAGATTGGCTGTTGCCTTTTAGAGATTTTTAAGACAGTAGTGATAGATATTTTTGTTCAGTAACTGTTTTTCACTGACCATCCTCCAGTGGTGTAAATAAACTTTGTCCCACTTGATTTTGTTTTCTTCGGTGTACTGTAACTAATGATGTTTCTACACTCATTTAGCATATGCAAATGAAAATGCATGTCTGAAAATGTTTGTAGTGACTGCTGCTATGTGGGTAATTTCTGCACATAATTGATATGTCTAATGTACACCCATGGAAGTCATATCAGAGTTGCTTAGCAGCAGGCACTGAACAGGATTCTTTCACATGGTAGTTTCTTAAACAATAGCTTTAAGTACTGTGGTTTAAATAGAGTAAGTTGAAAGTTTGAAAAAGGCAGTTTGAAGTAATTTAATCCAATTAATGCCAAGGCATTTTCTTTAGGTTTAAGAGCAGAAATCCAGCCGTGATGATGAGTCCCTAATTAACTTTGTGAGACTCTTCTCAACAGATGAAAAGAACCATGAAACAGATACATGTTTAGTTTGAAAACCTACTGAACTGTGCTTCATAGCTGGCTTCTCCTGGTATGAGCTCTTTTAGTATTCTGACATTAAAGTTAGTAGCAAATATATTTCAAAGCTTGCCAAAAATGTAAAATCTAAAAGTGTTTGTACAGTGCTACTTTATTAGACTTTTCATCAATAATTAATTATACAACTAATTGTCCTGATCCTAATCATAATAAATATTAACTATCATTTCAATAGAAAAGTCTGCTCTACATCAGGAATGCTTTAGTCTTGTAAAAATATCCTGGTTTACAATTGTCTTTTCTATCCATAATGAAGTTAAGCATATGCACTGTAAAGCATTTAAGAAATCCTGTTGTCAGTTAGTTTATTTTGACTATACTACTAAATAATAGAATGTACATTCTATAGATAAGTTTGCCTGTTTTCATATAAGTTTTCCATTGAGCAAATGAAGATCTGCAGTACTACACTCTTGCTGTTCTTACAAGGTATGTCAGGCATACCTTGCAATGTGTTTAGACATAAGTAGTAGTACAATAAATGCATGTTTACGTAGATTACCATTTCAAATTACTGGTGAAATAAGTGCTCTCCCTGGCCTTGGGCAGGTACAGTGCTGGCAGCCTGTCTCTACCCCGTCAAACTCGGTATTGTAGAGCATGCACAGCAGAAACAGCAGTTAGATCCTGATCTAGCTATGAAGAAATAAAACATTTCAGCAGCTTTTTTCTTGTTTCATGCAATGTTTAACTCTTCCTTAGCAGGAATTTAGAAGTCTGAAGAGACTGGAACACAACTAACCAGATTTTACTAGACAAACTCATGCCAATGCAATGCTCTATTTCCCATCAAGATTTTGTATTAAGTACAGTCTAAGAGAAAAGTTTGCATAATGGTCAAGTAAAATTGCATAATGATCTAAGTTTCCAGTCTAGAGCAGCTGCCTGATAAGAACAGTTTCTCCTTTCAGATATTTAGCCCATCAGCATTATTACAAAGAATGAAATAACTTCCTCTCTGTAGTAAAGCTACAGTCAGTTGCAGAATATTTCCTCATCATGGCATAATACGTTAGAAAATGTTTCTGGGCGCTAATACTTTTAGGGAAATCACTGACAGATACATACTATGGCGCACTATACAAATAGTTTATCTGATTACAATAGCAGTTAGATAAAAAGGAAAACTAAACAAGTTTTACTGTAACAGGGAGGAGTTCAGAACAGGTAGGTAGCAGATGAAAGGCAGCTATACTCTCCTCTCTCAGTCTGCTTCCTTCAGTCCCCCTTTCTTCCCTCAACACACATCACTCCTAGGCTCTCTCTTCCATTAACTTCAGTAGCATTTTACAGAAGAATGAGTATTATTGGCTTAACGCATGAATCTGCCCCAATATGCACACATTCATGGATAAAGAATGTTTGACTTCTGTTAGATAATTAAACTTAGGCAAAGATACCACATATGAGGTAGTGCACAGACTTGCTGAAATCGACAGATGAGATAAGAGGTACTGGCCTAGGGACACCTGATGAGAATGATTTAAGCACTAAGTTATGTTGATATAGGTTGAAATTAAGAGTAAAATTGGCTCTATAGGGGCATGAAATTTGCCATGGAAGAGAAGAAAAATAAAGATTCAGACCCTTCTTGTCAATATCAAATATATGATATGCACACTTACCATTAAAAAAAAAGCCTTTTTTCACCACACATGTTTTAATACCACTTTGAAACATACCTTCTTTCCTAGGTTTTAGACCTGCACAACAGCTTATTAAGAGTTAATCTTATTAAGAGTTTAATTGTGGTTTTGGGCAGGGGTTGTGTTGGGGTATTTTCTTTGTTTTTTTTTTTTTTTTGTTTTGTTTTGTTTTGTTTTGTTTTTTGGTT
>JAOTQP010000251.1:43068800-43082313 GCA_026413545.1 Cichladusa arquata
CTAGGGTTAGGGGATGGGTGTTGGGGTGGGGTCCGAGGGGTGTGTAAGTGTTGGGGGTGGTGTGGTGGCGGGCTGCTGGGCCCTGCAGGGTGGGGTTCAGGATTTCGGGAGGTGGTCTGGGGTGGGGTTAGGGTAGGGAAATGGGGATGGGCGTTATGGGAAGGGTGTGCAGGTTGGGTCCCAGGTTGGTGGAAGTGTTAGGGGTGGGGTGTGGGCCCGGTTTTAGGTGGGTGGGCTGTGGTCTGGGGTTATGGGGCTGGTGTGGCTGTGGGGTCCAAGTCCGAGGGTGGAGTTGGGCTCCTGGGGGGTTGGTGGGTGGGATCATGGGGGTGGTTTGAGCTGTGGGGTGGGCTCATGGTGGGAAATAGAGAGTTAGAGAGAAAAAGAAACACAGAGACAGTTAGAAACAAGGTAAGAGAGAGAAAGCAAAAGACTTAGGGGTCAAAGGAAAATAGTAAAATACAGTTAGAGAAATACAGAAAAAGAAACATACTTACCGGGAAAGAGTGGTAGAGGGAAATAAGGATATAGTTATAGACTTAGAGAACCAGAGAGACAGAGTTAGAAATAGAAAAGCAAAGTCAGAACTAGATTGAAAGGTAAAGTGAGAAGCAAAGCAAGAAAGGCAGTGAAGGAAATGGATAAATCACACCAAATAAAGACAGGAGCTGGGGGTGGAGGGTGGGGAGAAGGGTATCTTTACTCAATTCAGCTTTATTGAATGAATTTTTTATTTGCACTTCATCGAAACATAGCCAAACAATGTATACAAAGGCAAGTACAGATGTCAAACTTACTGATTCTCTAATGAGGTTGATATGGTAAAAGTGATGTAACAGCAGAAAGAAGAAACAAAAATCCTATAGTTACAGGCTATTTTTTTGTCCTATTACTGGAACACTACATTATTGATAAGGGAGAAGAAAAAAATCTCAGTAAAAGCTTGCATATACTGATCCATGTAGGATGGATAGCCTTGTTATTATGGCATTTGCTAAAATGAGGACATCTATATTTTTAAAAGACAGTTTATTTAATTGGAAACAGATAATTGAATCTGTCTTCCTGTGAATGCATGGAAAACATGGTTAAGATACCATCTGACTTTCTAATAAAAATAGTAAATAGATTTTCCTCTCTCTGGCAAAAACATGAGGTTTTGTGTCGGAATATCACACTGTTAACTTTTTATGATTTTGTGGTGGTTTTAAGTGAACAAAGTTTTCTTATGGAGAATTCCATGCTAAAGCCATAGAAATGTCACAACTAAACTGTAGTTAGTCATGACTAACTTCCCAGGCTGTGGTGTTGGCATGTTTATGTTGGTTACTTGGTTTTCTGTTATGGATTGCTGAGATAGACTATGCAGTAACCAATTTCTTAAATCAGCTCTGAGATGAAGGGAACAGTGTACATACATAAGTCTATGCTGTCACACTTAAAATCCTTCAGATCATATGTTAGCTCTTTCTTACCTCTGTAGGAACCAACACAGTTCTGTGATTTAGGCTACTAAAAAATCTAGTGTTAAGAATGTAGAATCTTAGTTTGCTTTAAGCTCAAATTTTTGCTTAGAATGATGCTTTAATATTGATAGTTATCTATTTTTATTTGTTTTCTCTAGATTGACCTGTGAATTCGTAAAGCATAATTTAGAAGTTATCCAAAAGGTTTACCTCACGTACTAAAGTGCTTAGGTAAATATCTGTTCTAATATACACAACGTATTAGAAAACAAGTTTTTTATTTTTTAAATTTTTTGTCTTTACCATTTGCCTGTGTCTTACTGCTTTTAGGGTTTCTGAAGTAACATTTAATGTCACTGTTTTGAGGAAGCTGTTGGCACAGCCTGTTTTCCTCCAAGAGCAGCTCAAATTTGGAGAAACCTTGTATAAACAACATTCCACATCTACTTTGTTCTAATGATACCTCAGTATTTGCTAAACATAGACACAAAAGTTCATTGGTCTAATTGGCTAAACCTGACTCTTGTGGTAAACCATGTTCTATTTCATAATGAAGACAAGGGCAAGCCATGTTATTTTACCATGTGTGAATAACCACATAAAACTAGAGTTTAACTGTCACTGTTTTCCCTAAAAAGTTCCTTCCTAGCAAGAAGCTGAAATCATCTGGATGTAATTCACAATCTGCAGACCTGTTGTGTGAAGTCTTTTCTAACTAAAAAACAAAAACCAAAAAAGTGAATGTCCTTCTTCACTTTTTGACCAACTTTGTAAACACTGTCTTTAGAAAATAATTTTCTGTGCTTCAGAAGTGTCCAGAAATCATGATTCCTTTAAATACAGCATAGGTTCTTCAACACAAATTGAAAATTTCTCTTCTTATTTGTCCCTCTGTGCTTTGTGCAGAAAATAGCAAGGAAAGATATTAGAGTCATATTGAAGAGGTGTCTCAATAAATGTTCAAAGCTGGAGTCAATATGGGTTGCAATACCTTATGTACAGATCAGTTGTAGAAATAGGTATTTGATTTTGCCTCTACCTATAGCATTCTGAGCGTACAGCTGTGAATCCTTTAGATACTATCTGTTTAAGATTGCAAGGGTATTAATTTTTAAAATAACACTTTAAAGGAGAAATGATTGGGCAGGCATAAACAGCAACAATCAGAATTTCACTGATCCTGAAGTCAGCATTTTCCATTATACTTTTAAGCCTTCTTTCTTTTTGCTCCAGATAATTTATGCTCGTGAAATTCAACAGTCATTAAAATCCAGCAAAGGTTTATCACCAATTTCAAAGTAGACAAGATTTTATCCTGGCATTCTAGTGGGATTAATTTCAGCATAAGGAACTATTCAGCTTGAATAGCAGCAAACAAATTTGGTCACATAATAAACTAAACTCTTGGGTTTTAGTTTCCTTTTGCCATTATAAAGCTTTCTTGTACTGTAAAGGTAATAGTAGAGCTTGTCCAAGACCACATAGCACTTTAAAACACAGCCAGATAAAGGGTGCCTTCAACAGGTACAGTGTGAGTTACATGGGACAACACATGTCTTAATTCAAATGTGAAGGAATTAAAACCCACATTGCATTCGTACAGTGAATAGTACAAAGTTTTCATTTTCTTGGCAAACTGCCTCTCCTTCTCCTTAACAGCATTACATTTGTGTTTATTTAAAATATTCACGTCTTTCACAATTTAGAAAGAAATCTCTCATTTATTTACCTAAACTAAGGCAGCAAAATTGATATACTCTATAGGGGTCTTTATTCTAAACTTCTTTTTCTCTGATATAAGGCTACTGTGCTTTAGCTTTCAATTTTTGCATCCTGTAAAAGCTTACAGTCATTCTTTTCATCATCTCCTAGAAGTGCTCCTCTCCTTTTCCAATCTAAATACAGTAACTGTGAAAGGCACTAGACTTCTAATTGAGATTATCATGCAGTGGAAAAGATGAAAGAAAAATAAGAGTACAGAAAAGTTTTCCTTGATATTTGGAACCAATGAAAATGTGTTTCAGGCAACACCTAGGTGGTACAGAAAAAGTTCAAGTTATCATTATTGTTAATTGTCTTTGCTTGATAGCATTAGCATTATCAGCTGTTCCAAATATGAAGCACAATTCCGTTTGTGATGTTGATTTTGAAAACAATGTATGAGAAAGGCTTTCTAGAAACTGAAAAAAAAAAAAAAAACAAAAAACAACAAACTTTTTCTCCCAGAAGATATTTTAAAATTATATCTTTGCTTTCTGTTTTGGGGTACCAGGTTATATGAACAAAGTAATTAAGCATCATTCAGTGTAAAGATGTCTGGCTTAGTCATCTTGGAATTAAATCAGCTTGGTTGGGTCTGCAAAGCAGCATAGCTGCAGCATCACACAAGTCCATTGGGACTGATTTAACTGCCCTTTTGTAATATATTGATTATGGATCTATGAAGTAAGCATATGCTCATGAAACACAAAAGTAATTAAAATAGAAGAAAAAAATTGAATCTTTGCCAAATAAAACTGAAAGCAATACAGTCTGTATGGAAGGTTTTCAGAAGTATTTCATAATGACACTGTGAAAAGGAAGGAAAAAGTGGATTAATCTCATACTATGCATTACCATCAATAAGCCTACAAAAATTTTCATGACACATTGATGATCTCAATATAAGATTTTTATCAATGTGTTTTACAGAATCAAAGAGCCATGTTTTACAAACATACTTGGTTAGCAAAAAATAAATAACATATATTACAGGATAAAACCATGAAAACAGACAGCACTTTAAAAACTCTTAAAGTATATATTTATTCTATAACATATAAAATATATATATTTATATTTGTATTTATCTATACACTTTTGTGCATATTGGTGCCAACCTAGAATTAACTATGATCATTAGGTTGTGCTATTTCTACTCACAAGTATTCAGGTAACACTTGGATTAATCAAATATTTGAATTCCAAAGTATAACTTAGTTCAACAAATTATTATAAATTAGAATAAATAAGTTCTTCAAGGATTCATTCTGAATGAATGATAATTTACATATATGTGTATTAATTGCTGCTATCCTACCCAAAAGCAAGATCCTCAAAAAATAGTTTTCTCTTCCTGGTTAAATATGAGCTAATAAAATTTAGAGAATATGCTAAATTGTGAGCTGCAGTACAAGTACATAGTGTATAGATAAAAGAAAAAAAACTGAATCCAGGTGGGATCTCAGCCTCTCTTTTATATTTATGAGTCAGCATAGTTTGAATTCTCCTGTGCACATTGCAAAATAAGCAATCATTAGCATTCAGGAATTTGTTTATGAATGCAGTCTAACAACAACAGGTTACAAAGTTGGGACTCATAATGTAGACTCAAGATGAACAACTTTTAAGTCCATGGAATTGAAATTATTAATTTGCAATAATTTACAAGCATATCTAGATTACCTAGGATTTCTAAGACAGTTGGAATTAGCTGTTTTATCAATTATACTCCTACAAATTAAAAGGAGGTAACTAGTACAGAAATAGCAATAAATATCTGTTAGAAAGTAACACATTTTTAATTTTAGTATTTTTTTGAAAAAAACTACTGACTAGTTTTAATTGTGATATTTTCACATTTTAAAAGGTACCTAATGTTAATAAAATTTTATGTGTGAAAGTTCCATAAAGTTTTGCTTGTGCTTATTTTCTGTGATTCAGCATGGCAATCTATCGAATCTGTCAGAAGAGCTGAATATACACTGATGGACAGAGTGATCCTGAGGAACAGAGAGGGTGCTGTAATAGACAACAAATACAAAATAGTATAAAAACTAAAAAAGTACTGGGCTTAATTTCAAATAATTTAGTAGAACAACGCTTATATAAAAATCAATCCCCTTTTCACACGTCTTCCCATATCTTTAAACAGTAAAACACTCAGAAGGAATCTAAGGATAAATTTTTTGTCCCCCAAAGATGGAATACATCAATCGGAATATGTGTTAAAGCTGGGCAGATGAAATTGGTGATTTTAAACTTTTTTCATCTTCCATCCAAGCCAGATGGTTTCTTTCCATTTAAAAATAAAATTAAGTACAAAAGTTCATAATTTCCCAAGTGCTCACATGAGAATATTTACTAATTGCTTTCAAATTTTTTTCCACTAAAAATAGTCAACAAATCCATGTGATTTAGTTTTCTATGCTTTGTTTCTTCTGGTTCTGCAGAGGTTAATGAACTCTGACCTGCTGATGATGGATGCTTTGTTAAGTAGTAATTTAACCAATTCATTTTGTCTCATTTTTGTTGATATGGTTTTTTGCTTGTTTGTGATTTGATTTAATCACTTGTTGCCATTAAAAAACCTCCCCTTTTCTTGGATTGAATTAATGAATTGTTATTTCCAAGTTAGTAAATGATGAAATAGTAGGTACAGGCATTTAATATTAACACTACTATAATATCAGAGTAAGATTTATGATATTATCTCTTGGCCTTTGTAATAAGTGAATAAAGCTACTGGAATCAGGTTGTTGATTAATACTTGTGTTGAAGATGATTCAAAATAATCCAAATTTGTTTTCATCGATTACTTTGCAGTATTCATTGCAAAAATATGTTTAAAAAATATTTCAGGCAACAGACTTTCTGGAGTATTACTAAGCAAAGGAAATTAGAAAAGGAGCTTGTTTAAGTGTATATATAAATACATATACATATATATATATACACATATATATATATATATATGTATGAGGGATATTTTTCAAATCAGTTTCTCTTCCAAAACTAAGAATCAGCATTTGTATTGATCCTTTGTCTAATTTCTTGAATCTTATATAAAACTCAAGTAAAAAGATGGTAAAGGATCAAGTGTCTTCCTTTGTATTTGCAAATCCTTATTCAAGGCGCTTCTAATGTACCTTGAGGAGCTGAATATCAAGGAAAGTGACTACTATGCTTATATATGTGTGGTAGGTTTTCAGAGGTGCCCATATTCTTAGGACTTTTCTTTCTTACCTGAAATTTCCTGTTCTTTAATAGAATATTTCCCTTTATCAACACAGCAGGTGAAGTATTTTGAGATTATCTAAAGAAATCTGCATCTTTATGTATTTAGTATACCATGAGAATGACATGGTTAAAAATACAAGATTTGTACACTCTTTTTTAGGATTATTAAATAGCAGCCATTTACCAAGGTTATTTACAAATATTTTTCTTGTTATTATAAATGTTCATATATCTAGTGGAATAACTAGTATTTCCTGGTATACATCAGGAAACAAACAGCAAGTGGGGGGGAGGTCATAATTTTTTTTGAGTGACTAACTGCAATAAAATTTTAATGTGACTAGTGCATGCTTGGAATCCGTTAACAATTTTTAAGAGGAATTTTAGAAACCAGGTAAAACCAGGTTAGTTCAGGTATTTCCTATACCAGTCTATCTGAGTGAAGTCGCCAAAGGAATCTATCCTTTATGTACACTTAAATATAGTTTTGAGATTTACAATCAGTTCAAAATTCTGATTTAGATTAATTTGTTACATATTTTAAAGAATTTTCATGTTGAATATAAGTAGCTACAATATATTTTAGATCCCTACAGGAACAGAGAGCATCACATTGACTAGAAAGTATATGGGAAGGTTTAGCACATTAAAATGGCATCTTAATCTTGATGGCAAGCAAGAAGTCATTACCAAATCTGAGAATAGAGTGAAGACAGATGTATATTTGAAACATTGTTTCAGTGAGAAGCTTAAGTTTGAAGGAACATCCTATTTGAGACTCAGAATTCACGTCTAAATGTAAAAACTTAGTTTCATTTTAAAAAGATGAAGTAAAGCTCATTCCTGTTTCTTAAAATGTTTCCAAAAATCATATTCTTAAAATCTGATTCCAAAAATCATATTCTTAAAATCTGATTGGTTGCAGCATATATTTCTTGTAGTGATTCCTGAAAATAGAGCAATAATAATACCAAAAGGTCTAGGATGAAGCATGAATATGCAGGATTTCATCACGGTAAGCAGTTATGAGCTTGTAGTCTCTCCATTTCCCTTATTAGTTCCTCTTCATGTTGAAATTGCATCAGCTCAGGCTAAGGAAAGCACAGACCTTTGAACTGTGGTGAATTTCTTCAAACATCTCAAACTAATTCATTAGAATGTGTGCACAAGCACCAGTGGTCAGCACAGTGACGTTTTAAGGGAAAATATCAGATACTGATGTTACTTTGTGGATAGTGTGATACAAAAATGTTTGCTAAGATCCACTGTGTTACAGACTCTCCACTGAAGCAATACCTGATTTCTCTACCTTGATCAGGCTAAGTCGTTATTTAAGTGAAATTTGCTCAGACTGACAAATCAGAGGCTTTACTTCCACATATGCTGAAATGTACAGCAGTGAACACCTTGGGAATTTAAAATACTAAGCCTTTGCATTGAACCACCTTCCAAGAGTAAATATGTACCAAACAGGGCGTTTTGTCAAGGTCATATTTTTCAAGGTGGGTAACTAAACTTCAGCATCCTGATAAGTTCTTTGGATGCCAGTCCTGGTAAATAAGCAGGTCTGCAAAGGAATGCTCTCTATTATGAGTTCCCAGTTCCCAGCATGCTTGTCCTGTAAGTCAAAGAGCCAAACTTCTTCATGAAACATCCTGTCTTTGGCCTCTCGTGATTTATGGGTAGAATTTCTGAAGAAGGCCAGTGCAGTTTTTTTTTGTACCAGTTGCATGTAGTGTATTTGATGTAATTGGAGAATAAAGAGAGAAGTGCTGGGATTAACATAGCAATTTCCTGCACTGAACTGAAACCTTGCTAATCAATTTTAAGTAACCAGCTAATGCATTTATATAATAAACTAATCAATCTCAAATGCACATTTTACCATTTGGATTGAATTTAACAACCCAACATGCAATTAAGTGACATTATTGACAATGGTTTGAGCGTGTAATTGGTGATTTGATATTACAATTGGTGTTCTGTGGTGCTCTGAAAACAATTTTCTAATAAATTCACTACCTTTAATTTATTCCTTCATATTATTCTGCAGGACATATAAAATACTAACTAACTTGGAAAGCATGTATATCTAGAGTTTTAACCTCCAAATTCCTGACCTAGGTTCTGTTTCCAACTATTTTGTAAAAAACACAACCCTACAGGACATTTTAAACAAATGCTATCTGCATATCTTTTTCTATAAGTAAAAAGACTAGTAATATTTTGCAGTATATTCAACTGATATGAAATTTGGGCTGAGTCTGTGTTTGTTTGAGACATTTTCTGTAATGTTTAATGATTACAGAACTATGTACTTAATTCTTGTAAATTTTCACAATTAGCATGATACTAGCATTGCTGCAGTAGAGATAATGCCTAGAAATGGTACAGATACAAATGTGTGTCAGAATAAAGCAAGTGTTGATATTCAGAGAAAACTTGGAAGTTTGGGCAACTGAACCTTTAACTAGCTGACTTATTCATTTATTCATGTCCCAAACTTTTTTTGTGAGAAATTTGATATGTTTCAAAACCTCCTGGGCAGAAGAGATCTGCTTCACCAAGAGAGGGCCAATATTTCAGCTGCACAATCTATCTGACACACAGATCCATCTACATCATGGCAAAACTGGGTGTTGTTATCAATAATCTCTCTTTTCTATCTGGTTAACTGTTCTAGCCATTAATAATTCCAATTATAGCATTACAAAACTTTATTTGACAGCTTATTCCACTGCCTTGTGTAACTCTTCATTCAGCAATAAATCTTTTGTCCTAATATTTAGCCTACATTTTTCCCACTGAAGCTCAAGGCAATTATTTCTTTTTCTGTCTTCCTTGATGATGAAGTAAAATTAATCTCTTTCTTCTTTATAGCATCCTTTTATGTTTCTGCAGTCTTCACCAAAGTACTGTTATATAATGTATTAATATTATTTATTTCTTTCTCAACACATAGGTAGTAAATAAAACATGAATGACTGAAAACATAGGAGATTCAGAAAGAGGGGGTGTGTGTGTGTGTGCATTTGAACATTCATATATTTTTTAAAATGTCACAAAACGAATCAATATTACCTAAAGCACAACTTTCTGTGAAATTCACAGGGCTGTTCAAAGCCAATGACACACTGTGACCCGCTTGCAGGCTAATTATTTACCTTCCTAAGTACAATCCTGTAGCACATAAAGATGGAATAACATTATCAAGAGGAAATAAAGTACATAAACACAGTTGCCAGTAGTTTAAAGAAGAAGGACAAATTACATAGATCCCTTTAATTTTTTTTTAGTGTTTGTATCTCTGGAATTCCAATTAACTATCAGAAAGCTCTTTATCCACATGAAATAGTTGTAAATTGTACCTGATTTCCAGTCAGTACATTGATATTGTTATAGTCTGTGTGTTTTGTAGCTAAATAAAACCAGCTTAATTTGATTTATAAACATAGGGAAAATATTTTTATTACACACTTTAAGCACTCATTACACTCAAAACAATTTTCTTTGAATATCTTGAATATTGAATGCTCTATACTAAAACTACAGTAAAATTGACAGTTTTGCCCAGTATTACATGATGATGTAGCATACTGAGTATCTTATACACACATAAAATACATCATGTTTTAGGATATAAGCATTTTTTAGACATAGTGTCAACCTTATTCCTATGTAATTTGACTACTGAGTGTTTAAATGCATCTCTTGCAAGTCATATTCTCTGTGCTATCAGTCTCTCTCACTGAAACTCCCTTGGTTTCAAGAACCCACCTAATTTCAGCAGTGACAAAGATAACTTCCATATGAAATATCTTGTACTCCAATTGGCAACCAACTCATCAAAGTCAGGGGTTGCAGAGTTTGAATAGTCTTCCTCACTGTGAGAGGGAAAGTTCTTGTGACCACTGCAAACTGGTATGTCCTTCTTATGACAGATAACAATAACAAGCTCATGAATCTCTACATATTGACAGAATTATTTGGTCAGTCTAGTATGAGACACAGTTAAACAGTACATGACCTGAAAGACGTCAGTGCAGAAGTAAACAGCTTTGTCAGTGAAATCATGTATTTCTCTTACACACAGATATTTTGAAGGCTTTTTAAGTCCCTGATGTCGATCAAAGCATTTCTGGTTTCCTTAGGCTACTACATGATGTTCACATATTCATGTCCTGCAAAGGACCAGGTGAGTGCTAAAAGGTCTTGCTGTGCAGGTAGTACACTTACAAAATTCAGCCATGATCTGTCTTTTTTTACTTTTTTCCATATTACACAAATTTAACACATATTCTAACAGCTTGGGCTCTATCCAGGAAAGAATTTGACCTCCTGCACTAGGATATGATCTGATAAATGTCAAGGTTGTTTGCTAGCTCTTTAAATGCAGTAAAAATGGCAATGACAGTATGAACGTGTGCCGAGGAAGAATAAAGTTTTCTCACACTTAATGTTTCATCTGTAGCACATGAACACTACATTTTTTTCTGGTCCCAAGACAGATTTTATTGATTCATTCAAGGTACGATCTGGTCAAGGCAAATGGAAGGATTATGGGATGCACAAGATTCTGTGTATGGAGTTAAAAGGAGGAAAAAAAGTAAAGCAGATGGAAGCCTGTCCTCAAAGATGGATCATTACTTTTAATTATTATAAAAATAAAAATATTACCAATCTTTCTAAAGACATGCATATCTCTTTGCACTTGGGGCTTTCAAAATGTTTTATAAAGATTTTAACACAATAGTGTATTGCTGGAATTAGGGAGAGTGATGTTGAACAGAACATCTGGTGGAATCACCTGATGCACCTCCTTCCCAAAAAGTGAGAGCCCCTTCCTTCCACCCCCAGTGGTGAGTGAGGGGGTATAAAATAACAACCTGGACATGCTCACATGGCTCCAGTCTTCACCCCTCAAGTCTAGTGTGAAAAAATTCTGTTCTAGCTAGAAGCAAGACAAGGGTCACAATGAAAAAGTATATCTTCATTATATAGTTTATTTATGGAAAAAATACAAAGTACGCAAGAAAATGCTTTAAATGTAGGATGTTTATGCATGGAAAACTTGAATTTCTGCAGGCCGGAGAAACATCTGAAGGTCTTTTAAAAAGACGCTAAAAGGGAGAAACATAATTTGTGAAGACTCACAAGAAAAGTGTTATTATTTACTTGATTTAATAGATATTACTGTGATTCAATATACTTCCTTACATGTTGAGGATCCATGGCATCTTATAATCACAATTGTAGCACCCACACCATGGTGAAGTTACACAGGTTTCAAGTAAAATACCCTGAATTATTTCTGACCTTGAATCCCATCTGACCCTCCAATGTGAAATGCACCTATAGCAGTAGAAAACAAGCTAAATTATTGATTGAAATTATCCATTTAGAACACTTGAGGTAAATAAATTATTACTGAGTCACAACAGACTGTGGCTGTCCAGCTAATAGCACAGAACAGCATGAAGAGGTTAAAAAGCATAAGGTGTGACTATAGGCTAACTAGGTTCTAGGCATGTACCTCTCTTTTCCCTGTTAATATTGAACACATTAGTTAAGACTGTAGTTTAAAAATTATTCTTTCCATTCTGAGAGAAATCTATTTATATTTGATCTAATAAAAATTAAAACACTGAGTTTGCAAGACTGAATGTTTTCATAGGGGAAGGGAAGAGTTTGGGAGTGGTGGGGAAGTGAATCATCATCATCATTATGGACTGCTGATGAGGATCTTCTCTGCAGATATTCCTAAGAAAACTGGAAACAGCTTTATAACTTTATTCTGGGTAGAATGATTAGTGATTAATCATCCTCCATAACAGAGAAATATTCATATTCATTATTCCTATACATAAGCAAGACAGCCTTACATAAGTAGCTTGAGAAACACAGATGGGATCATCACCCAAGTGAAGGATACATAATATACTTTAAATTCATTTCCTGTACTGAAAAGAAATGAGAAAGTTGTGGGGGTTTTGCTTGTCTGGTTGGTTGGAGTTGCGGTTTTTTTGTTTGTTTGTATATTTGTTTCTTTCTTTAAACTTTTATTGAGAGGCTTTTTGAATTAAGCAGTATGCTTGAAAGCCGTCATGCATGTCTTCTAAATGAGACAGGAAAGAAGTCGCCCATGCTTGTTCTTCCATTTTCTCAACCCTGCTTACACAGCCCCTGGCTAGAGCATAAGTCAGATCGAAAGAAAATCCTTTGTGCTGACGTGACTGAAGACAAACATAAAAAGATGTAAGGATAAAGAGCATTAAAACAAGGACAGAAAAGCACTCTCAGCTGATTCTTCTCTCCAGAGAGAAGCAATGCTGTCAATCTCAGCTGCTGTCTCTGCGCTCGTGTGAATGGCCTTGCTCCCCAGGGACAGCTCGCTCTCCCCAGCTCCCTTGTGCTGCTCTCAGTTTCTGAGGCAAAGGCTCCTGCTACGTACATAAGGTCTTGTATATCATTTAGAGAAACAGATGCAGTTCTCTGATGACAGGCAGAGAAGAATTTCTGTCTCCTGAGGTGGTGAACTTAGCTGTGATGGCAGCTGGCCTAGTGCCCCCCTTGGCCTTTTACCAGAGTGCTGTCAGATGTTCCAGCCATCACATCCCCAGGCACTCTCGCCATTTCCTTGGGTCTGAATTCAGACAGAGTTTTTCTGTCTCGGGCTTTCTTGACACATATCTCAGTTCAGACCCTCTGCATAGCGCCCACCACCAGGATTTGACTGTTACTTTCCAGGCTAATTCTGACTTCTCAGATTCCTTCTGGAGCCTCAATACGCAATTGCTTAAATGGCAATAGTGGGTTTTCATTAATTCCATGCTTTTGAGCTCACATAATTAATGTCATTTCACTGCTCAGGTTTCCCTTTTGCACCCCTCTAGGGTTTGTCTTTTAACTTTGTTTAAAAAGGAATAACCCCCCCTTTTTTTTTTTCTGTTTTCTTGTTTATAATATAGTATGCCAAAATTAGGTAAGGCTTTTTGCAGGATAGTCTGCAAATACATATGTGAGCACATGTACCTACAGTCACTTTATTA
>JAOTQP010000251.1:43086866-43118915 GCA_026413545.1 Cichladusa arquata
CCTCTCCTTGCACTTGCGGGCTTTGGTTTTTTTTTGTTTTTTTTTTTTCTTAAGTGTGAATGCATCAGGTTTTCAATAGGATAGGACACACTGTGTGATAGGACACATTAATGTGGGAAATAAATTTATGAAAAAAAACCTCACAAATAGCTTCAGAGACATTTTTTGATCAGGAAACTCTGCGGAAGAGTGAAAACAAAGAAATGTACTTATGTTTTAAAGATATTCAGAGTTTTAAGACCTTGCATCTTGAATACTGAATGAAGAAATAATGTTGTGCATTACTCAGTAGAATAAGTAATAATTTCATGGTAAGAACACATGCAAGAACACAAATCTTAGTATCATATATATCAAACAATTCAAGCAAAAATGCTACTAATTTGCTTTGTGTTTCCCACTCCTGGCCAATATAGTGTTCAGATCTGAGACACTTATTTACATATATTCTTTAAAATATAAGGAACTTCAAAAATAGTGAAAGAAATTGATACATTCAGACATTAAAAAGAAAATGAAACAAACAACAAAAAAAAACAGAACCAGAAAACAATCTGTATTGTCATGATATGTAATAGTTACTTCAATGGAACATGAAGACTAACTTAAAATAGTAAAGAAAAATTACAGAATGAGTGAGAATATTGTGGGGAAAAATCCTCATTCAATGCAAGTGGTTATCTAGAATCATGGTACGATAAAAAAACAACTGGAAGAACAAGTCAACATTTGAGTAATACTAAATAAAACTTCATTTTTTTTATACTAATATATGCTTCTATACAATAATTACTTGCATTATACTCCTTCCTATACTGAAAGTTTTCAGAGGACCTTAGGGTTCTTTGCCTTCTAAGTGGTAATCAGGATGACAGGGCCACTGTGGCTGTGAACTCTCAGAAAATTTGGTGAAGTTTCTTTGAGTCTCAGTCCTATTCTCAATTAAGATATTCCTTAATTTCACTAAACTCTAAACTAGATTGTTTATTTTTTCATTTAGAGGTCTGGTTGTCTTTCTCCCTTTCTCCCTCAAAAAAAGTAATTTCATACTAAACTTTCTTGTATTAGAAAAAGACAAGGCTAACTCAGAAGTTATTCTAATGAGTCAGTGGCATTGTGTTAAAGCAAAGCCCTAGAGTTAGTTTAGAATCAGGCAGACTGAAACAAGTAAATGCAGTATGTCAGTCTGTATCCCAGAAGTAAAGTAATTTTCTTCCTCCTGTGTACCTCTGGCCGCTATCTATATTTGCTGCTCTCCCATCAGCATCAGCAAATGTAACCACTTAAACTTGATCCTTCTGTCCTGATCAGTTATATGGAGAAAAGGCAGTAGAGATCTGTCTTAATCCATGTGGGATGCCCTTAATGCTTACCCGAGAGTGGACATGTTTTTTTTCTTACTAGAATTATCTGCTTTCTGTTTCTTACACTAGCTATTTATCTGCTTCCATATCTCATATGGGATACTTGAAAGCTTCTATCTAAACCAGGTCTCAGTTATGTAGAATTAGGAACAGGCTGTGGAAAATTCACAGAACATGTGCTGTCACTTTCAACACCACTGACAATGCCTTGAATTTGAGAGGATGTGAAATAGTCAGGGGTTTTCATCTGTACTCGGTACATTGAATATTTCTTAGTAAAACATAGAAGTCAAGTTATCTTCAAAGTACAAAACCTATTTTTCAGAGATGAGATCTGTATGGAAATGGTGAAAGTCCTGTTTGGATAAAACCCTGCAGAGATACATGAGCAAAAGCTGAGTTCTGACACTGTAGCTCAAATTCAGAGTGCAGCATTTTTTGTGAGTCATCTTGATGAATGAAAACTAAGTAAAAAATTTGCAGGTGAGTCTCACAGTGGGAAAATCTGACATTCTGAAAAGTGACACAGGATCTGGATACACCCCAGTCATTCCAGATATTATTAATTTTGTGTAGTTGGAGGTGTGGTATCTCACACAAAACCAAAAAAGTAGGGTCATCTGTCTGCTCAAGCTTTTTGAAAAGTCATGCATGCACTGCTATGATTTTATCTGGGATGGCTGCTTTAGGTCTCTTATAGGATGCTGTCATATGTCCACTTGTCTTTCGGCAGAAGAGAAAACCACAAGAGTACCTGATGTATGTTTGCCCTTGCATGGGGATGATTTAGCTCATCTTGTTGTCTATGTATTGTCATTACCCATCAGAAGCTGAAATAGCTATAACTGTTCTTTTCCTATCCATCCTCATAAGGATTTTATGCTCATGTAAATTTAGACCACAGTTCCTACACATTCTGTGAAGAACAAGTGAAGGTGGAAATTGCAAAAAGCCAACTTTTGGCAAAGGAATTGTTTTCATTCCATTTTTACTTAGAAATATTGTAATATGTATGAATCTTACACAAATATGAAAAGTAGTTACTATCTTTGTAATGAAATATTATTTATCATGTTTATCTATTTATGAATTACTGCAGATTTACTAGATTCAGCAGATCTGTTTTTGACTGAGAAACTAAGATTAAAACTACTTGCCCTCAATTTCCTAGAAACCTGGCAGGAGCTGTAGGAAGAAAAGGTAAATGCTTTTGAATCCTTCTCTAGTTCACAAGGAGAGGTTATTTTTCCCCTTCTTCCTTCAAAATACCATTAAACTAAAATCCCAAAAAAATGACCAAATGTATCTGTTTATACTTTGGTCACCAGTTTAACTTTGCAGTTAAACTTTTTCACAGCAATTTCATCATCCTCTCAATTGGTAACATTGACAAATAATAGCTATTTGAACAGAGAGCACTGGATATCCAGAAGCAAACTCCATGGCATATATCAAAGTATTCATCTTGCACCATATCTTGAAAATTCAATTATTATAAAAGCAAAATCATTACAGAGACACAAATGTTCTGAGGACAGAACTGGGAGCACATGGGGGTTGTTTTCAATTGAACATAAAAGAGTTTTAAATCAATTTCAAAGTTCAATACTCTTCAAGGGCAGGTAATGAGGAAAGTACATGCAGCAACTCTGTTTTTCTTGAGAATATTTTGTTAGTTTTCTGTGTTACCTGGGAGATTTTACCCTTGCTTTTTCTGGATGGGTAAGTAAGGGAAGAACAATATGAGGGTCAAAACACATAAAGATTAATTCTGTATTCTGACAACCTTTGCACAGTTGAATCCACAGCTGTGACTTAAATTTTCACGAGATAAACTTCGTCCATATGGTCAATGAACAATACCTCTTTAAATTAACAAATTAGCCAAAAAGGGCAGGAAACATGATGAACTATAGAGATAAAGGAGTTACTTTCTGTTAATTGAACTCTAACCAAGTAGTTCTTTGGTTCACAGAAGAACTTTGATGAGTTTTTGTTCCAGTTTTTTCAAAGCTGGCAAAATAGGTAATGTGAGCTGGTGGAGAATTAGTTTGAGTTTAAACTAAATTAATTCACTTTAATCCATGCAAAATGTTTTGAGATGGAAAAAAAGAAAAATGGACATTCATATCAACATATTTTGAAGCCATTCTTCTACTTGAAAGCTCAGAAGCACTCTCAATAAAGATACTATAGAGTGAAATAAAGTGGTCCAGGCAACATAAAGAGTGTAAATTATCACACAAATATCACTATCATGCATAAGACAGAAGTTAAAAATTGGACTATATATACTCTCTTTTCAGTATATTGAAATGAATGAGAAATTATCTTTACTTAATATGCATGGTGTTCTCTATATCATGGTTTAAGATGACAAGGCAGCTAAACACGACACAGACTCTTGCTCACAACTCTTCCTGTAGTGGGTCGAGGAGGGAATTGAAAAAGAAAAAAAGGGGAGAACTTGTGAGATAAAGACTGTTTAATAGGACAGAAAAGGAAGAAAAAAAATGATGATGCAAGTAATAATAATGATACAAAATTTAGACTATACAAAGAAAGTGAAACACAATGTACTTTCAGAAGCTCACCACCTGCTGACTGATGCTCACCTATCCCTTAGCCAACTTTCCCTCAGCTTTATACACTAAGTGTGACACCACATGGAATGGAATATCCCTTTGGCCAGTTTGGATCAGTTGTTTTCTCCATGTCCCCTCCCAAATTCTTGTGCTCCTCTGCGCCTGCGCACTTGTGGGGTAGTTTGAGAAGCTGTGTAGACACTGATCATCAACAACTAAAATATCAGTATGTTATGAACATTATTCTCATCCAAATGCAAAACAACTCTATACCATCTACTTGAAACAAAATTAGCTCTATGCCAGATGAAATCTGTGGATTCAGTGTGCCAAGAAAAATAATGCTATTAGGAATTTTAGTGTTAAATCCCTTTAGTTAAAAATGTTGGTGCTTCTAAAGATATCCCTCAGATAACCCATACACAACTGTTTTTCTGTGTTAAATAACGTGCCAGTACTTACTTAACATACAATTGCCTTATTTAAACATGAATTAAATACATATCAAAGATACTTAGTCTGCAGTGTTACTGTAAATGTCAAACTTCTTCATGCTTTTCAATGGCTGTGTGTAAAGTATGATTGTTATATTTTAAAAATATTTCTGTTCGGTTTAATTTACTAGAATTCAACCTTAGGATTCTTTGCCTCCTAAGTGGTGATCAGGGCCACTGTGGGCTATGAACTCTCAAACAAGTTTGGTGAAGCTCCTTGTGAAAACCTGTGAACCTCTGCTGAGCATTAATATATACCTCCAGGATGCACTGTCCCTGGAAGTGTTCAAGGCCTGATTGGATGTGGCTTTGAATAGCCTGGACTAGTGCCCCTGTCAGGGGTGTTGGAACTAGATGACCTTTAGGTGCCTCCCATGATGAATCCATTATTTCATTAATACCTGTGGGATATTAATGTGCCATCTTGGGAGTGTGTCTACAAAGAAATGGTGAAGCTGAGCTGCTCTGGCAGATGTATTAAAAAAAAAAAAAAGACTCATTTATAGCATGAGTAGTAAAATCTATCTTGAAGGCAAGTATTCTTTCTCCTGGTATGAATCAGATATTGATTGTATGTATCCTTTTGACATTAAGTATAACTTTGTCATGCTTTCACAGTACTTTGTTCCCTTTAAAGTTGTGCTTCATATTTCAGGGAAAAAAAAAAAAAAGGGATTTATGCTCACACTATTAATTGAAATCCTCTTCTCCCTAGATTTAGTGTCATTTTGATGAATTCTGCAACAAGTCAGTACGTTGCAGAAGAGAAATTTTGTGTTTTCATGAAATTAAGAAGCATTTGGGATTTAATTTTTTATTTTAAATCTCTTAAAAGAAAGAGCACATCTGTTTATACCGCATCAATATATGTCAAATACAAGCTTTACAGCCAATACAGTAAAACATCTGAGCAATGCTTAAGCATTTTAAAAGTTATTATTTATTCTTAAATGCCATTTATTTTCAAATTTCTGATCTTATGAAATTGCTCTTTTTGTGGATATATAAATCTTTTACTTATTTATAAAATTCTTTTTATAAGTATTGAAAGTTTTCAAGAGTTGATTCACAGCTGATCTAAATTCTGATGAGACTAATGCTGGCTTTAACAGAATTAAAAAAAAAATCCCTTGGTTTAAACAGAAACTTGTCTGAATAAAAACTGGCTAAAAGTAAGGAAGCTGTAATTTGGCCTGAAATCAAAGAAACTTTCAGACATTTATTTTAATCAGCCATCAGTCTTGGTGTTTTTTCCTCTGAAATACTGTGATAAATGTGAGTTAGTATAAGAATCCTAAATTAACATTCAGCAGGAAACAGTAGTAGAATATTGGAAAACTCTTCTGGAAAGAATTAACTTGCCACTCTTCAGCAGTCCAAGGAGAATATTATCTCTTAGTTGTGGAGAATTCTGTGGACTACTTTCTTTGAAGCATAAACAGAAAAGGAAGGTTGTGGTTTTATGACAGGCTCACTTAAAAGTGTGACCAAAAAATTAAATTTAATGGCCACCATTGATATTTTTTATATCTAAAAGAAGAACAATATCCACTCATTTTTCATATATTTGAGGCATAGATAGGTACACAAAGTACATACATACACAAATATATACACATATACACACACACATGGAGATAAATGCATCTTTCACATATGGCTATGCACTGAGGAAAGAAATAAAGAATCCATGTTCATGAGAACTACCTCTGGGGTTTTCTTCAAAAATGGAACATTTTCAGAAACCTGACATTGTCGGGCTGGGGGGAGAGGGTTGAGCAAACGGTATAGAGAGAGAAGTGCTTGCTGACAGGTTGACAAAAGTACATGTAGCCTTTCCTTCTAGAGGGGAGAGGTTAGGCACTCCACCACCACAGCAGAACCTTGGGGTATTGCACTGCTATCCGTTTGCAGCTTTCACAGTGATGAATGAGGTCTTAGCAGATGCCTTGCAGAGAACTGGCAAGACAGAGAAGCAGAAAGGATGAGATTACTCATATGTCTGCCCTTTTCCCCTCTCAGCTTGGGTCAGGCAGGTGATTAAAAGATAAAGTCTTGGGTGATCTAATCAAAGCCATCTGCTTCCACTCTAGTCAAGTAAGAGAAATTCTCAGAAGCTCAAGGAACATGAAGAGTTGGCTTAATCAGAACTTAAACAGAAATATTATTGTAAAAGCGCTCAGGGGCTCTGAGGACAATCCTTCTATTCATTGAGGAGCTCCAGATAGATGGATCATAACTTTCTTAACAGGTTCTCAGACTTCAAAATACCCTCAGTTACATTAAGCAAAATTAAGGATTCAATAAAATCTGATGGATTTGAGCATGAGGGAAAAAAAAGCCTAAACCTGTCACCAGATACTTACCTTAAGGGGAATGAGGCTTCTTGCAATTTCTTTTAAAGCACTGAATATTGGCTGAAACCATATGGAACATATCCATTTCTGTCTGGTGATGACGAGACTCATTCAGAAGATTATTAACAATGAAATTAATAAATGCATCCTTAATTTGAATTTTTTTCCTAATCTTTGGTAGTAAGCAGGAGAAAAATTCTTAACAGAATATTCTGGCATCAGCAGCCTTTGTGATAACCAGGATGAAACATTCACAGAATTGACTGATCCTTTTCAAGGGGGAAAAAAAGTAATTAATAAATACCCCATAGCCCAAGGAAACTAAGAACTTTACTCTGTGTACAGATCTGCTCCACAAAAATGTAAAGTTGTAATTTCACCAAGTTGTAAATGGGAAATGATGACCAGCTTTTTCAGTTGAAATTCCTGTTATAGTCTGCTTGGGTTCGTGCATGTATGATAGTCAAGAGAGACAAGGGAATTTCTGGTAACCCTAGAAAAATGCCTGGTATTGCAGCAGAGGTTTGACTGCCTTGCACCTATTTTTATTATATTGTATTTTCAAAGGATTGTTAGTATGTCAGCCACAGTCTTTCAATGAAATTCAGAAATATTTTGAGATGCACAAAATTTTCATCATTGCATCTATTTATGGAGAGAGCATATATTCATTCACCCTAATATACCTCTAATTCTCTATGCAAACACTGCCAGGCTCACTCAAGGCCACTGGATTTAGTTACTCACTTGACTGAAAAGCATGTCAATGCAAATTCAGGATGATAAACCAGCACACAAATCTCCAGGGCTTCAGTAAGTTATAATTTAACCACAGTACTAACAAAACAAGATAGCAATTATGCAAGGAATCAGCTGAAAGATTATTTTTAATTTTAAATTTCTGCCTCTATGCAGCTGGGTGTTGGAAGTAAAAAGCAAGATGAGGCACGTGTCCCCATTAGGCAGGCCTTTGGAAACCAAGCAGCATACTGTACTAAGCATTATGCTGTGGATGTTTCACAGTAAATTTATCAGCACTAGCCCTGAAACCAAATGCTTTTCTGGTGTGGTGGAATGTTCTTTTTAATATTAGTATATCAAATATTTTTGGCTCTGACAGTGACAGCAAATTAGTGCTGACTTCATAAAGGCAGAGTTTTGTGCAAGCCTGGGGACATTACAAGGGCTCTACTGACTGCCACAAGTCCTCACCTCCAGGACTGTCTTGTCCTGAATTCAAGCTTTGCCATGAAGTCAGATCAGCAGAATTCTTGACTTTCCCATTCTTCACAATTTAATCACTCCTATAATATCCTTGTAGAGGCCCTCTAACAGACCTATCTACATTACATATTTAATTTTATGTACTCCCATTTGTTCTTGGTAAACTTACTGCTCCTCCTTATTCATTAGCTTGGCAATCTCCCTTTACCTAGAGCTGGTACAGTTCCTGTGGAGTCACAGCCCCTATAAGAGGCTGTTTTGTAGCCTCTATAAGTCTGTGAAAATTATGAGGCTGCTCTGTCTCCTGATAGTCCTGTCTGCCCCTGCCTGACCTCTTTTGGGGGTTCTGCATCCTGTCAACAGCCTAGGACTCAATGTCAGCTCCCCAGGACCATCAGCCTTGTCCAGCAGCAGCATGGCAGGGCTGATCTGCAGCTCCCCACAGACCTGTCCTGCCTGGCTCACCTGGACCCACAGCCCATCCTGTCCCTGGCCCATTTCCACCTCCATGGAGGTGCCCAGTGGCTGGGGCTGGGCTGTCCCCACTGGCCCACTGCTCTGCTCCTGGCTGGGACCATGGGCTGTCAGTCTCTTGGGAAGAATCCCTATGCAGACCCAGATCCATATCAGAGCTGTGATATTTGTAGTGCCCTGAGCACATGGTCAACATCTCTATGAGACAAATGAGAGTAAACTCAAACACTGGAAATCAGTTAATTGTACCCATGAATGTATGTCCAAGTTTTGGTAGCTCCAAGGAAGCTAGTACTGTTCCAAACATCCTAGTCTGGATGTTAGCCATTCCCAGCAGATTGTTAGGGTGTTTCTACCATTTTCTGAGGTAGGACAGAACATATTAAAATTGATGCTAACTCAACATGGTCACTCTGTACCTCAGGTCAGAGAAAAGTCCACATCACACTTAAGTTAATAGAATAAAGGCAGCCAAGATGAACTCTCCATACATGTTACAGGCTTGAGTTAGTTTCCTGAACACTCAGTTACTGAGTTTATTGGAAATAAATTGAGGAGTATCCAGCCTGAACCCCAGCAGCCACAAGGGAAAGCCTTGGGTAAACAGTAGGTTTCCCTCACATCAGTCAGTTCACATGAATATCTCACAGATCCTGAGGCATCTGAGATGTCACTTGTATGATAACAAATTGCAATTGAATCAAGGCCTTTGTGCTTACACAAGCACAGCAACGCTGTAATAGACAGGTTTCTGCAATATAGAAGCTTTTGGAAAATGTGACACGTAATTTTAGTTTGGAAAGGCGCATTACACAGCTATAATTTTCATTGACTTTTTAAAGTTCTAAAATTCTGGGACACAGTTTTGTAAATCATCACTTCTGTGTAACACAAAGGGACATATGATCACTAGAAATGTTTAATATCACAAAGAGCGTTAAATTAAGAGGCTTTGATGGTGCATACTGTAACTATTTCTCTGTTCTCCTGCTGATCTGATTCAGCCTAGCTTATTTACATTATATGACAGAATACATAAAAGTAGGTTTTGCATGTGTAGAATACAATTCAAAGCCTTTTAAAATCAGTTGGACACTTTTGTTGATTTCCTAGGAGAATCAGATGTGTAATGTGGCATTGAACATCTCAGATATTCAGATAGGAGGTTTCAGTACACAGAAATAGTCAGTTTTGTTTTAACTGGACAGCTCTGACTGTCTCTGTATTTTGTGTGAACTTCCATGTTCATGACTGCACATTTTAATTACTTTAAAAATGTCTGAAGCCAGAAGCAGACACTTCAAACTGCATAAAAATGAATGAATGAATAGCAGTAGTGATGCTCATTTCCTCTGATGGATACACAGACTGGCCCACTCAATATAATCTGAATGTTTGTACAGTACACATCAAACCCTTAAGAAGTATGAAAATTAGCTTTCAAATTGCAAAGTCTGGATTCAAAATGTTTTCATGAGTTTGACATGGCTGTTGAGTATGAGCAAGAGGAGCAAAATAAGATATGAGATATGAGAAAGACTATTAGCAGACCTGGAGTTATCTCACCACATCTTCCCATGTTAGGCTAGACATTATAATAGCATTCTCAACTTTAATACAGCTCTTTCTTTGAGCTGTTTAGGTACTCTAGCAACAGGTGCTTTTACTATTTTCTTCATCTTCTTACAGATGTAGTGGCAGAATTTGAAATTAAACTGGAATTGCACCATTCCTGTAAGCTTAGCACTGGTCTTTTCTCCAGCTACTTCTGTGATTTTGCTTTCCATCTGGTTGCCATGTAAGTTTCTGAGTATTCAGAGCCAGATGAAAAAAAGAAAAGGAAAAACACCCCTTTTGAGAACATATTGCCCAACTGATCACAGATCAAAATATTCTGTAGTAAAGGCATTGCTTATTTCTACTATTCCTTCTTCTTCCCCCACTCCAAATTTTCATGATCCCATTACTGAGAAGTTAATGACATTACATTTGTGATAGCCATATAATTTTATTGAAACATTCATATTCTCTTTTATTCTTTTGAAGGGAAAAATATTAAAGTTATATCCCTCCTGTTTTTTTGATTTGGTTTGATTTTTTTCCAAAGGGAAGATAAATAGGTCCCTTTCCTGTGTGTCTGGCCAGCTTGCTAAAACCTTCATTTCTCTTCTGAAAATTCCTTCTGGCAATTTCAAACAGAAATCCTGCAGCCTAAAGACAATTGCCATTGGGTCACAAGTGCAAGCATCATGAGACTTCTTCCCTTTTTTCTTTGTTCATTCAATCTTCTTCTTTTTGTTTCCACAAAAATATTTTGCATTTTTTCCATCTCACAAAAATAAACCATAAAATCCAAAATCTAAACCAAAATGAGAGAATGAGAGCAGCGAATTAACAGGTTTCTCTTCATTTGCCTGATCAGACTATTCAGATGTGAGAGTAGCACTGAAAAAGAATAGGGTAAGGAAATGGAGAATGTTTGTACTTAAGTTAAGCCACACACCTAAAGGTTGTCACACTTGAAAATTCCAGAGCCAAGGTTCATAAAATGTAAAAGTATTCTTGCACTGTTAGAACTTGGCAGGGCTATGAGAAAATAGTACAATCTTGTTTTCCATTTATTCTGGCTAGCTGACATTTTTGCCTCAATCTGGCATGCAGTAATCATTCAGAGAGCCTGGAATTTCACAAAATTTGGTAAATGAATGATGACCTTGGGGACATTTTCCCCTTTTTATTTTTTTTTTTTTTCCTGGACATATAAGGCTAGTATCAAACTTGAGTAAGAAATTGCATTTGCATGCACACACCTACACAAGATTTTTTTTGTCCTGTAATTACTATAGTTATTTTGAGTGCACACTGTGCATGTGTATATATGGATTTATTCAGGCACAGTTTTGACATAGCACATGTGTTTATTATAGTTAGAACAAGATTATGAGCTTTTGCATATGGACTTGAGCAGGATGATGGGAGTTAGAACTTGCCCTAACTTAAGTGTAGGACCTATCCATTTTGTAGGACAGAAAAACAGAGCCCTTTGGTTAGGTTACCCAGGAGAGTAGTGAGTATGTACGTGAGAGACACCTAAAAGTCAGACCACTGAAAGGAACCTGCCTTCAAGTGTCTTAACATCAGCTTCCTGAAAGGACTGAGAAATTACCATCTAGACAGAATTTGAGTGCTTATGCTCCAACAGCATAAATCCTGGATTTAGCAGGATTCTGGAATCCCTCTCCTGTATGCACCATCTAACTCTAAAACTATAGATGTTTAGCTTTTGCCAGAAATTTTCCAGTTGTCTAGAGCATTATTTCTGTTTTTATGAATAAGTACCTCTTTTGGAACTAGGACTAGGTTACTTCCCCACCTCAGACCTCAGTACAGGCAAAGTAGGTGTTTTACCATTTAATGCAAGGCTAGAGCAAGGCTGACTAATTCACAGCACATCAATTTCTACAGGGTTATTGTATCTACCAGTGCTGGGAAAAAAATAATATTTTCTCTTTCCTTCTCTTATTGCTTTGGTACATTAGTACAGTAGTTACAGCTACTATATAAAAATTCACAGAAGGAGAAATTGACTGAGATTGGAAGAGATCTCTACTGTTGGAGATTGCCTACTCAACCAAGCTTACTCAAAGTAGGGTCAACTACAGAACATTTTTCAGGGCCATGCCAAGTTGAATTTTGAATATCTTCAACAACATGACCTCTGAGATTGACTTGTACCAGTGTTTGAGCCTTGCAGAAACAAACAAAAAGGTTCAAATCGCTGAAAAATTTTCCTAAGTATGACCAATCCCAACTCTTCAGCCTTGCCTCATATTTGGGTTGTTTCAGGTTCTCAGTCATCTTCACGGCCCTTGGCTGGATTCTCAAATATTCTAGATGTAGAGTCTGACATAAAAAATATAGAGATTTACAGGATCAAACTATTCCTTTTTTGTCACACATTTATTTTATTTTAAATAATTTCAGCCTCGTGTTTTTTGCTGTGTGAATTACAGTATATTTCAGGATTTGACCCCTCTGGGTTTTTTTTAAGCCAGAGAGCAAATAAAAGAGTTTTCTGTGGTTGGAACTTCTCCTTTGCCATGTCACCATGCAACTCAAGAGTACATAGCTGTGTGATAAGAAGTGCATTCTTCCCAAGTTTGAAAAGGAAGAGCTGTTTCTCAGCAGAAGCCTAGATTTAATTGTGCTGACAGGGATTTTTGTATCAAATGTTGTACACATGTGCTTTCAAATGACAAAAAATACTGCAGGTTCTTCATGGACAAAATTTTACCTTTCTTACATATTGCTTGGAAAACTACCCCTAAGATTACTATAACATTAAGCAATATATGGAAGATAATGCAGGTATGTGTAAACAAATAAAGGCTTAATTAATTGTTAAGAATTGCACTGCCCTGTTGAGTGTTTCAGACAAAATCTGTACGTAAGAATGGATATTTACTTTTGAGCACTGAAGGTGCAAAAGTATACAGCATTTTACTTCTGTCTACTAATTAATTTTCACCCTGACAAAATAGGTGTCATCTGGGTGCCCGATTGTTCAGGTGGACAGACATTTCTGTTCTAAAATTTGACTGATGGTATCTCCCATCCCTGGCCTTCCCTCTTCTCAAACAATAAAATGAAATCACTTACCAAGAAAAAATAAATTTCCAGAAGTTATTTTTAAACTAAATTAAATGCAGTGAGAAATTGGATATGAAGACTTCTGGAGAATCCTGGAGATTAAATTCATCACTGAATAAAATCATTATAGGGTCACCTCACTCAAGATTCTTCACCTGTTTGCTTCAACTCTAATCTGGAAGACAGATTCTTCCACAACTTCTTTCTCCCTGCTCCACCTAGGAGAGGAGAAACAGATAAAAAGTTAAGCCCATTGTTGAGATAAGAACAGTTTAACAAATGAAATATAATAAAACACACTACTAATACTACTAGTAATAATAGTAATGAAAAGGGGGATTAATAACAAAAAGAGAGAAGAAAATTCAAGGAAAAAAAAAGTGATGCACATTGCTTACCAGCACTGCACATCAACAATTTAAATATCAGTGTTATCAACATCATTCTTATATGAATCCAAAACAGAGCACTGTACCAGCTACCAGGATGAAAATTAGCTCTATCCCAGCTGAAACCAGGACAACGTGTTGCATTCTTTCCTTAGATTCTCAGGTAAGACTAGTCAAAGTGATGCTAGATTACATCAAAGTGTTCATTCATATATTTGGCAACAGGAAAATGCAGTGTACTTATCAACTTATTTTATAGAGATCATAAAACAGCTCTCATGAGGTAACAGTCTGAGGTCACATCTACCCTGGACTGAAAGTGAAACAGTGACCCATGATCTGTAATAAAATGCTCCATATTCCATTATTATTAGGGTGAGTTCCTTTTATCTTTGTTCCAACACGTTTTTTTGGCTGCCACCAAACTTCTAAAATTTAATGCATGGATCCTTAAAGTCTGGGTTACTGCTAGATTAACACCTACTTGTATTAAGAGGAAAGATAAAAAAGATAGACTTTATTCTGAAAGAAAAAGAAAATTAGAAATGTAAATTATGTATTGGATTTGCATTGTCTTTCTGTGTCTAGGATATGACAAGGATGATTTGATTGACACAAGTGTTTTTTTACGAGGTTTTTATCAGGGGGGCAGTTATGTATTATCTGTTTCAAAATCTAGAGGAAGTATTCAAGGCAGGCAGAATAAAGCCTATGGAGGAAGGACTTTATAAACTTTTGGTGAAAGTTTTAGATTATAGAAAGAAACCATGTTTATTGAGCAAGTCCCTTTATACATATGAAGAAAATCTTCCTTTCATTTGGTTATCCAGAGACATTTGGGGTCATACATACTTAAGCCTCTGAGTACAATTGTCAGCACTGTTTACATCCTTCACACTTTCAGGTGTCAAGATCATAGTTTAATGAGCATTACCCGAAGCTAAATCCATATATAAAATGCAAAAGAAAACTGTGTTAGCTTTTGGTGTGCCCACACTTTGACTGAGATACCATTCATAGTCACCAGCATAGAATTATACCATATAACCTGTTATACTTTGTTCAGCATTCTCAAAGCTAGACAGAAAAACAGTGTTTAAATATTTCCAATTTAGATAAGACGATATTGGCTTTCAATGTGATATAGATTCCATGACATTGCTTAAAAGCAACAGAAAACTTTTCTGAACAATTCTACCTTCACATAAGTTTTTGAGTTCAGTTTCATTCATGGTGTGAAACTATTTCCTCAAATCAGAAAAAGTCTTTGTAATAGAAATAAAATACCATCACCTTCAGATTAAAAAGTTTAAAAGTTTGGTCTCCATTGCTATAAAACTCAGACATATGGAATTTGGATAAATGTGATGAATATACCTAATGGAACTTGATGGTTTATTCAAAGTATGCAGAACTCTCTGCTTGCACTAAAAGTTGCAAATATTAATAAGCCACAAAAAAGTGCTTTTTTTTTTCACAGCCATGTTCTAAATGGAACCTTTACTTGAACATTTTTTGAGGGTGTTGATTGTTTCAGGACTAAACTGATTGTAGACAAATCTCTTTGACTCTGTAGTTAAAAAGAACATGTTAACTATCTTAAGAAATCATGTACTATTAAGAAATCACCTCACCAATCCACTTCTTTGAAACCTAATACTTCCTCTCTGGTATGTTGGATAAAGATGGCTCAAAAGAATAAATGAATAAGACATTCAAAAGCTAATATAGACACAAAAATGCTTCTCAAAATACGTGGTTCTGTAGAAGAGAAAACTTATAATACAATAAAATAAATTTTTTCTTTTTCTTGAAAGAGAAGAAACAAATTTCAAATTTGAAGTGATGATAAATGGAAAAAAAAAAGTACACTGATCTAGTTTTGGAAGGAATGATAAAAACCTGTAATATTTATATCAACTGTCTCAAGAACAACTACAATGTACACTTTGATATGGGGACAGTATGATGATGAATTTTCTTTCTACCAACAAATTATAATAAAATCACCACCACCACTAATAAAATAACTGGATCACTGTTTTCCAGTTTATTTAGACAAGTGCTTTCTTCAGCTTCCTGCTTCTTTGAGAAGGAACATGTGATTTTTTTCTAGAGATGTGTCAGAACATGGAAATCAATTCTGTGCGCTTGCAGCCTATTGCTTTCCTCAGAACTAAGACTGTATTTTTCATGTCAAGCAAGTAAAATCATTACAAAGGTTAAAAAACATTTTTTCTTGCTTTTGTACCTTTGCCCATGCAACACTGAAAATTTGACCAATTTTTTTTTCCCACAGAACAAATAAGAACTCTTTATTGTTTTAATCTGTTTTTTTCATAATTTTCTACTTAATATTACCTTTAAAATTGTGTTTTGAAACAAGGAATGGTTTGAAGTAAGCTTGTTTCATAAAACTATATACCCTAATGGTTGGAAAAGAAAATGTGCTGTTGACTGTAAGAAGTAGAAAGTTGGAAAAATAATTTTTTGATGTTTCCAGAAGAATATTTCCCACATTTCATCATTTGGGAATTGAGAACACTGCTAGGGAAAGATCGTAAATATGGACTTCAAAGGAATGATTAAAAAAAGAGAATTGCCTATTGAAAAGATACATAACCATTGTTCTCATTCTAGATATTCTTAAAAGTCATGGGTTTATAATAATCTGGTTATGTTTGCCATGTTGTGTATAATATCACTTAGTCACGGATATTTCTCTGACTCACTGCATTGAAGGTCACTGTGAGAATTCAATGCCTCAGGAAACTTTCAGTTTTGTTGAGATGACAATCTTTTGCTTCGTCCACTTAGAACCTCAACTATTTCCATTCCTTTTCCCTGCTTGTACTTTTAGTAGTAGAGCTCTTCTTCAACTTTGAAATTCTATTTAATTCTACATATAGATAGAAGTCTAGAGTGTCAATATGTAGAGGAGGCAATAGGAAGACTGAATAAACAGTTGGGTTTTAGAAACATTAGGAACTGTAGAACTTTATGGAGAGAGGAACTTGAGTAGAAAGAAACCAGCTGTGGCGTATTCATAATAGTAATGTTACCCCAAAACCAAAATGCTGAAAGGATTATTTAAATATAGAAGTTAATAGAAAGCCAGTTGTGGCAAAAGAACAGGTATTTTAGGCTGACACAGTCTGCAGATATCAAAACTAATGCTAAGTGTGTCTCTCAAAAGAGAGGAATGAAATTCACAGGGGAAGCATAGTGCTGTATGCATAGAATATGCAACATTAATCAGTGAAAGAGGTAAAAACCCAGAAGTGTTTCCTTAATTATGCTGGGAGCTTGGAAAATAACATAATGAATTATTACAAATCTTGGAATCTAAGCAATTACCCTGACATACCAGGTAATTCAGAGACTTGGTGGAAAGAGGATAAAACATGGAATGTTGTGTTGCCAGGCTTCCAGCTTCATAGGGTTTCTAGACTAGGACATAACAGAGGAAGAATGAATGCATGAAACCTAGGGAACATTATTATGATCATAATTTAAAAGCATTAGTCATTTTGGATGGAAATCTCATGTTATTAGTAAAAAAAAAGAACTAGCATGGAACAATGCCTGCCCTTATCAGAAAAATACAAAATGCTGAGTGGGATGGAAAAATTTCCAAGTTTGGGAGAAGTACTAAGTGTGAGAGATTCTGATTGTCTATCTAGAAATCTGATAGGATTGAATGGAATGAGGTATAAACTTCCTGGTTTTTTTGCTATGATGAATGTTTTATTTCTAGAACAATAAAAACGTCTTAGAACTCACAGGAAAAGATTCTGTTAAGTCTGATCTTGAGACATGCAGGAGGAACCATTTCAAGAAATATTAATGGGAGATTTGTTATGTGATAGTGAACATGCCAGAAGAAGGTTTAAAAGCAGGAAACAGGTCAAAAGAATCAGAATATGAGTATTCATTTTTCAGAGAGGAAGAAAGATTTACAAAAAGAATGGGAGAGCAAACCCTGAAAAAAAAAAAACCAAACCAAAAAAACAACCAACCAACCAACCAACCAAGCAAAATGTAATAAGAAAACCCCAAACAAACCCCTAAAACACTCTCTTCATCTTGAATTCTACCTAAAAAGTGTTACAGTGGAAGTCCAAGTAAAAAGAATGTGAAATTAAAATAAATCAAAATAGAGCTCAGAATCTTGTGTTAGGTCAGTAGCTCAGAACCCAGGCAAAAAATGATAACATAGGTAAAAACTCAGCATTGAAGAAATTAAAAATGCACTAAATATGGATAACAAATGAACCATAAAATATGCAGAACATACATGAACAAGAAATTTTAAAAAACTAAAAAAAACCCTGAATACCAACTGCAAAAGTGTGCTTAGACTGATAGTAAATCTGTTGCTAAGCACATTAAAACAATTCTGATAGCGAATCAGTGAGACCATACTGTGACAAAATTCTGAAAGAAAACTCAGGTTTGACAAGGCTATAGTAGATAGGCTATAGTGAATGTTTAAAATTGTTCTATAGTGTTGAAAACATTGAATAGATTCCTACATCTAAAGCCCTTTTGCAGCATATAGGTCAAAGGAATTCAGTCACTTCTAAGAATATATATTAGACAAAATAGATAAATTAATTTTCCATAAGTCAGCAGTATCAGGTGATATTTCACCCATGATGTGTAACATATCATGGTGAGGCCATCACATATATAGAAGAGGAAGGCTGTCAAGATTGCCTGTCTGTGATAAGACATCCAGCTAGAATTGTGGGAAATACAGGAACAATGAGTCTGAATCTGAAATAGAAAAATAAGCTCTTTATCATAGCAATAAACAGAGACTTTTGGGAAAGAGTCAGCATATCTTCTGTAAAGGGCAATCCCTCCTCACTGACCTGCTGCAGTTCTGGAAGGATGATTGTAAGCATGAGTATCAACAAGAGATAGTTGAACCAATGTATTTAGATTTTTTAAGTGTTCACCAAATGCTGCTAGAGAAGATAAACTTCTGTTAAGCACTGAAAGTTGGCTAAATGATAGAAGGGATAGAGTAGGATGGCACAGCATAACATAGAATAGCATAGGATTGGATTTAGCAGTTGTTTTCCAGGATGGGGAAGAATATGCAATGCAGTTCCATAGGGTAGGTTCTGGGACCAGATCTTTTCATGATTTTAGAGACCTGAAGCAGAAAGGAATAAAGAATCTGCAAATCTGTGACTGCTGCTAATCTCCTTTGTGGTGAAGAACACTGAATTGGGATATTATTAATCCTCAAAATGAATAAGAAGCTGTTGTGAAACAAACTGCAATATAAGAAATAAAGGTTCTTCAAACTAGAAGGATGTTCTTTTCAAGCAGATAAAACACAGTCTTTCTTAAAACAGCAAGTAGCAAATTTACAGAACTTACTCTACTATGATGTTGTAGATGGAGGCATTCAGTAAGCTGAAAAATAATTAGATGTTCATTTACTAAAATGTCTAAATAACAGTGTACCATTAAACAACAGCCCGTGGCCATTGACAGAATTTGGACTGCCAAAAGCAACTAGATTTCTTTTCCCTCTCTAAACACCTCCTGCTGCCTGTGTCGATGGTTGGAATCTGGGCTGGATGGGCTGCTGGTTTGGCATCATATATTCTTATGTTTTTAATTAATGCATGTGGCCCTTTTCTTATCACCTAAAAATTCTTCTGTGAATTCCTGCAACACCTGCCTAAGTTTCTGCCTTGTGGTCTCTGCATAGGACCCACAAGGACAGTCATAACTCTGATATCTCCTCACTATTTAGCATTTCTCAGAAGAGACTATATGGCTATGCTTTGCCTTGTGCCTGAAAGTAAGATTGACATTTCCAGAAAACGTGGGTTTAACATCTATTTATTGAGGAAATGATACCCCCTTGTCCAGGCTTTCAGAATTCTGACAACCCACTGAAAAGTAGCTTTAATTAGGATAACAGTAGTCCAGGAATGACAGAAAGATGAAAAATCCTTCAGTTTCATCTGAAATAAATTTATGGATGAAAGTAGATTCAATGAGGCCTGGACATACACTTGCTGCAATCATTAATGGTTGATCATTGTAGTAGAATCAGGGTAAGAACATGTACTGTTCAGTTTGCATACAAGATACAGCTTAAACTTACAGATGCTAGACATTTTTAATAATAAAGGCAGCTGTCAAATTACCAAAGATGTCAGAGCAGATAAAATCCTGGCAGACGTACTGAGCTCTAAAAAGGTTTTCTTTGACTAGTATGCCACTGCCTCCTTCACTATTATAGTAGGTAAAACTTAAAAGACATCAATAGTTTTTACATGAATGATGTTGTCTTTCTTCTTTTTAATAATAAAATAATCTTTTTTTTTTTTTTTTTCTTTTAGGTATACCATTAAAATAGCACAATAAAGCACATTCTCTACATTTTTTTTAATTTAAAGCTCTATTATAGCAACTAAAGGGTTTGAAATGTGACCACCTTCAACTCTCCACTGGAAATTTTATATATGGGCTCTACAGGCTTCTTGTATTAGCAAAAATCAACTTTCCATTCCTTTAACTAAACTACACACACTTCTTGATTCACTTTTGTCCAAAGGAGAGCAATAAAATAATGACAACAGTGATTTCCTAGCCCACATGAAGAGGTTAAAATGCTTAAAAGAAAAGCCAGGCAAAGCTGAAGAGGAATAAATATAGAGGTTTAAAAATAGAAGTTTTAATAGTGCAAACAGTTGGCAATTTATACTTAAGCCATTGCTCAAAAACAATCCAGGTAATTTATACTGCCAATTGAAGCCCAGCCTCACACTGAAACTTCACTGCAGCCCTTCCCAAGTATTGACTAAGATTCTTGTACCAAAAAAATAAAAAGACAGAAAGAAAGACATCAGTTTCCTAATTTTCATCCTGGTGGTTTGCAGACAGCAAGGACATAGGTAAAGAATCCACTGTATTTTTAGAGAAAATAGGATCAAGAAAAGACCTTTTATATCATGACCTGTTATACTTTCTGTAATGGTGGACTATGGCTGGGAGTACTTCACTGCTTTGTCTGTTCTAAATGAAAGAGGCTCCAAGCACTTCTTCTTAGGAGAATACCTTGTTTACAAAGAAATATTTCTGTCTCAAACAGGTGTGTTTGGAGTTTTTTTACTTGTGAAGTTTGGGGTTTTTGTTTTTTAAAGCTACTTTTCATTGCAAATACCAATTTTTCAAATTTTTAACTTAGTCCCTGCTGTCTATCTTAACACAAAAACAAAATGACACATACACACATAGGAAATGCAAGAAAAATAATTTGTAAAAAATATTGCAATTTCTGGAAACATGAATATTTGTATGAAATGCCAACATATAAACTACAGGGACTAAAATCCAAAATCCACTTCATCCAGTGACATATAATTAAATCTTAAGGGAATAGAATTATAATATCTGGGCAATCTTCTGTCTAAAAGAGAAAAGTGTTCATTTCCATGGGTGCTAACAGAACTTGGAGGAAAAGTTCCTTCCTGCACCTCTCAATGTTTCCATCACCCTCAAATCAAGTCACATCGCAATCTATACTTTTTTTGGGACACATATGACTGTGAATGTAAGAATAACTAAGATAATTTATACATAATTTGCAGGTAACTACTAATAGGAATTTACTGACTTGTATCTGGGAATGTAATATTAGTTCCTGAGGGTTAGAAGGACTGTAATAATTGAATAACTGATTAAAACTTGAATAATTGAATAGCTCTGACTATTGCTTACCATTGAATTGTAATCTGAATGTATGGTCAGCATTACAGGATTACACAAGAAGGAAAAGTCCCTACTTAAAGTTCCCAGCAGACAGGACACTGCTGTAGTGAGGCATTTTGATCCATCAGGCAACATTATTTTGTTTTCTGTCATGAGGAGAAGCACAAAGTGGGAAGACAGATGCAAACACCACAGCAAAAAGGAGGAAAACACAGCCCATTTTGTGGTTTCTCTTGTGTGCATACTGGAAATAGAGAGAGTTCATGCACTCACCATCATACTGAACACTAAATAAAATATCTCCTGCACAAAAGCCCTACTTGAGATAGCATCACTGCTCTTTGGGCTCTTGACAGTTTTAAAGGCCATTACTAACACCTCCTCTGCCATCTGCTCCTCTGCATCACATAAGTGTCAGGGAATCAGATCAAGTAAAACTCCCATTAAAGTAAATTAAAGTCATGTCTGCCTAAGGGACAAATGTAAACTCAAGAAGGATCTTTTGGTTTGGCCTCAGGAGCTCAGGAGCAGCCTCAAAGAGAAAGGATATGCCCAATAAATGTTGCTCTAGGTCAGATAATTTTCTGGTCCATTAGGTTAAGTTCTTGAGAAGCCACAATCTAATAGAACTTTCTTCTGTTAAATATTCATATAGACAGATAATAAACTTATGATAATTATACCTTAGAGACTTAAAAAGATACACTTAAGCATGCATCTGTCTGTAGCTATGAGAAAGTGCTATTTCAATTCTGATTTCCACTTAGAAATTTGTACAATTACATATTTTCTCCTATATTTAATGGAGAGAAATGTATTTTATGTTTTCAGGGATATGCCATGCCAAGAAAATTGCTTGAGCCTGATTTAGGTTGAATTTTGAGGGAACAAGAAACATACAAATTAAATAGCATATTACTATATTGTTTCTTCAATTTCATGTCACAAAATAACCAAATACATCAACTCAGGCAAAGCTAAGGCTTCCTGACTGAGGATCAAGTTTCCCTGAATTGCAGGAAATTCTCTTGTAGAGTCAGTTAATGAATTTATTATTTTCTTATTAATAGTATTGTTGTTTCAATGATTAGGAATTTGTTAATCAGACCAATTCTTCTGGCATACTTTGGTTATCCTTCTTTCATCTTATGAATAACACAGACATTTCTCCTTCTCTGTCTCAAAATTAATAAGGGAACACAAATAAATAGGTTGTTGCATTAGTTCCTAAATTGTGTGGAAAGGTTTTACAGAGTCTGTTTTCAGAAATATAAGTAGCAACTCCCAGATACATATGTATTTTGTAAACATCATTATTCATATTCTTTAATATGTTTATGGCATATTTCTTCATAATAAAGTAAAGCAGGCCATACAGGAAAGAAAATGTTCCCTTCCCCCCCTGCCCCGCTTTTTTTTTTTTTTCTTGTGAATTGCTACTGAGACTACTGATACTGTGCCTTCCTGCATTTGTCATAAAATTCCATTGTGCTTAGATGAAACATTTCTGAACCCGGAACATTTTCAAAGATGGATGAGGGTCCAGGTGATTGAACAGCTTTTTCGCATAAAATAGCCAAAGCACTGAATTTTTTTCAGTTGTATTTTAAAACACTTCTGAGATTACACATTAATAAATACATAGGATATATCTCAAAATAAACTCCCAAAATATTTTCAAAAGCATAAATGACCACTTTGAACATTTTGGTTAATTGTTCAGGACCAAAAGATGCTAACAAACATGTTAACAGTTCATGAGATTCCTCTAGAAAAAAGATAAATTCCTACTTAGATATACATCTCTTGTTTGTGTCCAGGGGTTAAAATAGAGACATTTCAAACGATTTTCCACCCACACATTAGGAAACATTTCCCAAATTCTGAGTATGGTACTGCAGTACATTGAGCTAAGCTGTGTCTTATCTCAGGTCCCATTGCATGGAATTATCTCTTGTAAAATTTATAGTTAATATGAAAGTTAAAATATTGACAGAATTTAATCCATGTTTCTCACATGCCTCTACAATTTCCCGAAGACAAAAATCCCTCACATTAGAAAAAACCCAAAAAAACCAACAGAATGGTTTTTTTAGTGCAAGCTGCCCAAACAACATCTGGAGTAATTTACTGTTTAGTTCTGTGGGGTTTGGTTTGGTTTGTTTTTTTTTCTTTGTTTATTTTCGTGTTTGTTTAGGGACAACAAAGAAGAAGAAATGTCAACAGACACTAAGGACTTTTCAAAACTTGTGAAAAAAGAAAAGTTCACCTTAAATCCCATGCCAAATTTCAGCCTAGAGAAAATTACTGTGCTGCAGTCTTGATGGCATGGATACACATAGACAGGCATTTCACCATACCCCTGCTGTAGTTAGACAAGTAAATAATCAATTGAATTAATGGAGGCTGACAGTTTCCAAGCCTTTGTGCTGAGAAAGTTTCATAGCAGCATATATGTGCATCTCAACAGATTTCTACAAAATCCACCATTAGGAAAGAACAGACGGAGACCTTTAGACAGTTTTGGAAATTCAGCATCAGATAAATCTCTAAAGCCACAATGAAAATTTCCAGCAGACCTACTACTGACAAAGAGACATTTCGTGGATTTTGTCACTATCTTCACAAATTGAAGGGGATGCTTGTAACTTTATTTTCAGAATTGCAAGTTTCTGAAAACTTATGCTTTTATTGTTTTGTTTTGTTTTGTTTTTGTTTTTTCCAGTTCTGTCTTGGTTTAAAATATGACCACAATAAACTCTCATTAGCAACTTACTATTTGTTTGAATTGTAAATAAAATGTTGCCCGATGAGCACCTGTAAATTATTTGGCACCAGTTTGAAACTTTCCTAAAATGTTAGTCTGAAAACAAAATGGATCTTGACAAAAAGTTATACACTTATCTTCTTCAGAATTTAGAATTTAAAACATTGGATTGATTTTTATAGTAAAACAAATGTTTTATGCCCTTTTCATGCACTCTAGTTTTATTTTTTTCCACTGAGAAGTTTTATTATGTGTATTAGCCTTTGGTCTGCACTGGGATATTAAGGAAATAAGTAACCCCATGTTTTGACTTTTTCAGGCACATTGCACATGCAAGGTATGACAACACCTTGAACCTATTATCCATTGATTCTGAGGAATATGTGTTAAGAACATACAATGTTTTTTTCCTTCTCCATTTCTCAGCATACATTTCAGGATATAAGATGAAGAATAGGAAAGGATTTAGTCTACAGGAAACTGTAGAATGAAAAGAATTACAGCAATAAGCACATTAAATACAATAACATATGAAAGATATTCTCTTTAACCCAGAGCTATACCAAAATGTTATAATTGAATTCTAAGGGTCCAAAGACCTATGAGTACATATCCTGTGTACTTTTCATACTGAGACTAAAATCACTGAGATTCATGCTTTTCACAATTTTTATCTTGTCACTGAGGAATGAAATGGTGAAGCTGACAGCCTCATTCTCTGCAGTCACCATTGGTTTACATATGCAGCTTTGAGAATTATTTAAGAATTATTTTTCTCTCAGGGATGATGACAAAACATCTATCCACAAACTTATGCATCCTCACAAATGCTGTTTTCTGTGTCATTAAGCACTTTGATGAGTTTAAAATGTTCAGTACTTTCAGTAACAGGGAAGTGGTCAGGCAGGCTGCAAGGAACTTTGATCATGGGCCTTTTCTTTCCTCCCCACAATTCAGAAAAAGACAGTTTTCCTAAACGAGTGACCATGACCATAGAGTCATAGTAAAATTACCCATATTCTTCTGCAATACTAGAGGCTACATTGCATGACAAAATAAAGGTGTTTTCTTTGTGGGTAATCATTTAGATATTAATATAATTTCAATTGTCATCCTCAGTTTCCACAGAATCTTTAGCTGATCAGGAATATCCATTTTCTTATCTTTTTACAGATTCAGACAGCAACTGGGAAGTTCTATTACAGTCTCCTAATTATATCTCCTTGCATCTTTATCCTATTTATTTGCTTAGCCCAGAAACATGTGGATGATTCATTTGGAAAAATTTTCTTAATTTAAACGTGAATATTATCTTAGAGCTTCTATAGGCATTAGACTAATGGCTATGTAGTTATTATTTCCAGATGTCATTCCTTTCTATCTACACTCAGGTACTGCTCAGCTGTGTTTGAAGTCAAGGAATCTATCTACACACACAAAAGACAAAAAGAAAAAAGTGCACATTGAGAAATGTTCCACACAGCTGAACTGTAGACTCATAAATTCCTCACTCTAATGTTTACATACTTCTGAATGGCTCCAATTGCTACCAGCCAGGGGCCTGGGTGTCCTGCTTGCCACAAAGAAATCTGAAACCTGGAAAAATTTCATAAACAATTGTCCTTAACCAAGAACATATGCTCACACGGCCACTATGTAAGGAATTAAATATCCAGGGAATATAGAGAAGGGGGAAAGGGGAAGAAGAAGAAAGAGAAGAACACTGAGTGCTTTGTTATGTGAAGTAGGATTGTTAGTTAAAGATCATTGTTGTTCTACTTTAGGAGATTTTGCACCTTCAGTGTTTTACCTAATATGCACTTTTTTTTTTTTTTTGTCTCTCGGCAGCTATCTCCTATGAAACATTTATGCTAAATAAATGCACTATTAAATATACAAATTTATCTTTACTGCTGTTTACCTAGTTGACTCCCCTTCTGCATGCTGAATTTTCAAGCTTATATGTTAATTTGTCACAGCAGTAGGACACGGAATCTCTCCCCCTTACTACATATAAGTTAGAGTCCAGAAACAATGTTTAAACTGATTTTCCGGTCTTCTTAAACAGTGAAAGTTTCTTTCCCCACAGTTTAAACTATCACCAGCTATTAGGATTCCACAATTTCCTTTCAGAAACTATTTCACAATCTAATAGAGTCCACCATGGGGAAATTCTTCTTTTATAATTGAGCCCACATTTGCTTAATATGTATTCTTTAGCTTGAAAAATTAATAGATTTGATTGTTAGTTATGGGAGGTTAATCCTGTGGCTGTGTCATTTTTTCAGATTGCAAGTTCAGCTCAAAAAGTGGAAAAATTATCATAAAGCATAACATCTTTTGGGGGTTTTTGTTGTTTTTTTTTTTGAGAAATACGATGCAATAATGTGAACTTTCATGGTTTCTTTTGTTATTATCTAAAAACTCTGTATGTTTGTCTCTTTGGGAAGAAGCCTCCATAGAATCTATGCAGCTTTGGCAGCATGATTAAGAAATATTGTGGTGATTTGACACATTTTATCCTTCCATCACTGCTGCACAAGTAACGTCATGTGCATTGAATGTTTTCATACCTTAACTTATTAACAGAATGTGACTGCAGTTGAGCGTATTTCAATGGGAAATATAAAAGCTGAACTCTGAATATTGCTTGTTTAAGAGCATAGATAGTTTAGCAGTAAGATATCAGACTAGCTAATATGGCATTCTAAAGGCAGACTCGAAATCACTACCCAGTATATCTCCCATTTTACCCCATTTTCTGTTTCAGCTGTGCTTTTAAAATTGATGATGCAAAAATTCCTAAACTATTCAGGGTCTGAAGTATAACTATAAAAATCAACTATAAGAATCATTCTTACCTAAGAGGTACATACATCTACACAGACACACATTTTCAAAAGTGAATTCTAAGAACCAACATACTGAAATCAGTTTCAGGTGTTCTGTTCAGCAAGAGTAAAATTCATAGGGAAAACAAAAGCAGAAAAGTGTGTAGCCATATTTTCTTCCTGTTGCTTTTGTAGGATGTGATAAGTCTTGTTCTTCTATCAGTTTGTCACTTGGACTCTCCTACTGTCTTAATCAACAAAACCATACTCTTCTGCTAAGCTGAGGCTTGCTCTGCCCTGCTATAATTGTACTACGAGTTTCAGATATACCTTGTAGAACCTCTAACACTTGATGGATCTTAATGCAGGAGTCTTGGAAAATACTTTGTGAAAGCTATTTCAAGAAGAGCTAAGAGAAAAAGAAAAGTGCGTGGATTCAAGAAGAGTAGGGTGACAGAGCACTTACAGAAATAAGAGAAATTGTCTCTTCTTCTTCAAGGTATTGTCTTCAAAGAAACATCTGAAAAGAAAATTTGCTAAAAATACTACTGACAGACAGCATGCAAAGAAACCTACTCACTCAAGTTAAGCTGCAGCAAAATGCTGCATGCAGTCTTCTGAACTCCAAGAGCAACAAAATTGTGACTGTTTTCATTCCTCCATGGTTTCTTAATTTGAATACTACCACATACTGATACTGCCATATGCCACTCTTGGAAACACTACACTGAGGTACATTACATTAGCACAGGCTCATCTGTACTAAGTAATGTCAGTACTTACACTGCAAACCCTTGGTGACATTTGGTCCATCCACACCTCTGGTGATCTGCATTCCATTACTGCTGCAATAGAAGAATAGAGGAATATAGTACAAAATGAAAATGAAGAATAGCTTTGACTCATTGAAAGAAACGTGGGGAACAGATGAATTAGCTAAACCCAAACATGGACCAAATCAGAAAGATAATTCTCTATAGTATTACCAAGGTCAACTTGTCCTCTTTCCCAAGTTGGAATAATAACTTAATACAGAACAGGCTTTATGATATATTTCATATGACATTATGTATCACATGCAAAGGAAAACAAAAAAAAATCCTCCCGCATTATCCAGAACTGTTCTATGAATTTCAGATAGATTAAAAAAAAATCAAACCCCATGAATATATTGTGATGACATTATGAAGAAGAAACCATCTTTTACCACTTATTAACTAACATTATAAATGTCATCCCTAAATTCCAACACAGGCAATTTATACTGGGAAATTTCTAAGTGATCTCCATATATGAAAGCTAAAGAAGAAAGTATTGTAAAACTTTGTAAATACTCCTTCTCTGTCCACTTTGTGAAAAGGCATAATCTTAAAGTACATGCCTGAATCCTCCAGTCTATATGGCATGTACATTGTTTGGTCTCTGACAGGTCTTTTAATATCTCTACAATTCAGCATTCTACAACATACATGAAAGACAATTCTATTCATTCTAATTGTAAGGAAAATTTTCACTGAATAGAGACTATATAAGATCCTACAGTTTATCTGAATTTTCTATGTGCTGCTGTGGTACTGAATAATTTAACTGATTTTTTTTTTTTGCGTGTTTAAGTTTCAATATGATTTATACATATATATATATATATATATGCACACACACACACAGTTTGTTTAATGTGATCTCTCAAGTATATGTTGAAAGGAAATTAAAACTAGGCCTATAATGTAATTGCAGATGACTTTATCATGTTTTAATATATCTAGCATCAACGTTTATGCTGTTGAACATATTTAAGGAAAGGAAAACTTCAAAATGCTCAGAAATATCATAATTATGCTCTTTGATCAAGCCTTGAAGGAGCAAGTATAAACTGATTGATGCCACTTTAAAGGCTGACTGAACAGTCAACAACTAATATTATGCAGTATTTCTTGACAGCATAAAAAAGAATAAAGAAAGGTTCAGATTTTTGTCTGAAAAAGATACTACAGGCTACAGATTATCTTGTGTGTCTGTTTTTTGTTTGCTTTTTTAAAATTATTATCTCATTTTGTAAAGTGACAAGAAAGAAATACAATGGTTTTAGGAACAATCTATGGTGGAGCAAGATAAAGGGGCATGTTCCTACTCTTTCTGCAATTGTCAGCAATTTTCTTTGTTTATGCAAAGCAGCTTGGTATAATTTGCTTGAAATCCTGCTAACAGTTAAAATAACTCAAATGTTCCCACTTCAGGCTGCCAAATAAAATCACTGATGTCTTGCAGTTGTCACATATGAACTTGTCAAGCTTTTGTCTTTCTTGCTATAGGGCCAGGAGTTGCTGTCCCAAGGGAAAGAATACTCATTTCTATGCCTTAAATACACAGCTTTGCTGGGGTTTGCAGTTTTGCAGTCCAGGTAACCCTGAGAGTTTGTGTTCAAGATAGCCTGAATTCTTGCTGTTAACAATAATGCGTTTAGTCATATAGACTGTGTAACTTCCTAAAAAGAATGCACTAACTAATTAAACTTTGAAATTACAATTTTGTTTACACTGTTCTGATTTTTCCTTCTCTAATCTGCGTTCCTATTTTTCTTACAAATTAGGATTTTATTTGTCTAAATAAGTAGTAGCATTATCTTTAGATTTAATCAGTCTAGTCCCATAGTAACTAGTAAAACAATAAAATTGGAATAAATGATTGCCCTGTAGCTTATCATTATATGCATATGTTCATTATAAGACTATTATTAGAAATTACAGTGCCAGACGAGACCATTTTTTTTAATCCTGTTATTGTTTTATGGGTGAGTGTCAGACCTAAGTTTCAATGCATGCTTTAGTGAATAACTGTAATTGAAAATGTTGTATGTTTTACTGTCTAATATAACTTTTATCTATCTGCAGAACTCTTATTATGGTTTTACATACTTTTGGTTTGCCAAAGACCTGACTCCAAAAATCACTTTCTTTGTGGAAACATTTGCGACACTTTCTTATACGTCATGAAATCAAAAGTTTTGCCATCAGTTATAAAAACGTGTATTCTTGAGTTGCTTAGTTTGAAATAAAATCCCAGTGCAGACTAAAGAGATTATAGTTTTCACTACATGTAATCAGTTCAAGAAAACATGCAATCAGGTCAAGAAAAATTGAAAGCTTCCCTGTAGTCTTTAACTGAGCATATGAATCTTGTAAGAATTACATTTTTCCTGGTCTTTAGTAAAATTTTATATTACGTGTAACTCATGCTGAGAATACACTTTTTCCTCTCTCACAACACAGACAACCCAGCTGGATAGATTTAGGTAAGATAAACTTACCAAATTAAGGGGAAGCCCATGTATGTCCCTTTCCACAGTTTGTGTCACTGTGCAAATTATGAACTGCAGTAATTTGATGACACTGTTCATATTTTTTTGCTAGTTGTTAACTAATGTAAAGCAAAGCTAGAGGGCAATTTGTTGTGATCAAAAGAGTGTAATCAAAATGGAAAGTGGGAAAATTGAATGTTTGAGGTCAGGATTAAGGAGTGTTGACAAAGACCCTAGAAGCTAGAAATATGGAACAGCAGATCTTGCCACATCACCTAATGACTTAACCTCAATGTTTGGTTTGTGTGCAATCCCAGGTAGAAAGAAACAAGCCCAGAACTCATGACAGTTTTTCAGTCATATTTCAAGAGTTCTCTTAAGGATTGCCAGTGTTGGAGCCTTATTTTGGCTGTTTTCTTCTGCTTTATTGAAAAAGGGCCATAATATTTTTCTTTACTTTTTTAAATCAAGAGGCTCTTTTATGACAGAACCTGGTGTCATTAACTCACGTTTTACCAATGGTTTGAAGTAGATTTTTTTTTTTTTTTTGATGAAGATCCATCCATTTGACAAAGATCATATACCAAATTATTCCAAGTAAATTTTCAGATTCACTGGAATTGTTTCCATCTTAATTATTTTCTTGTAAATTTACTGTACTAGCAACAGGTACTGTAATAGCAACATGTAAGGCTTTGAGCTTAATAGGGGTTTATTTTACTTTTAAAGCTATTTTTCAAAGGTGAGTTTTTTCAATCTAAGGAAGGAAATTTGACTTCTCAGATCTGCAGTAACACAATGTGCATGAAGATAATTAGATAATTAGATTTTTATTTTCCAAAACATTCCAGGATTTTAAATTCTTTCTATTGTATTATTATGCTGTGGGGTTGTAATGGTTTTGGTTTGCCAATTTGAGATTTCCTGGCCAATGCACCAATTATTGGGTTTTCTTCCATTATTTTTCATTATTATTTGGCAATATTATTTTCTTTCTTCATAGGATTTGTATCAATTTATTTTCTCTGTGGCAAAGTCAGTTTGGCATACATTAGTGTACTCTGAGGCATTTTTTTAATCTAGTCAGTTAATAGAATTTGATGGCTTTTTATTTAAAGGGAAAATAGAAAAACACCTGTATCCACCATGATACAGGATAGAAAAATCTATTAACAAATATTTGATATTTCAAACTCAATGAAGGTCCATGTGCACACAGAGTGTATGGCTTACTAAATGCCTTAGCATATCAGAATATAAGTTTTGGAACACTAAAGTATTCTTTATTAAAAAGATAAAACTACAAGAAAAAATTCAAAACCATGTTTCAAGGGTGCTTCAAGTGACTAAGAGAGTGAGAATATGACAGTCTTTAGATCACAGTTTCATATTAATGACGCGTAAACTGGACCTCTATTTAGCAAGGTGAGGGATAAGAGGAACTTTTCAGTTCTTTTGCTCGCCTTTTTCTTCTTCCACACTTTCTCTTGCTGGTAAAAACACTAGCTTATAACTTTATGTTGATAAAACCATTCTAAAAAGAAAAAGTTATAAAATACATATCTTTCTGAAGTCTAAGAATGCATTTGATTGTAACAAAAAGGATTTAATGAAGAATTGAGAGTTAGGGTGACATTTTGGTAATTATTCTTAAATATGTCACCAGTCACATTACTAAAAAAAATTTGCAATTACCTTATAAGTTCTGTTTGGAAGCTACATTTCTGTATTTTTCTACCCTAATAATAAAATCTCTAGCAGATTATATGTAGTTTATACAATCCTATTTTATGATTTAAAATTAACTAGTGTCTTGTTCCACATGATGGAGAACTAAGTAGTCCAGCTAGACTTGAGCAAGAAGATGGAACCC